>OX941091.1:0-410000 GCA_954870635.1 Arctium minus | reverse complement strand
AGAACGTGAGAGGAGAGAATTATACCTGCGAAGCTTGGAGTCAGGGGTGGTAGGCCCAGCGAGGGCTTCGTCCCACAGATTACGAAAGAAACCCATGATTAAATTTGTTTGATTGATTGTTAGTATTAATTAAAATAAATTTGAATGAGGATTAATTGGTGGGCGTACGTTTTTAATTTAATTTTGTTTATTGGTGGTGTTCGTTTCTTTTCCTGTAACAACCGGAATTAGGTGGTGTTTGTTTGGAGGTGATTGGGGTGGTGGCGCCACCTGAATGCGACTGTTACCAACACAAGGAAGGAGAAGCGTTTTTGAATTTAACAAAAATTAGAGGTATATAATTAATTAATTAATTAATGAATGTCAGTCACTGATCAGGGTTATTTATATAAACATGGGGTTGGGTTGGGTTGGGTTGGGTTGGGTTGGGTTGGGTGGCTTCAATTTTTTATAGATTTTGTTTGGCACCTAGATAACTTCGGACCAACTCCATCCCATCATATGCCACTTGTCACTCATCCCCTCTTTCATTTCATAATATAAATATTCATTCCTTACGAATCACACTTGATTGATTAGTACATCTCAGCCTAGCAAAATATAACATCAACTAGCAAAATGTGAAAGAAATAATATGGGTTTATAAGAGATTTCATGGTTAGAATGAAATAAGCATGAAAAAAGGGGGTGCAAAATTGGGCCGAATTGAGCTTCAACCATTGAATTTTTTTTGCCCATAATTTAGGGTTTTCACACACACATATATAAGTATGTCATATCAAATACAAACTCAATATTTGTTACAAACTAGTTTTCATTTGACATTTCATATATGAAACAACACAGATGAACACATGTAGTGTTCATACGGTGTTGTTTCATATATGAAACTTTTAGGACTGTTTTAGGTGTGGAAAAAAAACATCAAGAGTAAATTACAAATTTGGTTTTTGTGGTTTACACTTTCTACCAAAATAAATACAAGAATGAGACTCTTGGTTTGCATTTTTGCACTCTTCCAGTCCCCCTTTATAAATGGAAGGGGAGTTGGGTCTTTTTTCACAGTTTTTTGTCTTCTCTTACCAAAAATATCATATTCTTATTTATTTTAATATTATCATGTAAAATATATACTAGTGTTGGGCCCGTGCATTGCATGGGAGAATAAATTTTTTGTTGGAATATTGAACCGAGTTAAAATGAAACGTAATTTCTCTGTTAACAGTTAATGAAATACAATGTGAAAAACGAATGTATTTTCATAAGTGGTTAACTTGCATATATTCTTAATGGTTTGTTGTTATGAGTTTGTGCTATGATTGTGGGTTTTGAAAAATATAAACAAATTCTCAGTAAATAAAATAAAATATAAAAAACTAGTTTTTCAAAGAAACAAAAATATAGTGGAATACATTTTGTTCAGTTGCAGGTTCCGCCATTGACACCCGACCGTTCGTCTTCTTCTTGTACTTGGATGATACATAGAGAAACTATATATATTTATAGTGAATTTAGAGAATATTTTAAAATCTTTTATTTTAATTTTCGATTTTACATTTAAATATAAATATATTAAAAATATGGAAGAATATTTTTATATCTGCATCGTTTCTATTTTATTTTCTTTACACTTGGTTAATTTGGAAAGTATTGCGGAATATTTTTATTTTAAAGAATACGATAATTTATTAGTGTATCTCGTTATTTTTTATTTTTAATTCATATCAACCTTCTTTTTTCTTCTTTTAATGCTCGTGAAAAAAAAATACGTGTAGATTTTATATTATCAAAAAAAATACGTGTAGATTTTATATTATGCTAATATAAAATACGTGTAGATTTTATGAAATAAAATATATTTTATATTAGCAAAAAAAAATACGGAAGAAAAAAGAGTTTATATTACATCTCATTATGTAAAAAGATTTTATAAAATAAAATATGGAAAAAAATTTATAAAATAAAATATGGAAAAATCATTATGAGATGTAATATAAAAAAATACGGAAGAAAAAAGATTTTATATTACATCTCATTAATATAGATTTAAATGTAAAATCTACATTTAAAATAGATTATGCTAATATTAAATCTATTTTATAAAATCCTCCACCAAAAATACAAATAGTTATATTAATAAATGAGTATCAATTTCTCAAATAGATGATTATGTGAGATACTGTGCTTGTAAATGTTGTACCAAATCATTAAGAAGTTGTAAATTAAGTAATTGGCTTTAATTAGTTGTAATTTGTGCTTAAAATGTCGTAATTAAGAGTTTGTTATACCGTTTTTATAATATAGTATATATATATATATATATATATATATATAAGGGCAAGTTCAAACGAGAAGGTAATCAATTTGCGAGAAGACGAGAAGAAATATGAGCCACATAATTTATTAATTAAAAAATTGCATAAATAATTTTTTTTTAAATTTAAGATAATTACAATTTGAATTGGATAAATGCTTAAAATCTCATAATATCTTTTAAATTTATTTATTTTTTAATTTTAATAAATTCATAATATTTTTATCAAATTTATATTATTATTTTCTAGATAAAATCATAATTTTCATCAAATATAACATGTGATATCCATAACTAATTCATTATTTATTTCACCATTTTTTTCTCTATTTTTTAGATTTACGGTTTGAATCACATGTGATTAACTTCGTTTAACATGTGATATATTATTATGTATCACATATGATCCCACTAGGTGGATTTTTGTAAATATCACATATGATAATATATGTCTGAAAATAAATGAAACATAATCACATGTGATAATATTTACATCACAAAAAAATTTATAAAATATAAATATACATAATCACATATGATTAACTAAAATATATACACTTATCACATGTGATAATATTTACATCACAAAAAAATCTATAAATAGAAGTATACATAATCACATATGATTAACTAAAACATATACAATTATCATATGTGATAATATTTACAGCACAAAAGATCTATAAATACAAGTATACATAATCACATATGATTAACTAAAATATATACAATTATCACATGTGATAATATGATATGTGATATGCATAAATATTCATATAATTATATCACATGTGATATTTGGTTAAAATTGTGAATTTTTTTATTAAAAGTATATTTAGAAGAAAAAAAATTAATAAATAATTGAAATTAAAAAATAAATAAATCTAAAAGATATAATGAGAATTTTAAGGATTTATCCAATTTAAAATGATAATTATCATAATTTCTAAAACTATTTTTTATTTATGTTTTTTTAAGTAATAAATTATGTGGTCCACATTCCTTCTCGCCTTCTCGCAAATTAGTTACTTCTCGCATGATCCTCCCTCTCTCTCTCTCTATATATATATATATATATGTATGTGTGTGTATGTATATATATATATATATATATATTACACACAATACTCAGAGGTCTCCCCCTATTGTCGCCCCACCGTACCGGTAGCAACTCCATCTTTTTCGGTAAGCAGTAGGAAGCTTCTTGTTGTCTCCTTCCTTACTCCACCATCACATCTCCGTCTCCCTTCCCACTTGGTAGGCCATCTCCTCACTATCTCCCCATTCTTGCAGACCATCTCTGCCTCACACTGTGAAACCCAACAAAAATTGAGCAAAAACCCATAGGGATGTAAAAATCGAGCAAAAAGTTGGTGATACAAATTTTAATTCAAACTCAAAATCTATATCAGAACCCAAATCAAACTCAAGTCTAAATCAAATCCCAATAGAAACCTAGTTACAGACACATAGTGAAGGTTCCAACTCTAAATCAAACTCAGTCTAAATATGTGACGATGAACCAAGGGGAACATAATGTGAAGGTTCCACTACCTACCCCCTCCCTGTGTGTTTATATATGCAGTGTATGTATATATGTAGATGTGTTTATATATATATATATATGTAGAGTTAGGTTCAAACGAGAAGCTAAACATTTTGCGAGAAGTCGAGAAGTGTTTAATCATATATGATACACAAGTTTAATCATATATGATTAAACACATGTTATATTAGCAATACATAGACGTTTAATCATACATGATTAAACACACCTACCAGTCGTGTAATCATATATGATTAAACACTTATCGCCTTCTCGCAAAATGTTTAACTTCTCGCATGATCCTCCCTCTATGTATGTATGTATATATATGTAACACCCTAAAAATAGGGATAACAAAAATCCGAAAAACGGATATGAGGTATACCAAAAATTGTCATAGCAAGAGCCTCTCAAAAATGGGGAATATATAAACAACCGGTTTAATTACAGTTGTAATTTAACGGACAATAAATAACAACCGACTAATCTAATTTCTACAACTAGAAAAGAGATTACAAAAGGGTTGTCATCTATAAACCCAACGGTTCATTCTAAAAAGTACAATACGTCCATGTGCAAAATCCCCAAGCTTTCACCCCCAAAGCAACTATGTGTAACACCCGCAATTTCAAATAAACACTTAGGCATCCCTCATCTTAAAGCATCGCTCGCGCTTGAAAAACGAGATTTTTGGACTTCGGCAGGGGTGGTGCGACTATGCCCGGCGACTGTGACAGTGTCACTGTAGCCAAGGGCAATGTCGCGGGGGTCAAGAGGACCTTCGGTACGTTCAGGGCGAGAGTGCCCCGCGATTGTGACATTGTCACTCTCGCCGTGGCACAATCACGGAAGGGGTTGGGGCCGCGGTATAGGTGTTGCGATAGTGACCAGCGACAGTGCCATGTTCACTATCGCATGGCACAATCGTCGGCGGGGTGCAGACTCCCTTAAATCCGATTTTTTGGGAAATCTTCTCATTTCTCTTCCAACCATTTCCTCCTAAAACTCTCTCAACCTAAACCCTCTTCTAAATCGGTCCAGAGAATACCCAATGCATTCTTCCCCTGTTTATTCCAAGATTTGGGCTTCATCTTCTAGATTTGGAAGCTTGGAGCTAAATGATCTTCACCCCCACCTTCATATCCTTCAAAGGAATTTCTAGGGTTTTGTGGGTATCAAAACCTAATATTGTAAGTTTATCCTTCCTCTCCTTTCAACACCTTATTTGAGTTGTAAACCTTTATTTGTGATCAATTATGGGTTGGATGATTTTGGTTATTGAAGGTCAGAAATAGGGTTTTGCCCAAATTTAGAGATTTTGATATAAATGACTTGGGGAAAGATTCTAGATGGTTGAATATGGTTATTTACGGTTGAAAATGTTTGGATCTAGGTTTTGGAGGTTTTGGCTTGGAGGATTCAAGTTTCGTCAAGGAAGCTCAAATGGGGTAAAATCTAGATTTAGCCTAAATCTAGCAAGGTGAATTCAAGTTGATTTGTGAAAACGGTGTACATGCCAAAATGGTTGTTTTAAAGTGTTTTGTGCCTTACACGAAATTGTTAACTGTTGATAAGTTTTGTTAGTTGTTGATAAGTTTTGTTAACTGCTGATAAGTTGGTTATTTTTAAAGCTGTTTAACTTTATGAACCCATTCAGCACACATCTTTGGGATTTTGGGCATTATGATAAATAAATCATGTATTTTGGTATTTTAATGATTTATTTATGGAAGTAGATTTTGAGTAAAGAGGTATCTCATTTTGTGTTTTGGAGAAATGCATGGTTTTGTGTTACGGGACGTTTTGAAAGGATAAATGTTGTAAACTCACTTGGAAAATGATTTGTGTCAATCTAAACTATGTTGGAGTTAATTATATGTTTTGGAGCATGAGTTTATATAAGTACGGGTTAATTATATTTGATTTCATTTTATGAATTTCGACGTTGGGTCTTTGGATTTGTTGAGCTTATGGCTCGGTTTGGATTTTGTTGGGTTTTGAGGACACTTGTCCGTTTTAATTGCTCAATGTTGAGCGTTTTGTTAAGATTTGCATTTACTGAATCTTAGTTGAGAATTACATGTTTGAATGCAAAAGTTCATTCGTTTTGAGTCATGTAATGGTTTAGTTAGTGCAATGGATCCATAGGCACGGTGTTCCTCTGTCCCCGTTTGGGAAGTTGGTTCACCATTTGGCATGGAATAGGCATCGAGCTCCATGGTAAGTAGGGTGTGGGCCTATACGGTCGGGCAGCGTCCCATGGACAGTAAGGTGTCATTCCATTGTACCCGAGTTGCCCGGTTTTGGGGACTCTCAAGAATAGACCTGGAGTGGTTGACTTGATGTTTTCGGGCAATAGACTTGGAGTAGTTGAGCTCGGTGGGTGTTTTACGCATAACCCACATGTTTGGATTTACTACATAATTATGTGACCTACTTTGTGTTCCGTCACGTACAATGTAATCGGGTCTTTCCCGTCACCATTAGGTGTGGTTTTGGATATGGAGTTTTATAATCCATGTTTTTGGAGACGTTTGAGTATGGGTATTTATCTATGTATTAAGGTTTTGGTTATTGAAACTCATTCGAGTTATTGGGATGTCTTGGAAGTTTGAGTTATCTATGTTTTCAACGTTTGATCATTATAATATCACTTATGTTTTACATGCGCTTTGGGTTTTGGCTTTATTTAAAGAGGCGTGTGTTTTTATGATTTTAATCACGAAAGGGGGTGAATGATGAAAGGAGATTGTTTTAAGATTTAATGTATTTCATTTCTAGTTGTTTCCAAATTAGTTGTATTGCATTTTGGGAAATCATGATTTTAAATAACATTCGTAAAGTTATCGCTTTATTTATCTCTAACGAAAACTCTTGAGCTCACTAGGCGTTAAGCCTAACCTTTTATTTGTCGGCATGTGCATCAGGTTCCAGTTGGGGTTTGGTTCTAGCAGTGCTTTGAGGAGTTGAGATATAGACTTACACGAGAGTAAGTAGATTGATGAAGTCTTCCGCAGTTGGAGATAGTGACTATTATTGGGTTTTAGTAGCACCTGTCCTTATTATAGACTGTATGTAGAGAATAAATGTGTTTATTGAGGTTAAATCCTATATTGTGTTTGTAGATAAATTATTTATCGATATATTTTAGAAAATTTTAAATTAGTTGTTATTTCCGAGTTTGAGGGTGTTACACTATGCCTGCTTAGGACCGGCGCCGCTAGAACCTGAGATACACATCGACACCAAACAAGTGTTAGGCCAAAAATCCTAGTGAGTTGAACAATAATAATCATGCATGAGCAGTTATAATTCTTATCAGCAGTTAACCAGAATTTAACATATGTGGAGTCAATAGGGGAGACCCATAACACCAAGCAAGTTCCACCCAAGAGTCGATATACCTTGATGCCCTTAACAAGGAACACCCAAAAGGCCCGGCACACCCGAGGACTACACCCGAAGGAAATTCCCCGGATGACGGAGGTCTAGGCACATACCATCACAGTGGCGCCCAAGACTACATCCTCCTAGCGTACCGACTTGGTTCGTCCAACATGTTGATCCAAGCTCTCTCAGTGATTTGATAACGACCCTCTTTTTATACTTAGTGAAAGTTACGTTTAATATGTATTAGTGTTTCACTATCAGCGATCAGACTGAGTCTGTTCAGTTATCGCTGATAGTCCTTCTTACAAACATTCATATGTATTAGTGTTTCACTATCAGTGATCAGACTGAGTCTGTTCAGTTATCGCTGATAGTTTCTGATGTAAACAGCTAACGTAATCCCTGAAGACAAGCCTCACGTCAACAGATGTTTCATAACTGAATCGAAGACGAAGCTGCTGAACAAAAACAAGTCTACTAGTGACCTGATACGGATATCAGTGAAGCAAAGACGAATCTACTTATACGCGAAGGAACATGAGGAAAAGCTTCAGCGATAGCTGAACCTCTTTATATCTATGAAGAAAGAGATATTCAGCGATCAATCAATCACAAAGCTTATGCCTCAAGTTTCCTTTTGTCTTACCTTGCACAACCAGTACGATGTGTCAGAACGGACATATCTCTGCCACAAATCGTACAACAACTCTGTCACCTACAGTGTTCATGATACGGCCAAAAGCATGTCTCCCAAAAGTCAGACTACCAAAGCCAATCACTGAATGACACGTGTAAAGTACCCTGCCATGCATTTAATGCATAGGGTATAAATATAAAGATCACCTCTCCTTCTGAGAGTGTGCTCAATTCTTGAACCAATATAGAAACCTTTGTTTTCTATACTTCTGAAACCTCCTTTCTCTATATTCTTGTGCAACCATCTTAGTGTTTCTTAAGTTTGTTTAGATTGAGTCTGTCTTAATCTTATTCCGCAACGAACTTGTAAATTGTGTTTGATTTATCAATAAACAATTTATTAAACTTTAAATTTATGTGTTTGTATTCAACCTCCCCCCCTTCTACAAACTTGTTAAGCACCTCCGGGACCAACAAGTGGTATCAGAGCAGACTGTTTAATCTGATAAACAAGATATTGCTTTATTCTCTTCTTTGCTATTCTCAAATGGCACTTAACACAAACACTAACTACTATGATAATGGTTCACTTTCTAAACCTCCTCGATTTAGCAGAGATAACTTTTCTCTATGGAAAAATCGAATGATGCTATTTCTTGAAGGTGCAGATCCTACTATACCTGAGTATATAGAAAATGGAACCTATGAACCTGTTAGAATTATAGTTGCAGTTCCAGCTACTGCCACCACTGAAGCTGTCCCTGAGCACTATGTCGTTAAGGAAATAAGACAATGGAGTGATGAAGACAAAAAGAAGGTAGGCATAGATGCAAGAGCAAAGACCATTATCTCAATGGCCCTGCCTGATGAAGTTTTTCATTCCATCATGCATCTGAAAACTTCTAAAGAAATGTGGGAAACCATATGTGTTCAATATGAGGGCACCACTGAAATCCAAGAGACTCGAAAGATTAACTTGGTAAGACAGTATGAAAGTTTCATCGCTGGTAAGAATGAATCTCTCTCTGACGTTCATCAGCGGTTTAACTGCTTAATCATTGATCTAAGAACAGTTGGTAGGACCTATTCTAATTCTGAGGTCTTAACAAAATTCTTAGAATGTCTTCCTGAAAGCTGGGACAGTTATTCAATATGCCTTAAGCTGACAAAAGACTTAAATTCTCTTTCTCTCAGCACTTTGTATGGAATATTGCTCAACTATGAGCAATCGAATCTATTGAAGAAGAATATTGTAAAAGATTCTAAAGACTCCAAAAGCACTCCTGTTGCTTTAGTCTCTTCAGAGATAATTCCATCTCAGCGATATACTCTCACCATCACTGAGTTAGATTCTGAATCTGAGGATCCATCAGACCCTGATCTTTCAGAGTTTGATGAGTCCTTAGCACTCTTGACAAACTATTTTAAGAGATTTGCAAGAAATAGCAATTTCCGAAGAAATAAGCCTTTCTCTCTTACTGAAAATCCAAAATCAACTCCTGTTGATAAGGCTACTGCCACTTGCTATAACTGTGAAAAGATTGGACATTTTGCTAGTGAGTGCAGGTCGAAAAAGGTCTTCAAACCTTCTACCTCAAGAAGATCCAGTGATGACAAATACCTAAAGCTGAAGAACAAATATCAAAAGCTGAAAAGCTATAAGCAAAAAGGTAAAGGTCTCATCGCTGAAGAACACGACTGGGCTGAATCAGAAGAATCAAGTTCTGATGAAGAAGAAGTCGTTAATCTCTGCCTCATGTCTGAGATTAAAGAAGAAGTGGAAGAACCATCTGAACCTTCTATGAGCTACATATCATCTCAGGTATCTATCTCTACAAATCCCTCTCTGCCTGAAGCTGAGAGAAGTCACGCTGTTGATGTGCTGACGATTGATCTTTATAATACTCTAAACGACAAAACTCAAGCTGAGAACAAAAATGTTCATTTAACTCAAGAGATAGAGAAATGTCATGAAAAGATCAGAGAACTGAATCTTTTAGAAGAAAAGTTGAAAGATCAAGTCATTATAAATGAAATCATCAGCATTGAACGCGAACAAGCCATCGCTGCTCTAAAAGCAGAAAGGCTCATGTTGAAAAATGGTGCAAATCATCAACAAAGATCTCTGAGATAATAAATGCTCAAACTCCTGAAAGTGATAGAACTGGTCTTGGTTTTTAGACACCACAGGATGATCCTAAAGAAGAAAGTTTCATGCTTAAGTTTGGAACGTTTGTCGATTCTATCACTGACACTTCTTATAACCAGTCTTATCCTTATTCTTCTAATTCTATCCCTGAGGAAAAATCCAAAGGCTTTAAGTCTGCGGATAAAGGAAAATCCATTCTTCGTCCTCAGAAGGCTACCAAGAAAGTAAAGCTGAAAGTTCCCTCTAAAACTTCAGCGAATCAATCCTCTAGCTCTGTGATAAAGATATTCGATCTCTGTCCTCCGAAACTAAAGATTGATCTCAAGCCTAAGAGATCTGAAGAAATCAAAATTTCTCCCAGACCTCATGCTAAAAGCATTCTTAGACCTGGCCCTGCTCATCTTAAATTCTCAAAACCTTTTTCTCCTGGTCCTAAAACCACTTTCAAATATAGAAAATGCTATCACTGTGGTTTTACTGACCATATTGCAAGCAAATGTCCAACTGCCACTAAAGTTGATAAAACAACTAAAGTGAAGATAAATGCCTCTAAGGCTGAGAAAGTCACCAAAGCTGAAAAATCAACCAAGGTGAAAAACACCACTAAGGTTAAGAAATTAACCAAAGTGAAGATTACCACTGAAGCTGAATCTTCATCTGCTGTGAAGAATGTTGAACCTTTCATTTCCACTAACCCCAAAGGACCCATTGAAAAGTGGGTACCAAACAACGCTTAATCTTCCTTATGTGTGCAGGGATCAAAGGGCATATGGTATCTCGATAGTGGATGCTCTCGTCATATGATTGGACAAAAAGACCTGCTCACTGAATACAAGGAAGAGAAAGGTCCCTCTGTGACTTTTGGTGGAAATGGAAAAGGCTATACCCGAGGGTTTGGTGTCCTCAGCAATGGGACAACTACCTTCAGAAGAGTCGCTTATGTAGATGGACTGAAGCATAACCTTCTGAGCATCAGTCAGGTATGTGACAAAGACTACGAAGTTCGCTTTTCTAAGAAAGCATGTTCAGTGGTGAATGAGAAATGAAAAATTGGTCTCAGTGGTTATCGCAGAGAAAATGTCTATGTAATAGATATGGACTCTACTACCACTGAAAACTTATGTTTTCTCTCTAAAGCCTCTTCTGATGTCAACTGGCTATGGCACAAAAGGCTTTCTCATCTAAATTTCAAAACCCTGAATTCTCTCTCTTCTAAGGAACTGGTTTCTGGTCTTCCTCAGCACTCATATGCTAAAGAATCTCTCTGCTTGGCATGTGAAAAAGGAAAACAGACAAAAGCTAGTTTCAAATCTAAACAAGTTTCCTCAGTGACAAGTCCTCTTCAACTCTTACATATGGATCTGTTTGGCCCTGTCAATATCCAATCAATAGCTGGAAAGAAATACACGCTTGTCATTGTAGATGAATACTCTCGCTACACCTGAGTTATCTTTCTTCGCTGCAAGAGTGATACTCCAGAAGAACTAATATCTTTTGTTAAAAAGATGGAAGTGCTGAATAATCTTACTGTTCGATCTATAAGAAGTGATCATGGAACTGAATTCAAAAACAGTTCTCTGAACAATTTCTTTGAGAACAAGGGAATTTCTAATAATTTCTCCTCAGTAAGAACACCTCAGCAAAACGGAGTCGCTGAAAGAAGAAACAGAACGATCATTGAAGCTGCTAGATCAATGCTCAGCGATTCTCACCTCCCTACTCAATTTTGGGCGGAAGCTATAAACACTGCATGTTTTACTCAAAACAGATCGCTGATAGTAAAACGATTTGGAAATACATCTTATGAACTCTTTCATGGAAGAAAACCATCTATCAGTTTTCTTCATATCTTTGGTTGTCAGTGCTTTATCTTAAACAACAAAGATCAACTTGGAAAGTTCGACCCAAAAGCTGATGATGGAATATTTCTAGGATATTCCTCCATCTCCAAAGCCTACAGAGTTTTCAACAAGCGAAGACAATCTGTGGAAGAAACAATTCATGTCACTTTTGATGAAACTCGCTCAGCGAACTCTAAACCAATCGTTGAAAAGGAAGAATTAAATTCTTGGATGTTCTCTCATTACAGAGAAACAGAACCTTTCTTCTCAAACCATCAGCATTCAAATCCTCCGGCTGCTAATAATGATCCAAACATCACATCCCCTAACGCTGAATCCAACTCATGGATCTCAGCAGAGCCTCTAAACACACTTCTTCCTTCAGAACCATCTTTGTCTGAACACCTCTCATAAAACAATGGTATGTCTGACACTCAACACTTGATAGCTGATGAACCTCAAGCTTCATCATCAGTGAACATTCCGTTTGTTGATCCAATCTCTGAAGTAAGCGATCATGCTCACGCTCAGCGATGGACCAAAGATCACCCCATAGATCAAATTATTGGTGATCCCGATGAGCTAGATTTAGGATAAATCTAGATTTTACCCCATTTGAGCTTCCTTGACGAAACTTGAATCTTCAAAGTCGAAACTTCCACAAACCTAGATACACAAGTTCAACCATAAATATACTTATTCCACCATAACTAATTGATCCCCAAACATATTACCCCAAGATCCCATCAAAACACCAAAACCCTAATTTTAGTCTAATTCCTCCAAAACCATCAAACCCAAAATCTGAAGAATACAAATACTAGAGAGTTATCAAATGAACATGTATAACTTAGAGAGAAGATCTAGAAGAGAGAAGAATAACTCACCACTTGGATTTTGAGCAAATCCCCAAAACCTAGAAATCTCATGAGATGATGAAGAACACTTGATCTAGCACTTGAGGTTGGGGTAGCAAACTTTATGACGATGGAACACCTTAAGATCCAAAGAAATGGTCTTAAAAAGGATTAGGGTTAGTATTGGGTGTAGGGGAAACGGTTAGGGAGAAAATGATATGAGGGGTGTGAAGTAAAATGAGAAGAAGGTGAAGAATAGCGGCTTTAAAAAAGGTCAGGTACCGCTCGCGATTGTGCCCCGCGATTGTGCCCTTGGCACTCTCGCCGAAGATGTACCGTGGCCTCCACCATGCTCGCGACCTTGCCCCGCGACTGTGACACGTGTCACAGTCATGGGCACTGTCGCCCAAACTGTGCGGGACCCCGAATCCTTCCTTTTTCCACACCGGAAAGCTCTCGATACACCAAGGGACATAGATAATGTTTTCCGAACACACTCCTTTCGCTCACCAATACAAAACGTCCTGAGACCTCTGCAGGCCGAAAATTACGGGTGTTACAATCCTCCCAACCTTAAAAAGATTTCGTCCTCGAAATCTAGATTCCCGCGAAGCATTGCCCGCAGAGTAGGTTGTCTCTACCCCGCTTGCCAGGACTATCACCATAACCTTAAGCCGGTCCTCACGATTCATGCCCCTTGGGCACATCACCCTTATATCCGATTGAACAATTATCTTACTGACGAAATCCTTAACACTAAGATTGTTGTTGTCTCCCAACCTTGGGGAACACGTACTACCTCAAGGGTAGCTTGTGATTTCAATCTCTCTCCAAGCAATTTACCTCAGATCCCCACATTTCTGAACCCAAACTCAAAGATCACATCAAACCCTGAAGAATTCCCAAATTCTTCGCTACCACCGTCGGTATTCGATAAGGTTTTCCTTCCAAGGACGTACCAATACGCTTTTTGGATAGCTGGTGAGTGTAGATCCGGCAACCAACCAACTCTGATCTACTCTTGATCCTAAAAACATTCTTCCAATAAAATCTTTACCACTTCTGGAAAGTCTACACACCTCAATATTTAATCGCCAACATCTAATCTTCCCTTAAATTCCACCACCGAGAAGTCAACTTTTCTCATGACTTACCAGGGATACCTCCAAACATTCCAGGTTTCATTGACTTCAAGAAACGAGTCGACGCCGAATACCAAAATAGTGACATCAAAACGTGGACATTCCGCCCAATACTTCATTCCATAATTGTTGTCGCATTAGGTTGACACCTAACAGAGGACTAGTATACCCAAATCTCACACCTCTAATCGACGGACCACAAAATTTCTTGACCACGGAAGCCCATTAGGACGGTATACCGACACATATAACCTGATGTCCAACAGACAAGCAACCCACCAAATCGAACCCAATCCGGCGTAAGTACTCACATAAGACCTCATTCCGCAGGTTTACCGAAGCATAGAGATTATCTCTTAACTAACTTAGGAACAACATCTAGTACCTCCACTATTCATGCATGATTTGAATCAAAACTGAAAACTCCAATTCAAAGTCGACCACAAGTCGGATCACCCGACGCTTCCAATCCCAAGGACTCCTCTAGTCCCTGAACCACAACTCCTTTTACGATAGGGTTTTAAATCTATAGCCCTAACGAGTTCAAGGTTTTTCAACCAGTATGCCAATTTGAAATCTATAAAACTTTCAAATACACGAGTTTTATAACAATTAATCGTGCGGTAAAAATACACTACCGTTCATTCGATAGGTTTCAAAATTGATCACCAACACTACGCATATAAAACCATTTCCAAAACTCATTTGATCAGTACTTACGTTAATATGGATAATAATAAAAGATGCGCAGCAAAATTTTAAATGGACTACCATGGTCCTAACATGCATCAAATTATACCATAAATGGGGAAATAATTTCACGTACCAAAACAGTTTATAGCGAGACGATTAAACAAAACTCCCAAGAGACAAGTTACGTAATCGAGTTCCCAAAATTTCTCATTCGACTATATAAAAATATGGAATAAAATTCCCAACAAGACCCGCATGCCGAGTTCTCTTCTCAAAACTTAGCAACACAAAACATGCATGCGATTGGTCAACATATAATAAATTTAAACCAATTTTCAAATTTTTTTGGTCGTACAATGAAATGATCTTGTCCAAAAATAGTGGCTACAAAGACATGTGTACCGATAACTCGCTTAACGCATTGCGGAATTTATAACCGTAAAATCAAAACTGGAACACGTTCAAAGCGAAAGTTCAATATGCAACGACATAAATCTTTCATATGCTTACTCACACCAGCAATTTAAAACAACTCGAATACCATGTAGCATACAACGAATAACGCTTGTATAAAACCCAAAAAGAGAAATCACATAATATTGAAACTTCCCAAAATAACATATGGGATGACATCTATTAACAAATTTCTCAAAACGTCTCTTACGATTGCGAAAATATCGGTGCAAAACTCGCATGAGACAAAATATTAAACGAAAATTCATAAGTTAACGCACACCATAATACAAGCATATATACGTTTCAAAATTTGTCTACGCGACGCAAAATGTCGTAAGATAAGACACTATAAAACCCGACTGAATTTTCATAAAACTCAATAACGCTAAAATCAAGCGGTGTTAAAATTTCCATTTTAAAAAAAAAAACGCATGACGACAATAAGTCTAAAAATGTCAAAATTCCAAAACCACCACGTAAGATGAAGTGACCCTTCTTCGACAAAACTTTCATGAGACGCGACGCCCAATAAGCTCGTAAGCTTACACACAAATAAAATTAAAACTCATGCAATTCGGAATACATTCGTGCGTAGTAAAGCGTCATAAAATAATATTTCATAAATTCAACATGACTCGCACAAACTAAAATTCTCAAGAAAATTCCGACTCAAGAACATAAGGACAACTCGTCCTTTAAAACCTTAACATACGTGGAGGAGATCCAATGTCAAAGTCAAAAATTTTACAGTTATTTGCCCAATAATCCAAATAACATCAAAACACGGATATTACAATAACCGGAAAAATAGTGTTAGACACGAAACAGGGACAAAGAGATTTTCAATAAAAATTGCAACCACGTGCAACAAAACAATTTTATGCATGCTTAAACTCACGGTTTAAAATCTGATGAGTGCTAAAGGCTTTACCAAGGCTTCATAGTACAACTCACTTTACGCTTCGAAAACATGGGAAACAATTGATGCAAACTTATTTTAGAAATAAATTTCGTGCATGGATTTGGTCGGCACGCAACATCTTAGAACTATGCTTCTCAATTCATACTATTGCCATCCGGATGCATCGAACATCTTAGAGCAACAATCCCACTAATTCGGTTAATTTACATTTTATCCTCGAAATAGAATTGGTTTAACAACTTAAAGTTCTAATCCAACCAATAATTCTGACTCAAGATGATCAACTTAATGTATTCATCGCACTTAATTATCACTCCAAAGTGACATTACTATAAACACCAACCCTTCCTTAGACTACTCACTTAGAAACTTTCTCACTACCCCAACGGTCATCATACCCAGGTAGTTCAAGTATACACATGTAGCATGTAAGTTCACCATAACACTGGTCAGGTGCCATTGTGAACGTACCGTACATGATCATCCTTGCGACCCTCAACAAGTTTTCCGTTTCTAGCGACTCGATCAAACCCCAAGATATCTTATCTTAAGGTGTCAAATGTGCAACTTCACCTTCAATCACTTATAAGAACGCTAGTTTGAGTCTAGTCATCCTACGATCAATACCTAATTCTCTCAAACTTAAGCTTTGATACCAACTTTTAACACCCTCAAATCTGGAAATAGCAACTAATTTAAAATTTTCTAAATACATCAATTCATGATTCGTCTATAATCACAAATTAAGATTTAACCTCAATACACACATTCATTCTACACATACAGTCTATAATAAGGACGGGTGTTACTAAGACCCAATGATAGTCACTATCTCCAACTGCGGAAGACTTCACCAAATCTACTTACTCTCGTGCAAGTCTAATGCTCAACTCTTCAAAGCACTGCAAGAACCAAACCCCAACTGGAACCTGATGCACATGCCGACAAATAAAAAGGTTAGGCTTAACGCCTAGTGAGCTCAAGAGTTTTCGTTAGAGATAAATAAAGCATTTACTTTAAGAATGATATATAAAGTCACGATTTCCAAAATGCAATACATTTGATTTGAAGGCAACCGAAAACGAAATGCATAAAATCTTAAAACAAATTCCTTTCATTATTCTCCCTTTTCGTGATTAAAAATCATAAAACAAATGCCCTTTTAAATAAAGCCAAAACTCAAAGCGCACGTAAAACATAACTGACATTTTAATGATCCAACACTGAAAACGTAGAGAACTCCAACTTCCAAAACCTCCCAATAACAAGAACGAATCTCAATAACCAAAACCTTAAACATAGATAAATACCGATATTCAAATGTCTCCGAAAACATGGATTATAAAACTCCATAACCAAAACCCCACCTATTGGTGACGGGAAAGACCCGAATACATTGTACGTGACGGAACACAAGTAGGTCACATAATTATGTAGTAAATCAAAACATGTGGGTTACGCATAAAACACCCACCGAGCTCAACTACTCCAAGTATATTGCCCGAAAACATCAAGTCAACCACTCCAGGTCTATTCTTGAGAGTCCCCAAAACCGGGCAACTCGGGCACAATGTAATTACACCTTACTGTCCATGGGACGTTGCCCGACCGTATAGGCCCACGCCCTACTTACCATGGAGCCCAATGCCTATTCCGTGCCAAATGGTGAACCAACTTCCCAAATGGGGACAGAGGAACACCGTGCCTATGGATCCATTGCACTAACTAAACCATTATATGACTCAAAACGAATGAACTATTGCATTCAAACATGTTATTCTCAACTAAGATGCAGTAAATGCAAATCTTAACCAAACGCTCAACATTGAGCAATTAAAACGGACAAGTGTCCTCAAAACCCAACAAAATCCAAACCGAGCCATAAGCTCAACAAATCCAAATACCCAACGTCGAAATTCATAAAATGAAATCAAATATAATTAACCCGTACTTATATAAACCCATGCTCCAAAACATATAATTAACTCCAACGTAGTTTAGATTGGGACAAATCATTTTCCAAGTGTGTTTACAACCTTTATCCTTTCAAAACGTCCTGTAACACAAAAACCATGCATTTCTCCAAAACATAAATTGAAACACATTTATACCCAAAATCTCCTTCCATAAAATAAATCATTAAAATACCAAAATACATGATTTATTTATCATAATGCCCAAAATCCCAAAGATATGAGCTAAATGAGTTTATAAAGTTAAACACCTTTAAAATAGCCAACTTATGAGCAGTTAACAAAACTTATCAGCAGTTAACAAAACTTACCAACAGTTAACAATTTCGTGTAAGGCACAAAACACTTTAAAACAAACATTTTGGCATGTACACCGTTTTCACAAATCAACTTGAACTGACCTTGCTAGATTTAGGCTAAATCTAGATTTTACCCCATTTGAGCTTCCTTGACGAAACTTGAATCTTCAAAGTCGAAACTTCCACAAACCTAGATACACAAGTTCAACCATAAATATACTTATTCCACCATAACTAATTGATCCCCAAACATATTACCCCAAGATCCCATCAAAACACCAAAACCCTAATTTTAGTCTAATTCCTCCAAAACCATCAAACCCAAAATCTGAAGAATACAAATACTAGAGAGTTATCAAATGAACATGTATAACTTAGAGAGAAGATCTAGAAGAGAGAAGAATAACTCACCACTTGGATTTTGAGCAAATCCCCAAAACCTAGATATCTCATGAGATGATGAAGAACACTTGATCTAGCACTTGAGGTTGGGGTAGCAAAATTTATGACGATGGAACACCTTAAGATCCAAAGAAATGGTCTTAAAATGGATTAGGGTTAGTATTGGGTGTAGTGGAAACGGTTTGGGAGAAAATGATATGAGGGGTGTGAAGTAAAATGAGAAGAAGGTGAAGAATAGCGGCTTTAAAAGAGGTCAGGTGCCGTTCGCGATTGTGCCCTTGGCACTCTCGCGGGTACTCTCACCGAAGATGTACCGTGGCCTCCACCATGCTCGCGACCTTGCCCCGCGATTGTGACACATGTCACAGTCGCGGGCACTGTCGCCCAAACTGTGCGGGACCCCGAATCCTTCCTTTTTCCGCACCGGAAAGCTCTCGATACACCAAGGGACATAGATAATGTTTTTGGGACACACTCCTGCCGCTCACCAATCCAAAACGTCCTGAGACCTCTGCAGGCCGAAAATTACGGGTGTTACAACAACCTCCAGGGTTCTATGACCCTAAGCATCCAAATTATGTTTATAAATTGGATAAGGCTCTCTATGGTCTAAAACAAGCCCCTCGTGCTTGGTATGACACTCTCTCATCTTTTCTTATCTCTGAAAAATTTGAATGTGGCAAAATTGATAATACATTGTTTTTCAGAAAGATAAAAGGTCATTTTATTCTTGTACAAATATATGTCGATGACATCATATTTGGTTCTACTAACCCATCTCTGTGTACTAGCTTCGCTGAAAGAATGAAGAAAGAATACAAAATGAGTATGATGGGTGAGCTGACATATTTTCTTGGTCTTCAGATTAAACAATCTGACAAAGGTACTTTTATCAGCCAAGGTAAGTATGTTAAAGATATGCTGAAGAAGTTTGATCTTACACAAACTTCAGCGATGAAAACTCCTATGGCACCTCCCCTGACACTTAACAAAGATCCATCTGGAAAACCTGTTAATGTCACTGCCTATAGAGGAATGATAGACTCCCTGCTGTATCTTACAATGAGCCGACCTGACATTATGTAATCTACTTGTTTATGTGCATGCTATCAATCTGAACCCAAGGAATCCCATCTGATCGTTGTTAAGCGAATTTTCAGATATCTGAAAGGAACTCCTAATCTCGGTCTTTGGTATCCCAAAGACTCAGGGTTCGATCTAACTGGTTATTCTGATAGTGATTTTGCAAGTTGTAAACTAGATAGAAAGAGCACCACTGGTGGGTGTCAACTCCTAGGAGGAAAGCTGGTAAGCTGGACAAGCAAAAAGCAAAATTTAATGTCCACTTCCACAGCTGAAGCTGAATACGTAGCCGCTGGAAGCTGTTGTTCTCAGATCTTATGGATGAGAAATCAACTATTAGACTATGACCTTCAGCTGTCAAAGATTCCTATCTATTGCGATAGCACTAGTGCTATCGCTATAGCAAATAATCTAGTGCTACATTCAAAGACGAAACACATAGAGATCATGTGATGAATGGTGATATTGAACTTCATTTCATCCCTACTGACTATCAGCTTGCTGATTTATTCACCAAACCTCTTGATGAGACAAGGTTTAACTTTCTCATCAGTGAGCTTGGAATGCTGAATCTCGAAGAATAATTCTTCAACGTTCATGCATTACATCAGTAATCATAAGTTCCCCTTTATCATTTCATCTCTGATAAACATTCTGACTCTCAGGTATGTTCTCTCCATCCCTACAACTGAATCTTCATTCAGTTAAGATGTTTTTCAAAATATAAACTTTAATCACTGAACTTTCTTCAAATGATTAAAAGTTTTTTGAAAAATTTATCACTGATATTTCTATTCAGTAATTCTTCTTCAAAGAAAATCCATCCCTATCTTTACCATCAGGGATACTTTCAAAAAGAAAATCTATCGCTGACTTTTCTTCAGCGATCATTTCAAAACGGACAAATGAAACGTTTTTTTTTCTCTCTCCTATGACGTCATTTGAACCGACAATCCACGACATGCCTTTTTCTGACACGTTCGTCTGTTGCCCTTCTATCCAATCAACTTCGTGGGATGTGTCCATGTCATGATGAACATTTGTATTCCCGCCTCTCACTCTCTCTCTCTTACTCTCAAACGTATAAAAAGAATGTTTTTCCATTCTTATCGTTTTACGCTTTCTGGAAATACTTTCAAAGCAAGAAAACTCTCTCACAGCATTCTAGCATTCTCAAGCATTTGCATCTTCTTCTTCAAAGATCAACAGGTTATTCTTGATCATCTTCTTATTCTTGTTCTAAATCTTTTTACATAATACTCCATTTATGGACTGCCCTTATGGATTTATAAGATTTTCTCACATAAAATCATTTTTATTTTGATTTTATTCATTCAAAACCATTTTATTTTGATTATCTTTATTCAAAATCTTTGATTTTTCTTCTTGTTCTTATATCTTTTACTAAGATCAACTTTTAATCTTCAAATATGTTGGTTTTTCTATGTTTCTTTCCTCAAATAGAAACTAGTAAAACCTTTTTTATTTTTAGACTAAAACCTTTCTTCTACTATTCTATCTGTTCATATTCAGAATGGCTCAATCTGCACTTGTCGCCTCTAAGAACGTCAAGTTCGCCATAACTGACTCTGAGATTCCGAAAAACAACCATCTCGCAAGACTGGATTTTGATGGTGTTAAATACCCACATCTGGTGGATGCTGCAAAGTTTCTAAAGCAATCCTGCATTGCCTACGCCATCACTGTGGATCCCACGCCTTCAAAAACTCTTCTCCAGCAATTCTGGTTCACCGCTGAAGAAACCTCCGTCACCAACAAAAAGGGTGATCCAGTTCCTGCTATTTCTTTCAGCACTAATCTCGGACCAGGGATGATGACTGCCTTAGGATTAAGGAAAGCTCTGCGATTTCCTGACAAACCCAGGAATTGATTTGATGCCTTGCCCACTGATGTTGAACTCATCCAATTCCTGGATGCTATGGAATACTATTGGGAGCCCAAGCCGAGGACGACAATTCCCAACAAGAAGCTGACTCTCGTGAAGAAGGCGAACATGCCTTCTCGGCTTAACTACATCTTCTCTCACTTTATTCAGTGTATGAGTGGGAAGAGTGGGTCACTGGATCAGGCCAACAAGATTCAGGTCCAAATGGCCTACTCCGTGATTGCTGGAAGGAATTTTGACTTCGCCTCAGCTATCTTTGACGATCTGCGATCAAAGATAGAGAAGACAGAGAGGGATCCCAAGATCCCCTATGTATGCCTCATTTATGTGTACCTGAAGTTCCTCTACTCTGCTACTTACCCCACTACTTCTGATGGCACTTTTGCCAAAGTGGGCCAGCGCTCCTTGGAGGTCAAGGCACTCCCCCACGAGGTAAGTATTTCTGAACTCCGCTCCCGACTCTCTCTCCACACTTATTCGTCTTCAGCGGCCACGCAGGGGGTTCCTTCTTCTGCTATCCCTGCCGCTACCCCTTCTAAACGACCATCAACTGGCTCCATTCGTCCTTCAAAAAAGGCCAAGGTGAACAAGGAGAAAGGTACCTCTAGCTCAAGACCTAAGAATGTTTCTCAACAAACCTCCTTGGATGCCTTCGTGGGTCTCTCCTCCACATCCTCAGCGATACCCACATCAACCGTGCCAGTGACTACTGTCGCTGTCACATCAACAGTGACACCACCCATCATCTCAGCTCCTCAACATCCTGAGGTAACCACTGAGGTAACGACCCCTATTTCTACTTCTATCCCCATCTCTCATCCTTCTATTCCTTTGGTCTCTGACCCATCATCTATTTTTTCACAGACACAGCTTGGACCCATAGGACCTGAACATCAAACTTTTGAGGAATCTATGCAATTCTACAAATTGTTTGATAATTCAGGTACTCCTATAACCTTAAACACTACTCCCAACTCACCATATAAGCCTGTTTCTCAAAAACTAACTTTTATTTCAGGTCCTAGTTTGGCGACTGTTGACACCAATGTCAACAATTTGAGTGCAAAGGTGGAGTCTCTAACTGCCTCTCTCAACAACACCACCAGCATTGTCCATACCGCTGGTGAAGCACTGAAGACACTGACAGCTCAATGCGCCTCCAAAGCTGACGCCTCTCAACTTGCTACTCTCCAAGAAGCGATTGTCACAGTCAGGGAGGATTCCAAGCGGCAGTTTGATGTCTTGTTTGCCAAGGTTGATTCCTGTGCAATTCTACTTCAGCAAATCCTGACTCACCTAAAGGCACCAGCTCCAATTCCTGCTCCTTCATTTACAGAGAGAGATCGCACCTCTCTGAACATAGCTATGGAGTTTATTCATCAAGCTACGTCAGATATCCCTGTACTTGAAGGCCGTCTCACAGAACTGGAGGTTGAAGTCCAGAAGTTGGCCACTACAAACACTTCTACTCCTTCCAAAGATCTCTCCCTCCCTGATAATGACAAAGAGGGGGAGAAAGAAGCTGAACAAAATAAGGAGACTGAAGTTGCTGCTGATGAACAACAAGAGGAAACTCCCTCTCATGTTGAGGGGGAGATAGCTGCTGAGAAAGCCCCTCCTACCATCGATGAGTTAATCGATGAAGAGGAAGAGGAGGACGATGAAGATGAAGCCCTTGATCTTGAAGATCAAGAGGAAGATCCTCATCAAGATGATGATGATGACGATGAAGAAGATCAATCTCTATGGTGTTCTTCAGCCGTCACGTCATCAGCGATAGCTTCGAAAGAAGTTATCAAAACAGATGGGAGTCATGAGACATTTTCAGGAACCCCTTCCCAAAGCAAAGGTGCAACTGCTGAGGGAAGCCTGAATATGACCTCACTATCTGAGGAGAATCCTTCTCAGGTATGCCTTGCCCTCGTTCCATTATCCTTCTATAAAAATCCCACCTCTGTTTCTTTCTAAGCCTTTATCTCTCTACTTCCCTGAAAATAAACTAATCTTCTTTTTCATTTTCTGACCAGACAGTTCTCTCCCCTGCTTAAGAGAAAAGAGCTACAAATAATCCCAGCCTCTGAAGTTGATGACCAAATAATCCCAATCTCTAAAGAGATTGATGAAGAGGATGAAGAAGAAGAGTCCCTGCAACATCCACGGAGGCCCTCTAGACCAATTCATTGGTCAGAGGAAGAAATGAAGAAAATAACAGAGATGATCTCTCATCTGGAGAGTCAACGACTGAAGATCCCCTCTCAATCAACAAATCTAGAGTTCCTGACTGAAGCTGAAATTGAAGAATCCGTCAGGGCTGAGAAGCTGATTGCTGATTGTCAAAGAGATGCCTCTCTGGCTCTCAAAATTCAGTCTTCTCAAGTCAAAGACAAGAAGCTGAAAAAGAAACCAGTTGAAGTCCAGGCTGCTCTTTTGAAAGAGATTGAAGAGGAGCGCTCAAAAGAACAAAGGGTCAGCGATAACTCAGTCGAATGGTGTAAAAGCAAAATCGACTATCGCTCAGACCCAATGAAGATCATAGTTGTTACTATCTCTGGGAAAAAGAAGAAGGATCGAGTTTCTGTCACTATGGAGATTACCAGAGAGGATGGAAGCTGCAAGGCCATGTTCGTGTCAAAGCTGGAAACCTTCGGTTATATGGAATGGCTAGAGTTCAAAGAAGCGCTGAAGAAATCCAAATCAACCAGCAGAGGCTATGTCGAAGGCATATTGGAAGCCCTCATCAACAGAGTCTCCACTGTGTTGAAAGTATCATCTGCTCTTCCTTCCAAACCAAGGCAATTCAAAAGAAATCCTGTCTCCTCCTCGTCTGAGAATGTCGCAGTGATAAGCAATGAAACTTCGATCAAATTTTCAAGAGAAGCTCTATTCGGTCCTCCTCCTGATCTTTCAGTTCTAGATCTATCTCTGCCTCCTGGTGGACCATATGTTGCGGGACAAGTACTTGAAGAACCTTTTGGAATCTTCTTCAAAGATGACGAGGAACAACTCAGATTTCAAAGAGTCTCTGAAATCCCTATCTGTCCCCTTGGTCTTCTCAAGGATCTCATGTGCTTATGGTGTGATCTCTCTCCTGCTGCTGAGCAAATCAAAGCGATCATTAGCCAAGAATCTTTAGAGCAAAGGCAAAAAGGAGAAGAAATACCTGAGTATTTGATCAATCATCCTAAACCCTCTTTAGATAGCTGATAGATTAGTTTTCTTTCTTGTAATCTATTAGTAAATCTTACAGTAGTTAGTACACCACTTGTACTTGTAATTTTCATACCTTGTAATTCTTTTCTTGGATTAATGAAAATTTCAGTGATGTACTTAACTCCATCAGTACTGTAAAAGATCCCTCAAAATAGTAATTGGGACGTGTGTGTTATGAGTCTTGATTATTCCTTATTTTGAACTTTAAAAGTAATTTTCTTCAGTTACTTTGTCATTATCAAATAGGGGGATATTGTTGATCCAAGCTCTCTCAGTGATTTGATAACGACCCTCTTTTTATACTTAGTGAAAGTTACGTTTAATATGTATTAGTGTTTCACCATCAACGATCAGACTGAGTCTGTTCAGTTATCGCTGATAGTCCTTCTTACAAACATTCATATGTATTAGTGTTTCACTATCAGTGATCAGACTGAGTCTGTTCAGTTATCGCTGATAGTTTCTAATGTAAACAACTAACGTAATCCCTGAAGACAAGCCTCGCGTCAACAGATGTTCATAGCTGAATCGAAGACGAAGCTGCTGAACAAAGACAAGTCTACTAGTGACCTGATGCGGATATCAGTGAAGCAAAGACGAATCTACTTATACGCGAAGGAACATGAGGAAAAGCTTCAGCGATAGCTGAACCTCTTTATATCTCTGAAGAAAGAGATATTTAGTGATCAATCGATCACAAAGCTTATGCCTCAAGTTTCCTTTTGTCTTACCTTGCACAACTAGTACGATGTGTCAGAACGGACATATCTCTGCCACAAATCGTACAACAACTCTGTCACCTACAATGTTCATGATACGGCCGAAAGCATGTCTCCCAAAAGTCAGACTACCAAAGCCAATCACTGAATGACACGTGTAAAGTACCCTGCCATGCATTTAATGCATAGGGTATAAATAGAAAGATCACCTCTCCTTCTGAGAGTGTGCTCAATTCTTGAACCAATATAGAAACCTTTGTTTTCTATACTTCTGAAACCTCATTTCTCTATATTCTTGTGCAACCATCTTAGTGTTTCTTAAGTTTGTTTAGATTGAGTCTGTCTTAATCTTATTCCATAACGAACTTGTAAATTGTGTTTGATTTATCAATAAACAATTTATTAAACTTTAAATTTCTGTGTTTGTATTCAACCCCCCCCTTCTACAAATTTGTTAAGCACCTCCGGGACCAACACAACATAACGTCTATAGGAGGTCCTTTAGGTGTATTTCAACCCAACATATTTCAATACCGACTACGGGTACAATGTTACCATCCTATCCTCATGAAGTCTAACAAAATCTCAAATGACCATCATGCTCATCATGTATATAGATATGTCACCCAAAATGGTGTTTCAACTAGAATTATTACAATACCCATACATACATACATTTAACGTATCAAAGTACCCACATTATGATAAACACATAAACGGAAATTTAACAAGGCCTTAAACTTACCTGAAATTACGGGTGTTACAATCCTCCCCATCTAATTTGGATTTCGTCCCCGAAATCACCTCTACGCAAAAAAATGAGGATAACGCTTCTTTATATCCTCCTCGGACTCCCAAGTGACATTAGCACCACGATGGTGCTTCCATTGGACCTTGACCATGACCACGTCCTTATGTCGTAACTTCTTTACTTTCGTTTCCAAAATCGCCTCCGGTTCTTCCACACAACGGTTTCCATTATCTACTCGGATTTCCGTCAAAGGAATCACGCTTTCCTCTTCGGCTAAGCACTTCCGCAAATAACAAACGTGAAAGGTGGGATGTATCCCATCCATTTCCGGTGGTAAGTCCAACCGGTATGCTTGAAGTCCAACCTTTTCTAAAATAACAAACGATCTAAGAAAACGAGGACTGAGCTTCCCACGCTTCCCAAACCGGATAATTCCTTTCCATGGATATACTTTGAACATGACCCGATCACCCACTTGAAACTCGACCGGTCTTCTTTTCTTGTCTGCATAGCTTTTCTGTCGGTCCTGCGCCACCTTTAGCCTTTCCCGGATTTCTTTCACTTTGTCCGTCGTCTCTTGAACTATCTCCGGTCCGACGAATTGCTTCTCGCCCACTTCTAGCCAACAAACTGGGGTTCTACACTTCCGTCCATACAACGCCTCGAACGGTGCCATTCCGATACTAGAATGGTAACTGTTATTGTACGCGAACTCTACCAAAGGTAGATGTGAGTCCCAACTTCCCCCGAAATCTATTACCCATGATCTCAACATATCTTCTAGCGTCTGGATCGTCCTCTCGCTTTGACCATCCGTTTGAGGATGATATGACGTACTCAAATTCAGTCTAGTGCCCAACTATTTCTGTAGACTTGACCAAAGATTTGACGTGAAGCGACTATCCCGATCCGATACTACAGATTGCGGAACTCCGTGCCTTGACACCACTTCGTCGATGTAAAGTTTAGCCAATTTCTCTATTGGCAAAGTCTCCCGCATCGCAAGAAAATGCGCACTCTTGGTTAGCCGATCCACAATCACCCAAATGGTATCGTGACCGCGCAAGGTCTTTGGGAGCTTCGTCACAAAATCCATGGTGATGTTGTTCCACTTCCACTCGGGAATGGACAACGGTTGCAAACTTCCATACGATCTTTGACGCTCCGCTTTGACTTGAAGGCACGTGACACACCTCTCCACATAGCTAGCCACGTCTAGCTTCATCACCGGCCACCAATAATTTAACTTTAAGTCTCTATACATCTTGGTGCTACCGGGATGTATAGAATACTTTGACTTATGCGCTTCCTCGAGAAGTAATTCACGGTTTCCCCCAACCTTCGGCACCCAAATACGCCCCTGGAAGAGTTTGAGTCCACGACCGTCTTCCGTTAAGAGTTCCTTTTGCTTAGACATAACCTCAGCCTTGAGGTTCTCTTCTTTAAGTGCTTCCACCTGGCTTGTTCTTATACTCTCCAACAAACTCGACACCACCTCGATTCTTGTAAGGGACATCTTGACACCCCCATCATGGCTCATTCGACTCAACGCATCCGCTACCACGTTGGCCTTACCGGGATGATAGAGTAATTCACAATCGTAATCTTTCAAAAGTTCAAGCCATCTCCTTTGCCGCATGTTGAGTTCCTTTTGATCGAAGATGTATTTGAGACTTTTGTGATCGGTGAAAAGAGTACACTTCGTCCCATACAAGTAGTGCCGCCACAACTTTAACGCGAAAACTACAGCCGCCAACTCCAAATCATGAGTCGGATAATTCTTCTCATGATCCTTTAATTGTCGCGACGCGTAGGCTATTACTTTCCCCCTTTGCATTAGGACACACCCAAGCCCCATCTTGGAAGCGTCACTAAACACAACACAGTCTTCCGATCCCTCAGGTAAGGACAAGATCGAAGCTTCGCACAACTTCCTTTTGAGCGTCTGAAAGGCTTGCTCTTGTGCATCGGTCCAACGAAACTTGACGTTCTTCCTTGTAAGAGAAGTGAGCGGTGTAGCTATCTTGGAAAAGTCTTGAATAAAACGCCGGTAGTAGCCCGCTAAGGCCAAGAAGCTTTGAATCTCTGTCAGACTGGTTGGAGGCTCCCAACTCATCATTGCCTCGATCTTTGCCGGATCCACCTTTACGCCGTCCTTTGATACCACATGCCCCAAGATTTGCACTTCTTGAAGCCAAGATTAGCACTTCGAGTACTTCCCGTAAGTGTTTCTCATGCTCGGACTCATCCTTTGAATATATTAGAATATCGTCGATGAAGACGATCACAGATTTATCCAAGAATGGGCGACACACACGGTTCATCAAATCCATGAACACGGACGGAGCGTTGGTTAGACCGAAAGGCATCACCAAAAACTCGTAATGATCGTATCGCGTTCGGAAAGCCGTCTTCGGAATGTCCTCCTTCTTCACTCTCACCTGATGATAACCGGATCAAAGATCAATCTTGGAGAAACATCCCGCGCCTTGAAGTTGATCGAAAAGATCGTTGATACGAGGTAAAGGATATTTGTTCTTCACCGTGACCTTGTTTAACTCCAAATAAACTATGCATATTCTCATGGATCCATCCTTCTTCTTCACAAACAGTACCGGTGCTCCCCACGGTGACGAACTCGGTCGAATGAAGCCCTTCTCCAAAAATTCTTGAAGTTGCGTCATCATCTCTTTCATTTCCGTCGGTGCCATACGATATGGAGCACGGGCTATCGGAGCCACTCCTGGAGTGAGGTCGATCTAAAACTCTACTTGTCGTTCCGGTGGTAACCCGGGTAAATCTTCCGGAAAGACGTCCGGAAAATCTTGCACTACTTCCACATCTTCTACCGACTTCTTCTCTTTCCTTGCGTCCACCACATAGGCCAAATACGAAGGGTAACCCTTCGCTAAGAACTTGCGAGCCTTGAGAGATGAAATAATGTGGTTATTCCTCTTTCCTTTCTCTCCATAAATGGTAATCACACAATTTTCCGGCGATGACACTTGGATCATCTTTTTAGAGCAAAAGATGTCTGCCTTATGTCTCACTAACCAGTCCATGCCTATAACCACGTCAAACCCACCTATAGTCATAGGTAGCAAGTCTACCCCAAAAGGATTCCCATCAATCTCTAAAGTGCAATCGCAAAAACGATCTCGAATGATTACTTGATCCCCATTTGCTACTTATACTACTAACGCATCAGGAATAACACTAATAGGAGTAGTGAATTGTTTACAGAAGATATCCGACACAAAAGAACATGTAGCACCCGAATCAAACAAAACACGAGCTGGCAAGGAGTTTACTAGGAACGTACCCGAAATAACATCAACTGTCTCATTCGCCTCCTCGGCAGTCATCCGGAAAGCTCGACTCGGTGCCCTTGATGATTGCTTGACTCTGGCCGTCGAACCCACAGAATTTCCACCATTTCCTCCCACTAGCTTTGGGCAACTCCTCTTCATATGCCCCGGTTCTCCGCACTCATAGCACACTGACACACGGAGAGAACACTCTCGGGTTGTGTGGTTCTTCTTACCACACTTGGTACACCCGACTGGACCGGAGTGAGTCTTTGTAGTGCACGGCCCCAAATGCTTTGACCTGCACTTGTGGCACCACCGATCCTCACGGCGTTGATCACCCGCTCTTCCACTTGCAAAGGGTCTTGATTGGCGAACGGGCCCAGATGGCCCTTCCCACTTTCGCTTCTCTCCGGCTTGTCATCTTTCTTCTTTTTCAGCGTTGATGTCGTCCTCAATGAGCAAAGACTCTTCAATGACCTCTTGCAAGGTCGAGCCCTTAGCATTCCTTACCGCCGTTCGCATCTCGGCCGGTAACCCTTGTTGATACGCCTTAATCTTCGGTTTTTCATCGGGAACCAGATGTCCCACCAAGTTTAGTTTCTCCAAAAAGAGCTTGGAGTATCCGACAATAGACAGAGTCCCCTTCTTCAGATTTCTGAACTCCCGCTCTAGCTTATCCAACGAACGCTCACTGCAATATTTATACATAATCTTCTCTTTGAATACCGGCCAAGTCAACTTAGCCAGAACTTCCAGAGTGAGGGCAGATCGAGTGAGATTCCACCAAATCAGAGTTTCTCCCCGAAGTAACTGGGAGACAAACTTGACCCGTTGAGAGGGATCACACTCACTAGACTCAAAGGCCATCTCCACCTCCTTGAGCCAATACATGCAAGTAACCGGGTTGTCTGAACCCGTGAATTCTTTAGGGTGGCACCCCATAAATGCCTTGTAGGTGCACCCTTTAGCATTTGATTTGTTTCCAATATCCGCCGGATTTTCAACCGACACCACAACTGGTCCGCCCGACCCCATTACGACATTTTCCTCCATTGCCTCCGGTTGTCGATTACTGACATCTCGATCCTCTAGAAGCTTCATGAAAAACTCTTGTTGTTGGGTCATGGCTGAGTTCATGGCCAACATCATGTTATCCCGAATACGAGTCTCCATGGTCACTTCTTCCATGATGACATTATCCGTGTTGAGGTTCCGACGCGGAATATGCTCTGGCCCTACTGCCAAGACTCTGGGTCTGGGAGGTCCTTCAGTAGATACACCCACAGGAGGCCGCTCAGCTGCATACTCCACTTCCAAGTGAACATCCAGATCATCCGGTAACCTACTCCGAGTGTTTACCAATTTAATCTGCCATCCAAGTACGAGAAATAGATTGAGAAAAGACTAAACGAGTTGAACTAATTGTACGTACTAATACTTTCATCAATTATCATAACAATAGTAAACCAAGTATGCTCACGTAACAATGCATTCATAATAGCATTAGCTAAGTGAAATTATGAACGAACCATACACAAGAATTCTTGTCACCATCATCACAACTTTCAATTAAAGTAATTCCGTAATCCTAACGTTCTCCCCACCTAGGATTCCTACCCCAAGTGGACAATGAAACTATAAAGTCTAAAGCTTAAGTCTAGATATGCTAAAACAATACCTAGTTCACTTAAACTAAAGCTCTGATACCAACTTATAACACCCTAAAAATAGGGATAAAAAAAATCCGAAAAACGGATATGAGGTATACCAAAAATTGCCATAGCAAGAGCCTCCCAAAAATGGGGAATATATAAACAACCGGTTTAATTACAGTTGTAATTTAACGGACAATAAATAACAACCAACTAATCTAATTTCTACAACTAGAAAAGAGATTACAAAAGGGTTGTCATCTATAAACCCCACGGTTCATTCTAAAAAGTATAATACGTCCATGTGCAAAATCCCCAAGCTTTCACCCCCAAAGCAACTATGCCTGCTTAGGACCGGCGCCGCTAGAACCTGAGATACACATCGACACCAAACAAGTGTTAGGCTAAAAAACCTAGTGAGTTGAACAATAATAATCATGCATGAGCAGTTATAATTCTTATCAGCAGTTAACCAGAATTTAACATATGTGGAGTCAATAGGGGAGACCCATAGCACCAATCAAGTTCCACCCAAGAGTCGATATACCTTGATGCTCTTAACAAGGAACACCCAAAAGGACCGACACACCCGAGGACTACACCCGAAGGAAATTCCCCGGATGGCAGAGGTCTAGGCACATACCATCACAGTGGCGCCCAAGACTACATCCTCCTAGTGTACTGACTTGGTTCGTCCAACATAACGTCTATAGGAGGTCCTTTAGGTGTATTTCAACCCAACATATTTCAATACCGACTACGGGTACAATGTTACCATCCTATCCTCATGAAGTCTAACAAAATCCCAAATGACCATCATGCTCATCATGTATATAGATATGTCACCCAAAATGGTGTTTCAACTAGAATTATTACAATACCCATACATACATACATTTAACGTATCAAAGTACCCACATTATGTATCCATGAGAAAAGCCCCAAATAATGGTACATGTAACATAAATCATGGCAAATCATCAATATCTACATTTCCAACTATTTTCATAAAGAAATCCCACAACACTTGAACATATAGAGATAAGGTAACAAATAGAAGATTATGATGTGTATCTAGTTTTAACAAAGGTTTAGTAAACTCACAATCTAGGTTTTTGAACCAAAACCTAGAAAATGGAAAACCCTAGAAGTTGAGTGGAAATGATGGAGACTTGGACTCTTGAGATCTTGATGTAGAAGGAGACTCAATAAATGATGCTCTACCTCCCAAAGACTTGCAATAAATGCCCTAGCTAGCAAGAGGAAGAAAATGGCTCCCAAACCCTAGAAAATTGCTCCTCAAATCAGTGTGTGTGTGTTTTATGATTTTGAACCGAGAAATGAAGGGTTTTGGGGAACTGCAGGACGATCGCGACTTGTGCCGCGACTTGCACCCGCGGCATAAGTAGCCCGCTTGCCTGACCAAATCGACCCCAGTGGCTTACGCGGCTTGTGCCGCGCCTAAGCCGTGAGGTTCCTCAAATCTGAACACTCCAGTGGACTACGCGACTTGTGCCGCGACTTCCACCCGCGCCTAAGTCGCGTAACTTACTGCTCAACAAAGGTTGGGTCAAACTTCCAAATCGACTCCAAACAATTATCATAAACGGGAATGGCAATTAAGCATGTAATTTCTCCTTTGATAAACACATAAACGGAAAGTTAACAAGACCTCAAACTTACCTGAAATTACGGGTGTTACAATATATATAAGACAAAATAGGATAAAGACATAATTAAAGATAATTAGGGGTTGTTTACCAAATTTTCTGTTAAGTCCTGTATGGATAATTGTATCTGTCTAGATAAAATTGTCTGTCTGGATAAATTGGTGTTGTTGTTTACTTTTTTTTTTTTTTTCTGAATCAAACAGTCTGAATGACAGAAATGACCGATCTACCCCTCAACATTACCAAGTCCTGTTTGATAAATTGGTTTTTATTTTTCATGTTGAATGATATTTCTGAAACTCAAAAATATTTGAACATTGAAAAATAATATCATATATTCATTGATTGATAAATAGAATAATTCAATTTCACAAAAAAAAGGTTGGAAGAAAATCAAAAGAGAAGCAAAAAAAATAACAAATCTTTACCATAATATGAAGAAGACGAGGAACATTACATAATATGAAGTAAGCTTAAACATCAACAGCCTAACTCTGATTCAATCCATGAATTCATATTCAAAGTGAAATTCCCTTGTTCTTTCTTTCCCACCACCTAATACAATTATAAATTTATTTTTTCTTTCTCACATAAAATCAAAATACCAGCAGAGAAAAAACAAATAACCACAAGCCTTGAAGTAAAAAAAATCGATGAGAAAAAGATGAACAGGGGATAAATCGATGGGAACAAAAATTGTTATCTGTGTTCATGAAAATCGAAGGAAGAAGGTCGTCATCGGAGAATAGGTGCAACAACGACGATAGGTGCAATGACGGAGAGATACCTACAGAGATGTTGGATAGGGTTTGAAGTGGAGCGTTCTTTTCTTCTAACAGCAATGGAAGGCGTGTAATTGAAAGGGGGAGGCATGGTATTGAAGGGGAAGGTGTGTACAAACAGGGGTATATTTGTCAAATTTTTTGCTTATTGGGGACAACACACCCTCACCATACTGTGCGAATAAGCCCATTACTTAATCATTAAGCCACAAGTAAACACTCATAGACGGCTGTGCGAATAAGCCCAAATAGTCATTAAGCCGACTAAGTCAAAAGTAAACACCTCCTTAGACTAAAACACCCTGAATTTATCTGGGTTAACAATTTTTTTTTTATTTCGTTAGAGAGACGGACTCAATAGGTGCAACAATATAAAACAAGACTTCCATCTTTATATTTATTTTAATTTTGGGACCACTGTAGGTAGAAAGTGTAAACCATTTGGACCACATCCATAATTTGCTCAAAGAGAAACAAACACACATACATTAAAAAAAAACATGTGAAATGATATGAAACATAACTTAAAATTAAACTCATTGAGGGACTAGGATTGGTTTGTATAGATTTATAACAAATATTAGCTAGGTTGTATTTGAAATGTGGTGTGGGCATATCGTGAATCTTGAGATAACTATTATTTATATCTTTGGGGACTGAGGCATAATAAACATAAACAACGAGGCATGTTTTGTAATAAAGTTATATTGAAGGGACCTGGGGTGAATCTTAGTCCTAGGGTTTCTTGTGCGCCTCTATATATGTTTCTTTAAGTCCGCTTCTCCCCCTCTTGCATTACTCTTGTTGCAACGCCGAACTTCTGAAACCCTAGGAATCAGAGCAGCGAAGACTCAAGCAGTAACCATGGCGCAACCTAAAGTTTTGACCAACAAGGAGGCCGATATACAGATGATGTTGTCTGCCGAGGTCCATCTCGGGACCAAGAACTGTGATTTCCAGATGGAACGTTACGTATTCAAGCGCCGTAACGACGGTATAAACTGTGCTTATTGCTTCAAATCTTTGATTGTTCCTTATTTTTATGTATCATTGGTTTGCTTGGTCTCCTTTGCTTTCTGATTTTCTTACGGTCGTTGATTTGGCCAATGCGCAGGGCTAGCCTCATTCCTTCTTAGCTTGACTGCAAATTCAGCTTTCTTTTGTTGAACTCCACCCTGTTTTTATTTAATTGACCTTGAGTTATTGTTATTACCTGTTAGTTGCATAATACGTTTGCATATATACCGATTAAAAGCGTGTAAAACCTCTTGATTTAGCGACTTCTTAGATAACCAGGTTATATTTGTTTACTGCAGTGTATACAGACTTGAGTTTGTATACTCTATGGGCGAATTAAGTAGAGTTGTTGCATTTCAATACAAAGTTATGCGAGGATGGTGTTTAGGGAAGTTCTAGTAATTTGTTCATATTGGAAAAAAGATGTTATTTTTGTTAACAATGAAACGACTTCAAAAAGTTTGTATGGAAGTGGGATTTGCTACTTCAAATGTTTAAATATGCCTTTTTTTTAATTTTCATGTCTTACTTTCAGCCTACTAAACATACATTACGTATTTTTAAAATTTTTTTTTTCCTGCTGAGCTTCTATCTGGACTTGTTTAAAATTCTATGTTTGAAAATCCCATTAAGATTGTGATTTGGAATCAGGTCTATTCTTTTTTGAATCTATATACAATTGCCTTGATGCTGGAAGATATATGTTTTCATATCTTCTTGGTAGATAATTGTTGATATAATTTCTTACTTTTTGATCTTCTTGCACACCTTTAGAATATTAATTTGGGGTTTTCCAAATTATTTGATCATATTTTGCACATATTTTCTAAACGGTGCCTTGTGTAGTCACCGCAATTTGCTTTTTTTATCTTTTGTATTTGACATTTTTTATCTTTCTTTTTCCCTATGCAGGAATTTACATAATTAACCTAGGGAAGACATGGGAGAAGCTTCAGATGGCTGCCAGGGTGATTGTTGCCATCGAAAACCCTCAGGACATTATTGTCCAATCTGCCCGACCATATGGACAAAGGGCTGTGCTGAAATTTGCTCAGTACACAGGCTGTCATGCCATTGCTGGTCGTCACACTCCTGGTACCTTCACCAATCAGCTTCAGACATCTTTCAGTGAGCCTCGTCTTCTCATCTTGACTGATCCACGGACTGACCACCAGGTTGATTCTTTTGATTCTGTGCTATCTGTTTGTTCTTGATTGCAGATTTTTCTGATGGCATGTTTTATTGGTAAAATTATGGACAAAAAGTCGCACTTTTTATGAAGCCAAAATCAATCAAGCTTTTACATAGCACTAATTTTGGTACCCACTGCATTGCGAAAGTATATTCTGTTTTTTGTTGGTCTGACACCATTGTGGATCCTTGACAGCCAATCAAAGAGGCTGCATTAGGGAATATCCCTACAATTGCTTTCTGTGATACTGATTCCCCCATGAGATACGTTGATATTGGTATCCCTGCCAACAACAAGGGTAAGCACAGCATTGGTTGTCTGTTTTGGCTTCTTGCTAGAATGGTCCTGCAGATGCGAGGTGTGATCAATCAAGGGCACAAGTGGGACGTTATGGTATGCATCTCTAGTATTTGGATTTCTAATTGAGCATATTTATTAATAGGGGTTGTGGTTTTCTGAAGTGAATTTTGTGTTTGCAGGTTGATCTATTTTTCTACAGGGAACCAGAGGAGGCAAAGGAACAGCAAGAGGATGATGTAGCTGCCCCTGCCGATTACACAGATTATGCAGCTGGTGCACTTGGCATGGGTGACCAATGGTCAGCCCAAATTCCAGAAGCCCAATGGGCTGGTGAAATAGCCCAACCCCCAATTGCTGGTGCCCCTGTAGCTGCAGGTGCAACTGGTTGGACTGGTGCTGAGGGTAAGGGATTAAAAAATCTGTTTATTTGTTTTTCTGTACCAATTTCATAAATCTTTGGTCTGCTTCTTGTGGTGAGTCTTTAAATTTGTTTGTTTTACTTTTCAGCTCCAGTGGGTGGTGCGGATGGATGGGAAGCTGTTGCTGCTCCTGTACCTCAAGCTGAGGGTGCAGCTGCAACCGGGTGGGATTAAACCAAACATTATCTTGAATTTTACTTTTGGTCTTGTTGTTTAAACCCTCTCCAAGTAGGGTGGATGAACTAGTAGAGTATTATGAGAATTTTTTTGATGATTTTGTTATGAAAGAGTTAATTTTGCTTTCAGATGCTGGTGTTGAATATGATTGATGTTTTTCGTTTCTCTTGGTATTTGAAATCTAGAGTGCTTATTTTGGGTTTTAGAATATTATCGGATGGTTTTCTTCTTTTTATTGTTTTGTCATGTGTGGGATTGGTTTGTACTTGGAATTTTGATACAATCCAACGTTCAACCAGAAGAATAGCTGTTGAAGGAGAATTATGTAAAAATCATAATGAGGTGTGTGAGAGAAATCATACGTATGTACAATTATATCGAACTTGTATCAATACCTCCTCCTTGAGAGGATCCTTGACCTCAATGGAGCGGAGTGGATATGCGAAGGAGGGAGATTAGTGACATAATTTAAGGGACCATAGTGGCGTTTGAGGAGTGAGACATGGACTGTGCGGTGAATGGAAATGTAAGAAGGGAGTTGGAGTGTATAAGCCACTTGCCCCACTCGTGCAATGATAGGATAAGGGCCATAGTATTTAGCAGCAAGCTTTTGATTGGTTCTGAATTCCACCGATGATTTTCTATATGGTTGGAGCTTAAGATATTCCCAATCTCCAATAGAAAATTCCCTTTCTGACCAATGCTTATCTGCTATTTGTTTCATCCTATCTTCGGCTTTATATAAGTTGTGTTTCAGCACATCAATAGTGTCTTCTCTAGCTGATAAACTTCGATCCACAACATCAACTTTACTCTCCCCTGGTAGGTAGGGTAAGTGCAGTGGGGGTGGCTGGCCATAAACGACTTCATTGGGGTGGTTCTAGAAGCCGTGTGGTAATTAGTATTGTACCAAAACTTAGCTAGAGGCAACCATTTATGCCATTCAGAAGGTTTGGAGAAGCACATACATATGAGATAACCTTCTAGACACCTGTTCAAAACCTCGGTTTGATCGTCTGATTGAGGGTGATAAGCACTTGAAAGGTTTTGATCGATGCCATGTATTGCCAACAATTCCTTCCAAAAGGTGCTAATGAAAATTTTGTCCCTATCAGAAACTATGCAGTTTATAAATGTTGTTGAGGAACACTTGAGCAACATCCCAACGCATAAAATTGGGTGTTTAAGGGTTGAGTATATTTATTCAAACGATCAACAACAACCAAAATGACATTTTTTCCTTCCGAAGTGGGTAGCCCCTCGATGAAATCCATAACTATATGTTCTCAAATAGTTTCTTGTATCGATAGAGGTTGTAGCACGCATGGATATACAACCATGTCTGATTTGCATTGTTGACACACCTTGCAATTGCGGATATACTCACATCATTCCTGAGTTTTGGCCAAAAGAACAGTCGAGCAATTCTTTTCATGGTCACTGTGACACCTGAATGACCACCTTGAAAAGAATCATGTATCCAAAGTAAAATCTTGTTCTTTAACTCCTTCTGATAATCGATAACCTATTTATTTCTTTTTCCAAGTTCCTCTCCTCTCCAACTGTACTTAGGTTGTGACATGTTGTTTTCCTCTAACTCTTGAATAAGGATTTTCAGCTTAGCATCCTTCTCCCAACTTTCTCTATCATCCCCATTAAATCAGAATCAACGGAAGAAACCGCTAACTGGAAGAGTTCATTATGAGCAATTCGTGACAAAGCATCTGCAACTTTATTCTCGACACCCTTTTTATATTGAATCTCGAAGTCAAACCGCAGCAACTTAGAAAGCTATCTCTGCTGGAAAGGGTAGAAAGTGTACTCTTGATCGGTCTTTATGATGAAATGTCTGTCTAACAAATATTGGCTCCATTTCTGCACCGCATGAATAATGGCCAACAATTCTCTTTCATAAGTTGACAATGTCATGTGTTTGGTTGAAAGAGCTTTACTAATGAAAGCAACATGGTGTCCTTTCTGCATCAGCACTGCCCCAATACCGTGACCAGAAGCATCTGTCTCAATTGTGAACGAGGAGTTGTAGTCAGGTAAGGCCAACACAGGAGACCGCATCATAGTTTCTTTTAACTGAATGAAGGACTTTTCTGCATCCGTAGTCCACTCGAACACATCCTCCTTTAGCAGTCGTGTAAGTGATTTAGCCAAGGTACCATAACTCTTAATAAATCGTCTATAATACCCCGTCAACCCCCCCCCCCCCCCCCCCCCCCCCCCCAATTGCTTGATGATTTTGGGTGTTGGCCACTCCTTGATAGCTAGTCCCAAATATTCCACTTGAGTAGCCCCAAAAGCACATTTGCTCAATTTGAGCAACAAAGAATGTTGTTGTAAGATGGAAAAGATGGTCGCTAGGTGTTTCAAGTGGGTATCCCAATCTGGACTATATATGAGAATGTCATCGAAAAACACCAACATAAATTTCCTCAAGTAAGGTTTAAAAATGTGATTCATGAGGCTTTAAAAGGTGGAGAGTGCATTAGTTAGCCCAAATGGCATAACAAAGAACTCATAATGCCCACAATAAGTTCTAAAATCCGTTTTATGTACATCTTCTAGGTGCATTCGTATTTGATAGTACCTAGATTTGAGATCAAATTTAGGGAAATACCTGGTACCTAATAGTTCATCGAGCAACTCTTCCACCAAGGGAATAGGAAACCAATCTGGGATAGTTGCTTTGTTTAGAGCCCTGTAGTCGATGCACATCCTCCATCCTCCATCTTTTTTGCCGATTCACCAAAGGGGTACCCTTTGGGTTTTCTTGTCCGGACCGACCTTGTCGGATTGCCATGAAACTTTACATGGTTCATCTACAATGTAAATGAGAAGGTTTTCAGAAGAAATAACTTGAAAAAACCCGCACTCGTGTTGGAAATTGCCGAAGCCACACATTGGTCAAACCGAACGAACATACGTCGTGCAGTTTATCGAAACCCACTCAAATCATGATGTATTGCCAGAAGCGACCTACCCATGGTGTGCTCATCGTTCCAAGGTTCGCTTTGACTGGTCATGGGTTTAAAACGGAGTCGCGTAACAAAAGTTATGGACATTTAATCGCGACAACTATTTTTGGTCGATTCACCAAAGGAGTACCCTTTGGCTTTTCTCGTCCGGACCGACCTTGTCGGATTTCCACAAAATTTACATGATCCAAATACAATGTAAATGAGAAGGTTTTCAGAAGAAATAAATTGAAAAAAACCCGCTCTCGTGCTGGAAATTGCTGAAGCCACACATTGGCCAAACCGAATGAACGTACGTCGTGCAATTCATCGAAACCCACTTAAATCATGGTGTATTACTAGAAAGCGACCTACCCATGGCGTGCTCCTCGTTCGAAGGTCCATTTTGAATGGACTTGGGTTTAAGAGGCAGCACATGTAAAATCCGGATGCAACCTTTTGAAATAATTGATAAGTTATATTTTAATGTGGGAAACTACGAGTATCCAACAATCTTTACCTCTGTATTCTTTCAGTTTTGTTACATAATACTTCGACAACCATCGAATTCCATTCAGCTTATTGGTTTAAATTGAATTCCATAGATTTCACTACTCGCGGATATGTGATGGAATTCTAATCCATTCCTGCCCATTTTATCAAAAATACCACAACAAAACCCTTTTGCAATCCTTCGTATGTACCACAATTTAATTTGTGATTGCCAAAAATTACAAACCAAGAAATCAGCGACAGAAACATGAATCTGTAAATGCCTCTATTACAGCTTTTTACTTTGAATGATAATTTGATGAGGGCTATTATTTTCTGGGTCTCATGAAATTAATCCACAAAAAGGGAGAGAGAGAGAGAGGGGGGGGGGGGGGGGGGTTGAGATGTAACAAGCAAAGAAGTGTCTTGATAAAAAATATATATATATATATATATATTTACAAAGATTCACATCTCTTCTCTCTCTTTAAGTTTTGTCTTTTGAAGAGCAACCAACCAATGAAGCAAGCAACTATAGCAATCTGTTTGTTTCTTCTAAATTTTCTTGTCCTAGGCTAGCATTTTATTTGTGAGGGGCAACCCACATCCTTTGGACGGGATGGATGAATCGAATGGCCAGTGGCTTTCCGTTAACAAATTTATTTCTCAATGCCAAAACTCAAGGGAACCACATTCCTCCATGAATCACCCATTTCACAAACCCATCAGGGTATTCATCTTCCTCACCTCCCCCTTGTCCCTGTCCCTGTCCAACAACAACATTTATTACTGTTACATTTCACAAATCCATTAAAGTATTATTCATCATCACTATACTTGCTTGTAATAAAAACAACTCACCTTCACATTCAGAGATGACTCTGAATCACATGTCACCACATTCTCAGATGAATCATCACCAACTATCAGTGTAGACCTGCATGCAAGTAATGATATATGATGCACATTTATTACTACTGCATTGCCTGCAACCAACCCAACCATAAAACAATGGAGGAGAGAATGCACATTTATTACTACTTACCTTTCATATGCTTCTTCATCACATGAATTTCCAGATGAAGAGAGCCACTCCACATCAAGAAAATTAGAACAGTTGATAGAATCCAAACGTTTATTGTAAAATATGTGATCACTGTTGGGATAATCTTCAGAATGACCATCTAGGAGCAGCTGTCGACGAGACATAGAGGCTGTATACCTGCATGCATACCTTGCAAGCCTTAGAAACACTCGAACTAATCTCACATGTTCAATCACTCAAATAATTCCAAAATATTATGTCGATAATAATAGCATAAGCTTAATGGGGTTGCACCAACAAACCTCGGATAAGATGAATCTCTTTCACAAGTTGAGATTTCAGGCGATGATTCTGATAGGCCTTTGCTGCTATCTTGTGCTCCATCAGCCTCAGTCTCTTCATTCTTCCCTCCGATTTCAATGGCCGAGCTGGGTTCACAGAGACCGTCTGACAGTGACCTTTTAAATGGCGCCCTGCATATGCACAAGAGTAGGAGCTTCATCTTCAGAAGGAACATTTAATGCCAAGAGTATGTTGACTGACTAAAACAAGGGAAGGACCAATAGAAGACGAGTATCAAATATCTTTTACGTTCTGGAAAGGAGAGCACATGGAGATACGCATTTCTTTTAACCATGACAGGATATTAAACAAGTCTGGTGCAACAAGATTTTGTGCTATTTTCTTCATTACACCTCTCTCAAGGCATAAGACGTAGTAGCTGAATAGATTTGCCTTCAGTTTTAGGATTTTCTACTCTTCCTTATTCTGTAAGAAAGCTGTGTTACCAAAGGGCCTTTGGCCTAACGGTTTCCTGACCTTTGTTCTCTTAAAGGGTCAGGGGTTCACACCTCACCAAATGTGAGGAGGGTGTGTTACTTCCAAAGAAGGCTGTAGCACAACATGCAAGCAAATACCACAACAATATCAAAGAATTGTACCTTGTTTTTTCCTCAAAGAAATTAGAACCACGGCTGCCAACATTGTAATGTTGGTCAGAGTCCAATTCCCATAATGCAGGTTTACCAAGTTGTGGCTGATAATGACCCAGGAACCTGCCCAAACAACGACCCAATTGAAAATTGAAGAGAATGCTATGACATGCAACTAGATGTAGATTCTACATGAAGGAAGCAGCAATTGCTGTGACCCGTTTCTCTTTGATCTCGATCCAACGAGCACCATAACTTTTAGATTGGTGACATAACGAAATCTAAGACACCTAAAAACATCAGTACTTGGATAAAGATCAAGTCCTATCCACGAGTCTTAGATATATATATATATATATATATATATATAACATGATCACAGGTACATATATGACAATGTTTCAGTAAAGAAACTATAGGAACGAAGTTCAGAGCAAGCATGGTTTGACTTACACATTAATAGCATCCTGCTTTTCAGCATCCATGTACGCATTACTGTAGTAGCGCTGTAGAGTTCTAAAGAATTCCTGGGACTGACTTGCTGCTTTCCATTGACCTCTTCTCTGACTAAATATCTGTATAACAAAATTTAGTGAACATGAATCTTAAGGGAATTATGCTATGAGCTCCTCCAAAGAAGTTAAATGGACATCCTTCTAATTAATAAATATCCTGTTCTAAGTATGAAGAAAATAGCCTAGCAATGCCGGTGTAACCCAATCCAACTAGGATTATGCTATAAGCTCCTCCATTTGACATGACAGCAATGGCAGATTATGGAAGGCACCAAAACTGTTAGCACAGTCAGCACAAAGTGAAGAAAAAACATCGTCAAAACAATATGGGAATAGAAAGATCTTTATTTAAGACTCCCATGCCTAACCATTTATCTTAATCCATATGGAGAAAAGGACCCAACATTCTAAATTTTCTATAATACATAAGGCCGGATAGGCTTCAGGTTTATCTAACACTTTTGTGGAGTAATCCAACAAGAGATTAAAATCTTAAATAAAAACCGTCAATGATCTTTCATTGATTTCCGGTGACCTTTCTAAAATGTAACCCCTTATAAAAAAAAACTGGCCTTGCAGATAACAGAAATCACATGTATGCGTCATAAAGACTATGGCACCATGCAACATCCTATTCGAGTAAACATTTAACATTGTCTAAGATAGTGGTAACATAACTTTATTACCTTATTGTGAGCTGCAGATCCACCGTACTGAAGTGCTAGGGTGTCACCCATTTTCTCATAAACCCCCATCAAATCATCTGCTAGAGGAGAATCCAGCTCAATAGTTGGGGCATCTATATATCCTAAAGCATGCAATTGATGGCCAAGTGCAGCCCAACCATAGGCATATTGGGCAACATTTGTTCGATCCAAACAATCTATACAATTTGTTCTCAGTACCCCTGTCTGATATTTAGGAGGCTTGATCCTGACTTTCCTACTTGCATTGCTGCTGTCATGACTAACTATGTTATTTAAGCTGTCAGCATCACTGTTCTCAGTACCATGCTTCTGCAAACAACATTGCTGACCGCTTTCGTCCCTGTATCATTGGTTACATAGAAGGCTTGATGGTTAAAATCTAAACAACAAACATTAACGGTAATGGAATTGCACAAGCTCAAAAATTATCTAGCAATGAATTGAATAAAAAAGAATATGAATTGCACCACTGAGGCAAGTAACAGAGTAATTAGGATTACTCATTTGTGACCTTAAGGTCGTGAGTTCGAATCACAGAAACAAAATCTTTGCTAATTGCAAGAGAAGCTACATACGAAGAACCCCTCCCTCCAAAAAAAACATTTTTATTTGAGCTGCAGCTGCAGCTGTCTATTTCACTTTAACATTTTTATTTGAGCAGCCAATCTCTATTTAAAACCAACAAATCCACATTATAGATGGAAAACCTTCGCCAGAACAATTATGCAAAATGGTTCATTACTTCACTCCAGAGCATTATGATAGAAATCATGAAAACATAAAGAGTATGCTATATATATACACTCAGAGTTAACTTACTCAGAACGCTCCAGTAACTCTTGAGACTTTGAAATTGGGTTTACTTGACAATAGAAGAAACCTGTTAGGTTCAACGCATAAGTAGCCACTTTGCCCAAAAGTGCCAACACATTTGTAGATCTACTGGAAAATCAAATACAGAAAAACGAGTCGTGGTCAGAGAGATTATTTCAGAAGAAGGGCAAAATTTGTGGAAGAGTTGAAGGAAATGTACTTTCTGGAATATTTGTTTAGATCCCAGTGAAGAAACTTCAAGCGGCTTTCCTCAGGTAAATCTTTATTAATCGACTCGATAGCATTAGCAAATTCCACTCGGAGGAGGGATTCCCTGGGTTTCTTTTCTCTGGTCTGCAAAAAAATATCATGGCGGATATAACCAAAAGAAACCAATGGCAGAGAATTTCTACAGGTCAGACATAAATTGAATGAAATGTATTTATAATCAATATGTGTGTTTTTTTACCTTAACTAAATTCAATATAATAATTGGATTCCCATATCTCACGAAAAGATTCTGGAAGTGGAGCCTGGTGGCTTCATAGTTATGGTCTTCCTTTGATACTAAATGAATAAAGAATAGTTAGCAAACTAAATAGCAAACACTAAGTTAAACAATCTGAGTGTTCTTTATGCTTACAGACGATATCAGGCTTCATATTCAATCGTGAAGTTTCTTGCGACCAGAACAGGGGTATTGAACCCCGATTTTGAACAATAGAACTTATTTGCACGGGACATCCTTCTGGAACATCTTCAAACACTATCTGTTCTGTTTCAACATCATTGGCAACACAACCCTTCTCATTCACCCCTCTTTTCAAGTATCTACATCATACATAGAGAAAATGAGTGACAAGAGCCTTGAGAAATATGGATGCACATAGCATACATGGCATTCATACAACTCATCAATTCAAGTTTCTCCTTTTCGTCCAAAGAACAAAGGGGGTAGAAAAAGAATATACAAAATTTCAATATCAGAAGGTCACTCTGATATGATGACTAAATGACACTAGCCATCTTATCTAACTGTCCTGAACTCCAAGATATGCCCATGTGGGACAGCTACTTATGCTGCATGACATTATTTAGCACACATACTGCAACAGGTCATATAAATGGAAACATACAAATATATATCAAAAAATAACGATGAGCAGATATCAACAACTTATATCTAATAGCAGTAGTTCAGTTGCACCCAGAAAATGCTAAATGATCCAAAAATCAAAGGTAATCAAACCTGGTTCCAGCGTAATGGCGAGAACGTCTGGCAATGAGGGTCAACTTGAAGTCCTTTTTGGATATTAAAAGTTTAACCTAATTTTACAAAAATGAAAAGGAACACGACACGTTTATTAGTTGCTCAACCATCAGCAAGTATATAAAGCATGTTTTTGCCCATTCCCACCATTTGTCATGCTATGGGGGGCCAAAAAGTACAGTTACAGAAGCATATAAATCACACAAGCATGTTTCTATTTAAAGAAATTTGTAATGGAAAAAACATAACAGAGTTGCATGACTACATCCTTGTCAAGCTATCTTCCAGAGTAAAAAAGGCGGTGCTGATATTCTGATTTTAACTTACAATGATACTGGAAGAGAAAGGTTCGATGTGTACTTGAGTGAATCGTATTACTTCGGTAAAATAAAAAAATAAAAAACTATTGTGAAAGTAAGGCCGACCAAAAGATAGTATTTATATTTGTTACATTTAGAAAAAGGACCAGCAAAATCTAGATTATTCCACTAAGAGACAGGAGAGAATAGTAATTGTGCCAGACAAAACTTACTAACAGATGACTTGATTAATATAACATCATTATACCAACAGATTCAAGGATTTGGTAAAAGAAATTGCATTTTTCAGGTTTTACCGAGTCATATTTACGTTTGTCCCTCTATATTACTTGTTCTGGGATTTTGAATAACAATGATACCTGTTTGAAGAAGCCATAAACTAGTGCTACTGTCCAAAGGTTATTCTTCAGCTGATTGTGGATTGCAGTAGTCAAAAACTCATTCCAGACAAACATCGTGTCATGAGCACCCTGGCCTGATTCCTGACTAGACAAGTTCTTTTGAAAGCTATGCATGACATGGTAAGAGTAGCTGAAAAAGAAGTCCTTCGTAAGATCCACCGAGCAGAGGAGCTTCTTGTATCTATTCAATAAGAAAAATATTAAAAGCAAAGTAAGTGTCAACAAGTCCAATAAATGCTTAAAAATATATAACTGAAAATGCAAAAGCTGCAGACTTTAAAAATAGACATAAATAGATAGTCAGCAATAAAAATGCTTTTCCCATGAAACCCTGATGATACCTTGTCTCATTCAACAGTTTAAACTAACATCACAACAGCAATGGACTTCGCCCCTGTAATTCGCAGGAAGTAAACTGGCAAAAAATGCCCTCTATGAAACAATAGCGACTAGAGGAGTGTAAAAAAGGAAAAAGGAAAAAAAAAGCACTATTTATCTGCTAGGATTTAGCATTAAATATATGATAAGTGAATTAATTTGTAACTGATACTCGACATTTAAGGTGTTCAAGCAGTATATATAAAACTATCCGAATAGCACAAGGTAATCTAAAATTAGAAAAACCCATATCTCAATTTAACATCGAGGGCCATGCATATAGCACAAGAATTACCTCAACCATGGTAAGCTTGTATGTTATCGTAGGAAGAAGCTCAAAGGGAGAGACAAAATGTCCAAAAAACAATATATCAAGTAACAAGTTAAGAAAAAGATAAATGGAAGACAACCCAGGTTGAAGTCAATGCTTATCATGATACAATGGTTAACAAGTATTTCTGGCTTCTAATAGCTTTATGTCTCCTGAAAAATACCAAGTACATTTTACATTTACATGCAGAATTGACGAAAGACCTGTTCTCATTCTTAGAATAAGCCACATTGGGTGCACTAGTAGAATTGGGAATTGGTAAGATCGCGCTCTTGGTAATCGCATACACTGCATGACCACAAATTACACCGATCTTCCTTCTTTTCGTAATGAGCAGCATGTAATAGGGTCCCAAAAACTTTACGAAGCCTAAAATAAAAAAACAGACTAGTGAGAACCATAATCAGTTTATACATACTCATTTAATTGGAAAAACATCATAATGAAGCATACCAACAATGCCGTAACAAACGGTAACAAATTTGAGCCCCCCTGTGGACTTATTTCCTTCATGGATGCGCTTTAGCAGGTCACAACATTCAATTTCTGTGTACACTGTAGAATCTTCAACAATGTTCAGCTCAGAAGCTTCTAACCTAACGACCTTTAATACTCTCCAAACTGATCTGTCCTTATTGCGTCCGATCATATAAAAGTTCTGTTGCAAGAACAAAATGTCATCAACATTTAGCGACAGTGATTAGCAATCACATAAAGGATCTGACCTAAAAAGCTAACGATAGATAATTATGAACGACTATTGTATTACCAAGAAAAGAATTATTTCGACATGCGATGCTAAAAGAAAATACCACATTAGGCAAGAGTGAGAAATCATCATTGTGAATAAAGATATCATGTCAAAATGCATTGCCTAAGAAAGCATTCCATGCACAGCTGAAAAATAGAAGGGATTGCCAAAAGATGCAGAGCAATAGCTAGAACTACTAAATCAAGGACATCAACTTTTGAAGGAAATCAGTAAACTGACCACATGAACGTGGTTGGACTCAGCAGATAAGAAATTGTTCAACCTCTTTTTGTAACGTTAAAGCTAGCTCTCCATATGGTTAAACATACTGGGGAAACAGGAGGGCATTATGGCATGTCGTGTTTTCTTGTTATTCCTAGTACGTAAATACCTAAATAACAATAACAATAAATGTGGGTATTGTGATTTGGTAAGTTTCAAAACGTAGAATTTAATCATCACAATAAAAAAAGGAAGCTGATTTGATAGATGTACGAAATTTGCTTTACCATGTAATGATGACAATAGTAGTCCCAAAGTTAAGTTCCGGCATCCCTCACATGCATAACGAGAAGTTTACTTAGCCATTATTAGTCTCAAAGTTAAAAGGGCCACATTATCAGATATTCATGTCTAGATTAAAACTAAGCCTCCTTGATGTTTGTCAGATGACAGCAATAATAATAATCCTAAGCCAAGCAAAGAGTTGGAATAGCAATCTGCCATTCCCTAACATAACTGATATGTGTTATATCAAAGTCTTAAAGTTTGGCCAGGATTGAGGGGGATCTTTGTCTGAAACTGTTAAAGCAATGAACTTTTAAGGAAATCAGGGCCATCAATCTTGTAAGGGTTGACTATAAAGGTAGAAGATCGGATGTGATTACCTCATATATCATGTCCCTACTACACACATACGTGCATTAACACTACATGTCCAGAATTCAATGTATGTATGTACAGGCACACAAGGATATCAATGATAAATTCTGATAGTTGTTTGACCTGATGCAAACACTTAACATGGACAGAAATCAGCAGGAAGGTTGACTTGAGGTGATTGATTTAAGAGAGAAGATGGATATACCGAGCGAGTCTCGTAAAGTCTGAATTTTTGCAGATGGGCATTCTCAACTTTGGGAATCTCTCTGATCCAGGGATGTAGGTCTTTGTGTGAAGCGGCCATGGTGTTTGTTTGGAAGGAAGCCCGAGCCTCAAGCCCGGGCTCTATGGCATAAACAAACAGGGTCAACTAAGTTTCAGGCGCTGTAGATAATCTTGATGAAGAAATCGAAATCAGAGTCTTAGTATAATCTTGGAAAGAAAGAAAGAAAGAAAACTTGATATACCTGCCTGGGTTTGAATTGAAGTGAAGTTAGGATGTAGATCAGAAAACGGTAGCGATGATGAAGGGATTGAATTTAGGTATTCTTTTTCTTTTTGGTGGCTGGGTGTTAAAGAAAAGATGAATGAGATGAAGAGCAAATGATTGTGTTGTTGTAAATCTATCTGATAAATGTAATTTCTTTCTTTCTTTCTATATGCCCTCCCTCCCGGCCGCTAGCTGACCAACCTTATTTTCCCTAATTCTCATGAACCATCACGTGTACTCCTCCTCTATCTCTATTTCACAAAAATTTAATTTCTTTTATTTTTTATATTTAATTAAAAACCATGCAATAACAATATAGTAATAAATGTTTTCTATTAAAAAAGAAAAAGAAAATTAATTACAAAATATTTACCAAATCAAATTTTGAATATCTTTTTTTCAATATTTAGGTAACAAAATACAATAAATATATAGTAATGTTTTTATTTTAATAAAGTAGTTACAAATAACCAATTTTTTTTATCGTATACGTATAATTTCTAAAACTCTTTTAACTCTATAAAAATATTTTATTAATCATGTTATTTGTAAGCATGAATTGTGTTATATATATTTCAAAATTGATAATATATCATTTTAAAAAACACAAAAGACTATTAAAAATAACTGAAGCCATGATAATTTAAATAAGTTAAAAAGAAATTAGATGGCTTTCAACCTAATCAAATTATATTTATAATTGACTAGAAACGTATTTGCGCAATGCAGTGAGATACATCACGATTTTAATGTTTTATTTTATTTTTTGTCGATTTACAATAGTATTGAGAGAGAGTGATAATAAATTTGTTTAATTTAGGTTTAATAATATATTTTTTTTATAAAAAAAAAGATAAGTATTTTGTTAGAATTCAATGATTATATTATATATTTTAATTTTTTTATATTTAAATTGAGATATTTATCTTGTTTTGATTATGTTTATCAGTTAGTTATAAATTCAAACATATAGCTTTAGAAATTTATACTCATGTATCATGACTTGTAATCCTAAATTTAAGTAATGTGCATCAATAAACAGTACTTAATGCATAAAAGCTTGTTTTTTTTAAGAGTTTATTCGATAGTTTAATAATAATACTAGAAGCGTACTCGCGCAATGCAGCAAGATACATCACGATTTTAATGTTTAATTTTTTTTTTTTGTCGATTTACAGTACGATTTTGGATGGTTTTGAGAAAGTGATAATGTTTTTTTTATAAATTTGTTTAATTTAGGCTTAATAATATAATGTTTTTTATATAAAAAAATTAAGTATTTTGTTAGAATTCAATGATTATCTTATATATTTTAATGACATATTAAAAAAATAACCAATTACATATTTAATCTATACTATATTATAAAGCAGAGATAAAAAAATCTTAAATACAAATTATTAGGCACAATGTACCATCATTTTATGCAAGATTTTAAAAATCTCTTAATTTAAAAGTATCAAAGCACAAGATACATATTACTACTGCATGCTTCTAACACCCATCAATTTGATATGTGCAAGGCTTTTCTTTTATACAGACATTTCCATGTATCACTATTCATTAATATATTATATTACTATAAATTTGTTTTAATTATATTATTAAATATGTAATTGGTTATTTTTTCTATATGTCATTAAAATATATAAGATAATCATTGAATTATAACAAAATACTTAATTTTTTTATATAAAAAACATTATATTATTAAGCCTAAATTAAACAAATTTATAAAAAAAAAAACATTATCACTTTCTCAAAACCATCCAAAATCGTACTGTAAATCGACAAAAAAACAAAAAATAAAATGAAACATTAAAATCGTGATGTATCTCGCTGCATTGCGCGAGTACGCTTCTAGTAATATAATTAAAACAAAATTATAGTAATATAAAGTGATAAATGAAAATGTCTGCATAAAAGGAAGACTCTGCACATACCAAATTGGTGGGTGTTAGAAGCCTGCAATAGTAATATGTATCTTATTCTTTGATATTTGTAAATTAAGAGATTTTTAAAATCTTGCATAAAATGATGGTACTTTGTGCCTAATAATTTGTATTTAAGAGTTTTTTATCCGTGCTTTATAATATAGTATAGATAATGTTTTTTTATAAAATAAACATTAAATATTCTGTTATATTTTCTTAATTATATTTTATATTTTTTATATTTAAAATTTTATGCAGGGAGTGATTTTAGGTAGACCTGACAAACGTGTCGGGTCGGGTCGGGTTCAAAATTAAACGGGTTGAAAGTGTCTAACCCTAACCTGTCCGTTTAATAAACGGGTCAGAAAATCTCAACCCTAACCCGACCCGTCTAACCCGTTTAACATTTATAAAACTAAAAATTAAAATTCAAAAATTCACAAAAAAAGTATAAATCCAAAATTCAAATGAAAACATTATAAATCCAAATTGTATAGTTCAAACTTAAAAGTTCTAACCAAATGTAAAACATTAAAAATACATACAAAGCATTAAAAAGAAAAAAAAAATATATATATATATATATATATATATAAACGGGTTATTCGGGTCATTTTCGAGTTGAAAATTTTGACCCTTACCTTACCCGTTTAATTTTCGTGTCGTGTCGTGTCAACCCGTTTACTTAAACGGGTTGAAATGTATTACCCAAACTCGTTTATTTCGTGTCGGGTTAGCGTGTCGTGTCATTTTTTGTCAGGTCTAATTTTAGAGGAGTTGAAGTGATGAGTGATTTTAGGGAAGTTAAAGTGGTTAAAGATAATTATTAAAAGTTAATAAATAACATTAAATGTAGTACATAAAACTTTAATGGTTGTTTTTAATAGATTTTAAGTAATTAACATTAAATAACCATTAAACTTTAACAATTGTTTTTAAGAATTTTTTATGCATGTTTTATAATTTAGTATAGATATTAAGATATCTGGAAAGGTTGTTATGGGTTGTAAACTTTTTTTTATTGTTTATAAAATGAGTAAAATAGGAAAATTATAAATATTGAAATATTTTATATATATTATTAATTTACTAGAAGCGTACTCGCGCAATGCAGCGAGATACATCACGATTTTAATGTTTATTTTTATTTTTTGTTTTTTATTGATTTACAGTACGATTTTGGATGGTTTTTATTGAGTGATAATGATTTTTTTATATATAAATTTGTTTAATTTAGGCTTAACAATATAATGTTTTTTATATAAAAAAAATTAAGTATTTTGTTAAAATTCATTAATTATCTTATATATTTTAAATTTTTTATATTTAAATTGAGATGTTTATCCTGTTTTAATTATGTTTATCAGAATTCAAATTTCATAATTTTAGGATTTGGGGATTAGAGATAAGGATTTTGGGGGATAAGGATGAAATTTATTAATTAGGGTTAAAATCATTTAAAAGTAGTATATATTGCTTCATTAATTATTTTTTAAGAGATTTTAAGTAGATTAGCATTAAATAATAGTACATAATGTGAAAATGTAAACTCCAGATCACAATCAAGCAATTCTCAATCTAGATTATGATATAACAGTGTATAAGATCTAGTGAGAGAGTAGAGAGAGAAAATCTTTGATTCATATATCTGACAATGAAAGAGCCTACTTCTTACAACACTATTACAAGCTATTTATACCATGGATATTAAAACTCTCAAGTAGTCCATGAGAAACTCTCAAGTAACTTGAACAATGACCCACTCAAACTCTCAAGTACTTCTACAACTCAATTACTTAAAACCCTCTAAACTAATGTTGACTTTCTCACTATTTGACTTTCAAAGACTTCCTTTGACTATTCTATTACAAAGGCTTTTTACAAAGCTTTCTCAATTAAATCTTGTATACAATTTAATACACTAACATTCTCCCCCTTTGTATTCAAGATTTAAAAAAAAAATTGACACTTATCTTCAGCGCTTGATTCTTCAACTTTTATCTTTGACAGTCTTTAAACTTTGAAGCTCTGGTAGTCTTCAGTCTTTCAGTCTTTGAAGAATCTTGAACAGTCTTTAACACTTTGCAGCTTTGGAAAGTCAACAAGTCTCGAACAAAACTTTGAAAACTTTGAAAAACTTTAGAACTTTGAGGAATCTTTGAAAAACTGTATCTTCATCACTGTGATCTCTGAATTGTCTTTGGAAAAACAAACTTTCACGAATCTTCAGAATTTTCATCTGGCTTGAACTTTCAGAATTATCTTCAGAGATATCTTTAGAAAGTCTCTTTTCTTCAAATCAACTTTGAAATTTGAATCTTTCAGAAATTTCTTCCACTTTTTGATATTTCTTTCTGGCTTTGAAATTGAACTTTTTAATCTTCTCCCCCTTTTTGATGATTGTGAGAATCATGATCATCAAAACATATCAATTTCATCACGTTCTTTGAATCTTCCCCTTTAAAAAAACATGATCCTTCTTTATAAGAACATTCTTCCCCTTTGATTTGATACAGAGCCGTCAATTCATGAATGTATTTATCCGAATCTTTTCAAATTCAAACAAATTATGAGTTGTAACCCTGAATCAACAAATGAAACAGTTAAGAGTGCATGTCAGTAACACGGAGTTACTATGTACAACGAATGTACAATTTAAGGAGCTGGTTTGATGATGACTCCCCAGGACTTCCATTCAATCATTGAAAAACACAAGGTTTATCTATGAATGTTCTGACAAAAAAACAAATTTTCTGTGTGCTCGTGCTTGTGTATGAAAGAATTTATCACAATGGTTGTGTTTCATAAGGCTCAAATTGTGTAAACTGTTGAGACAGCAACAGGTATTACACGGACTCAATGTGCATGAAAGAGGTGCGAAGGTGGGGCAACTTTCCTTCTTTTTCAATATCTAAATCTTCCGAGTGAAGACTAGATAGCAGATATGCTGCGTCCCCAAAAAAAATGAAACATTTCTTTGTTAAGAAAGAAACGAGTGGCTGGTGGGGTTAATGCAAGAGTTGGCATGAGCTCACTGCCTTTTTCAATGATGGTCACCAAAGAATGTGAACCAATCAGTAGATGTGGCTGCCCGGCTCAGAAAGTGATTGGTGCAGAGTTTTGATATTCTTTTAACTCTGTTCTCACACCCTCTTTCTTTTTAACATTTTGATCACTTCTAACCAAACTCTCTTTTCCATTTTTCCGATCCACGCAATGAGAAAAACTCAACCAGATGAGTTATCTCCCCCACTCTTTGATTTTGACCCCTCAATCACTCAAGGATAACTTCCTGTGTAGGAAACACTGGTTAACGTGAATCCATGGAAGTTATGTTTAAGCTCACACATGAATCCCATGTAAGTCCTATTAAGAATGGTTGCTCAACAGTTTAACTTGAATAGTTAAGCACAAAATATATGATAACACTGTCAAACTGTATACTCATGAGATTTGAGCATTTGAACGATGAAGATCTCTCAAAACGAGAATATTGAATGAATGAAATGAAATCAAGAGAATTGTTTTGAGAATCTGACAATGTATCAATCAGATCAAATGAAATGGTTAGGGTATCAAATAATTGAATAATTTGTTTATATGAATGAATATAAACAATTTTGCAATGAAAGCACAAGATTAGAAATGATGATTGATGCTCAAACAACATTTGAAAGCAAACGGGGGTATTACCATCGAAAAATTGTTCGTTATGAGACATGGTAATAATAATTTCAAATGAAGTACTGAACCGGTGTGTGTGAATACTTAACAGTATATAGACAAGATAATACACAAGATAATACACAAGTATTGATCTTTGGAAACACACGGTCAGTTAAACATTAAAGCTCAATATGAAAAACTTTTGAAAATCACACTTCTTAATTCATGAAATCTTTTGAGAATAGAGAAGTGGTTTGAACATTTCAAAAAGCGTTTTTCATGCTTGAAAGTTGTTCTTCTTTCAAACAATCAGAGATATAGATCAGAAGATACTTACCTTTAAGCTCCCCCTCAAATCATTATATCATGAATTATTTTCTTTTAAGCTCCCCCTGGATATTTACAAAATATCCATGTCTGAACATGGAAGAACGGGTCCTGATCTGTCATGTGATCAGAAACCACAGTCTTTTACATTAAAGTTCGAGTTCTAAACTGAAGTGTTTAGAAACCTATGTTCTATGAACCCCCTTAAACCTTGGGTGCCTGCAACACAGATTTAGCTTTTGGTACCCACTGGTAACTGGGTCCTGAAGTGTTAGTTGCAGTTCTTGTGGGGGTTACATAATAAGTACCATACCAGTAATTGACATAATTCTTACTTACAAAGTCATGTGCTCCACAGTAAGAACAACATATTTTCTTCTGAGCAACCCTGATCAAGTGATTAGTAGAGTAAAACATATCAGGATTACCAAAAGGTTTACCATTATGCACTCTATTCTTTTTGGCATTGGTTGTGGATGCAGATGCTTTGTCCTTCATCTTTTCTTCATCTGAAGAACTCTTCACTCTCCAGACCATCTGATTTTTCTTAGATTGTTTTCCAAGAGATTTAACATAGAAGTTTGCTGAACCATCAACGGATTTGTCATAAAATAGATTAGATGGTCGAATCTGATTTGATTTGATTTGACAGTTTGTGATTTGACACTGTTCTTTTTCAAAACATTTTTCGCGTGAATAGAACTTGAAGTTGTTTTGAAAGAACAGACTGATTCTGTTGAATTATCAACAGGTGATTGATTAATCACATCAGCTGTAATCTTTTATGACATTTCACTGTTTGCAGCTTCTAAGTCTTTTATCTTTGCGGATAAAATGTTTCTTTCAGAAGTAAGTGTGTCAACCTTTTGTTTCAAATCAGATTTGGCCTTCTTTTCATTTTAGACATCTGATGATAGAGCAGTTAGTCTGGATGTCAGCTTAGATATTTCAGATTCAAAATGTGAACGTTCTTGCTCAAAATTCTTGTCCAAGTTCTTGGATTTTTCAGATATTTCCTTGAAAATCCCAGTATTTCTCTTTTCCGTGTTTTTCTTTTCAAGCTCATAAGACTTTTTGTTTTCTTTGAAGATTTGTCTTTCTTTTTCAAGCAAGTCTTGTAAAGTAGAAATCTGTGTGGGAAGTTCAGTTATTTTGGCTTCAAGAACTTGTCTTTCTTTCGCAAAAGTATCCCATTCAGTTATTAAAATCTTTTCAAAGTTAGATACTTGCTTGGAAAGTTTTATGCATCTAAGCTCCAAATCATTTTTCTCTTGGTGAGCTTTCTTTGAAAAATCAGAAAGCTTTTGAGCAGAGGAGGTCTCTAGATTTGATTTTTCTTTCTCTGCTTGGATACTTTTTATTAATTATGCATTTTGTGTCTCTAAAGCAGATATTTTATCTTCAAAAGCCTTAAACTTGTTTTGAAACTCAACTGATTCATCTTTCAATTATGATGATTTCTGTTCAGTCGTCTTCAGTTGGCTCTGAAGATTCACAATCTTTTTCTCTTTGAGTTTGATTTCTTTTTCACATATTTTAACAGTGTTTTCTTTTAAAGAAATCATTTTCTCATTCTCTTTATCTCTAATTTCTTCCTCCTTTGCACTGATGATACCTGCACAATCGGATTTAGCATGATCAGTACATTTTGCACAAACAGGAGTTTTATCAGTATTTGACAATTTAGATTTATTTAAAAATTGAGACTTATCATTTCCATCTACTATAATAGGACATGTAACTATTATTTCAGATGAACCATCTTTAATAATAGTTCCAGTTTCTATTTTAGTTGATGTATCTGAAATAGTCTCTGCTTTAACAGATGTGTCAATGATATGTGGAATTAAAACGATATGCTCCAAATCAATGTCCAAGCTGTTTACACGATTTGCAGCAATGAATTTGAGTTTTTGAGCTGATTTTAAGTGAAGAATATGATGAATAGTGATTTAACGGGCTTCCGTTAGTCCGTTAAGTTTTTTTTAACATTTTTGGTCCAAAAGTCATTATTTTGGCCAAAAATTGTTTCTCAACCCCTACCGAGTGGTGCATGATCATTTGTTCCTCACTCAAGCAAAATGTTTATGTCTTTCAAGCGGAATTCTTATTCGATACGAGGTTAACGACGGATTCGTTGTTAAACACTAAGTATGCACCGGTTCGTCACGTAAAATCCTCTTGTTGTCATTCTTGTAGGCTTAACGTAACAAGTTGGATTTCAACATTTTAAGATGCTTCGAAGTGCACTTAGTCGAGCTTATGGAGTACTTCGGATCCGGTTTTAAAATCGAAAATTCAAGAGTGAGAGCAACGTTAAAGGGGGAGCCGAGCCTATCATTGTCAACTTGCGCCAAAGTTTTACAAAGCAAATCAAGGGGGAGAGAAAATTAGAGCTTAAAGATATGATTTACTTTCCAAAACTTTAGGGGGAGAATGTTAGTGCATTGAAAGTATTGGAAAGTAAATCTATTTTACATGTATTGTAAATGTATTGTAAAGAGCTTAAAGTGTAAGGGCTTGTGCTTACATAGTGTAGCAAAGGTGGTAGGTAGGATTAGTGTCACTATAAATAGGTGTTAACCTATTTATAATTCAAATTTACAAAATGTAGTCTTTTAAGAATTCTCTCTCATTAGTGTAGTTTTCCATTTCTAATAAAAGTTCTAATAAATCCTACTCCTATCCTATCCTACCTAAACTATTACAAAAGCTTGAATGTCCAGATCTAGGGTCCTACATAATGCTTAATACATCACGATTTTAATGTTTATTTTTATTTTTTGTTTTTTATTGATTTACAGTACGATTTTGGATGATTTTTATTGAGTGATAATGGTTTTTTTATATATAAATTTGTTTAATTTAGGCTTAACAATATAATGTTTTTTATATAAAAAAAATTAAGTAGTTTGTTAAAATTCATTAGTTATCTTATATATTTTAAATTTTTTATATTTAAATTGAGATGTTTATCCTGTTTTGATTATGTTTATCAGAATTCAAATTTCATAATTTTAGGATTTGGGGATTAGAGATAAGGATTTTGGGGGATAAAGATGAAATTTATTAATTAGGGTTAAAATCATTTAAAAGTAGTATATATTGCTTCATTAATTATTTTTTAAGAGATTTTAAGTAGATTAACATTAAATAATAATATATAATGCTTAATACATCACGATTTTAATGTTTATTTTTATTTTTTGTTTTTTATTGATTTACAGTACGATTTTGGATGGTTTTTATTGAGTGATAATGGTTTTTTATATATAAATTTGCTTAATTTAGGCTTAACAATATAATGTTTTTTATATAAAAAAAATTAAGTAGTTTGTTAAAATTCATTAATTATCTTATATATTTTAAATTTTTTATATTTAAATTGAGATGTTTATCTTGTTTTGATTATGTTTATCAGAATTCAAATTTCATAATTTTAGGGTTTGGGGATTAGAGATAAGAATTTTGGGGGATAAGGATGAAATATAATAATTAGGGTTAAAAGCTTTACAGGTAGTACATTAGGCTTTAGTAGTTATTTTTAAGAGATTTTAAGTAGATAGCTTTAAATGATAGTACATAAAGCTTAGTGAGTTGTAATTAAGAGTTTTTTATGTCATCTTTATAATATAGTATAGATATATATATATATATATATGATGTTTTAATGATTTTACCATTGAAAAATTAAGAGTTATTTTAGGAAAAACTCTAAATGCTTTAGCATTTAATATTGTATAGATTAAATAACATTTTTATACTAATTTTAATTTATAATTTTTTTTAATTTTATTAAAAGAAAACACAATAAACTAACAAAATGATATAGGAAAAACACATTAATCAAAAGAATAAGTTGAGTTCTTATAAAAACCTTTTACTATAGTATTAGTTTGTAAGAACCTAAAAAAAGACAATTATTATGGATGCTCTAATAGATCTTTGCCTAATTTTTCTAATGGAATATTGATTATAACAAAAGAAAGTTGAGGACAACGTACCCAAAGGGAATTATGGTGTTTAGTTTGTGTTCTTATAACTCGTTCATTGACTTGTATATTATACATCAAGCGTTTTATCATTTGCCACCTTCCTAATAATGTGTGTAAATACATATGTTTTATAATAATTTGAGGGTCGGTTGGGTATGTCTATGCGTGTGTGTACATACATGCATATATAAAAAAGTAAAAGCCATATATATACAACATCCTTGAAAAGTTTGGTTGTGATATTTGTTACGAGTTCAGTTATGATGTTTATGGTTTATTTTCACAAAAGATATTCATAAATTATTTGCAAGCCATATTCGTAATTTCTTTGAATGCCATATTCGTAAACCATCGTTGCAAAATCAGATGATTGGATCCACCCTTACGAATCTGGGACAAAAGCTAGAAGAGGGCCTAAAGAACCCAATTAATTGATGATGATTCCATTGGTGTTCGATTGAAAAGGATGAGAGAGCTTGAGAATGTAGGGTTGCTATAAGAAGACAAATAGATCGAGAACATAGGGGGAAGAGAAAGAGGGTGCAGATGTTGAGTATGTAAAAACTACTACTAGAAGCAAAGTACGTAATTCAAAATTTGTAAGAAAATAAGATGAAATAATAGAAATAAATTATAAAATAAGTGTGAAAAAAAACATATTTTTTAGAATGCAACATTGGCGCATATTTCTGACATTTGATACTATAGCAAGCATACAATATGGAATTCTCCTTATTTTACCATCTTTGTTCCTTTTTTTTTTTGAAGGGTGTCCTAGGACTAATCTCTTGGCAAATTATGACTGTAAGACATCAGTCTTGATTAAACCTCAGTGGCCACAATTGTTGTGTACGACTGAATTCGAACAATGGGCAGATGGGATATTCCAACCACATTCCCCCAGGGCCTTAACCAGTACGTCACAACTCTTGTGGTTACCATCTTTATTCTTTAATATGTTATTAAACAATTAGTGGAAAAAATGTTAAGCGTTAAATATGACTTATTAATACATATGCTTTTAAAATTTAAGTTTACAAATTATTACTATAGGGTTCAAACGAGAACAGTACATATTTAAAAAAAAAAATACGAGAATGGAAAATAACATGCAAAATCACATGTAATTTTACATTAGCGGTCAAAAAATGTATGCGAACGAGCCGCGACTTCAGTGTAATAACCAAGTTCCAATTAATGAGAAGAATAAAACTTAAGGGTGTGTGGTGGAAATTTGATAAGTGTTCAGGGACTTTGGGTGCAAATTGAGAAGAAAAGGGGTAAAAACCCTTCCTAACCGTCATTTTCACCTCATTCATGATTTGGGAGGCTGGAAAAGAGACTTGGAGAGCAAGGGTGTGAGTGTGTGTGTTCTTGAAGAAATCAGAGGAAGAAAGCAATTTGGGAGGTTTCTCTTCTACTTCTTTAAGGTAACCTCTATTCCCTAACCCTTATATTCATCTATGGTGGGTTCTAGTGTTTGTTTTGGGGTTTTGGTAGGGAATGAACCATTGGCCATGGTTTATGGTGTATTTTGGTTAAAGATTGAAGTTGAGTTGGTATTTAATGGTTTCCATCTGATAAAATTAGACAAAGCCACCATTGATGGGCTTATCTTTGTAACACCCCGATTTTTAGGAAGGTATAATTTCAAGTTAATTCAATTGGATATTTTAAAAAGAAAAAGAAGAAATAGTATTATGGACTTGAATCCTAGATTTTATAGTCTTGTTGGATGAAGGGTTTAATTACGAGTCCAACGGTTCTTTCCGGAGCAAAATTGGAGCTAGAACGAAGAAGTTATGACCAAAACAGTGACCAGGCAAGAAAATCAGGCGGCAGTGCTCCGCGCGGATGGATCCGCGTCACCATTCGCGCGGAGCCGCTGTGTGCATTAAAACGGGAAAATCCAGCCCCTAAACCCCATTTTCACCCAAATCTCAAAACTTCTCCTCATTTTCTCTCCCAAATCAACCCTCAAACCCCAAGACTCAAACCCTAACTCATTTTGGGTCCATTTCTCGAGTTCTTAAGGTGTTCCATCTCAAGTGGTAGATTGGGAGCTTTGGCAAGACTTCACCATTGTCATCTTCAACCTCAAGCTTCATCTTAGGGTTTTCACCAAAACCTAAGTGGTAAGTTTATCCTCTTTATTTCTAAACCTTAATATAAGATATAAATGCTCTCTTAATGATTTCCTAGTGTTTGATTTCTTAAATTTCGGGTTTGATGGTTTGGTGAAATTAGATCAAAAATTAGGGTTTTGGTCAAGTTGGGGATTTTGATGTAAAATGTTTGGGGATTGATTCTAAATGGTTGAATGAGTATATTCTTGGTTGGAAACTTGTGAATATAGGTTTTGGAAGGTTTTGCTTGTGGATTCAAGTTTCTTCAAGGAAGCTCTAAGCGGGTAAAATCTAGATTTAGCCTAAATCTAGCAAGATGAGTTCAAGTTGATTTGTGAAAACGGTATACATGCCAAAATTTCTATTTTAAAGTGTTTATATGCTTTACATGAAATTATTAACAATTGAGTTATTTGATAAGTTTTGATTATTTGAAGTGTCTTAACTTTGTAAACTTGTAAAATACCCACATTTGGGATTTTTGGCATTTTGATAAATAAATCGTATATTTTGGTATCTTAATGGTTTATTTCATGGAAGTATATTTTTGAGTATAAAAGTATTTTATCGTGTGTTTTGAAGAAATGCTTGATGTTGTGTTATGGGACGTTTTGAAAGGATAAATGTTATAAACTCACTTGGAAAATGTTTTGTCCCAATTTAAACTATGTGAGAGTTATCTCTAAATTTTGGAGCATGGGTTTACATAAAGGCGGATTGTTTACTTTTGGTTTCATTTTATGATTTTCAACGTTGAGTCTTTGTATTTGTTGAACTTATAGCTAGGTTTGGATTTTGTTGGGTTTTGAGGACACTTGTCGGATTTTAATAGCTCAATGTAGAGCGTTTGGTTATGATTTGCATTTACTGCATCTTATTTGAGAGTTACATGTTTTGAATGCGTTAGTTCATTCGTTTTGAGTCATGTTAGTGCAATGGATCCATAGGCATGGTGTTCTTTTGTCCCGTTTGGACAAGTTCACCACTTTGACACAGAATAGGCATCGGGTCACCATGGTAAGTAAGGTGTGGACCTATACGGTCGTGCAGCGTCCAATGGGCAGTAAGGTGTAATTCCCTTGTGCGTAAGTTCCTGTTTTGGAATTGGGTTCCCCTGTTTTGGAACTCTCAAGAATATACTTAGAGGGGTTGACTTGATGTTTTCGAGCAATAGACTTAGAGGAGTTGAGCTCGGTATGTTTTATAGGTATAACTCATATGTTTTGGTTTCCTACATAGTTATGTGACCTACTTTTGTGTTTCGTCATATGTAATCGGGCCTCCTTCGTCACCGTAAGGTGTTATTTTGGTTATGGAGTTTTATAATCCATGTTTTCGGTGATGTTTTGGGTATGGATTGTCATCCATGTTTTTGGGTTTTGCATACCGAACTTTATCCATGCTTTTGGAATATTTTGGATGAGAGAGTTTATTCATGTTTCAGTATTTGATTATTAAAGTGTCAGTTATGTAGAGTTTTGGGTTTTGGATTTATATTCGAAGAAACGTTTTGTTTTGTGATTTTAATCATGAAGAGGGTGAATGTTGAAAAAGATATTGTTTCCAGATTTAACGTATTTCATTTTGGAAATCACGACTTAAATAACGTTCTTAAAGTTATTGTTATATATATATATATATTCTAATGAAAACTCTTGAGTTCAGTAGGCGTTAAGTCTAACCTTTTTATTTGTCGGCATGTGCATCAGGTTCCAATTGGGGTTTGGTTCTACGGTGCTTTGAAGATGAGCTCTAGATTTACACGAGGGTAAGTAGTTTGATGAAGTCTTCCACAGTTAGAGATAGTGACTGTTATTGGGTTTTAGTGACATCCGTACCTATCATAGATCGTGTATAGGGATTGAATTGTGTTTATTGAAGTTAACCTTAAATTGTTGTTGTAATCGATTCAGTTATCGATGTATTTGGAAAGTTTTAAATCAATTGCTATTTTGAGAGTTGAGGGTGTAACAATCTTCAAGGATGCTTCATTTTTCTTTGATTTTGAGTAAAACTATGGTGTAACACCCTAAAAATAGGGATAACAAAAAATTTCCATAAATGGAGAAGTGGTATAAAGTTTGCCATAGCAAGAGCCTCCCAAAAAGGGGAAAGATACAAATAACCGGTTTAATCACAAATCTGTAATTTAACGGATAAATAAACAACAACCAACTAATCTAATTTCTACATCTAGAAAAGAGATTACAAAAGGGGTGTCATCTATTAACCCAAAACTTCCAAAAATAGTTCAAGTGCCAAAATCCCCAAGCTCTTGCCCAAAGCATCTAAACTTGCCTAGGAGCCGCGCCGCTAACACCTGAGATACACATCGACACCAAACAAGTGTTAGGCCAAAAAGCCTAGTGAGTTGGACAATAATAAGCATGCATGAACAGTCACAATTTCTTATCAGCAGTTAACCAATGTTCAGTTATATGTGGAGTCATTAGGGGAGACCCAAAGCACCAATCAATTCCACTCCAAAGAGTCGATGTACCTTGATGCCCTTAACAAGGAACACCCCAAAGGCCCGACACACCCGGAGATCAGACCGTAAAGGAAACTTTCCGAGTGGCGGAGGTCTAGGCACATACCATCCCGGTGGTGCCCCAAGACTACATCCTCCTAGTGAACTTGCCTTGATTCGTCCAACATAAAGCATATAGGAGGTCCTTAGGTATATTTCAACCCAACATATTTCCATACCGACTACGGGTACAATGTTACCATCCTATTCTCGTGAAGTCCAACAAAAGTCCCAAATGACAATTATATTCATCATGCATATAAATATCTCACCAAAGTGGTATCCCAACTAAACCATCACAACACACATATATGCATACATTTAACATATCAAGGTACCCATCATATATATCCATGAGAAAAACCCCAAATAATGGTACACATAACCTAAACCATAGCATATCACCAACATTCATATTTCCAATCATTTTCATCAATTAATCCCAAATACTTGAACACATAAAGAATGAAATAACAAATAGAAGATTATGATGTGTATCTAGTTTTAACAAAGGTTTAGTAAACTCACAATCTAGGTTTTTTGACCAAAACCTAGAAAAGATGAAACCCTAGCTTTTGAAGAAGATGAGACTTGAAGAAGATGAAGATCTTGAAGGATGCTTCAATGAAATCACTTGGATGAACATTCAATGATGATTTAAAGCTCTTATCACCCAAAATCTGAAAATTACAAGGTAGGAGACGAAAACCCCAAAATCAAGCTTTTGGATACTTGAGGAAGATGAAGATGGAGATGGTGGTGAAGCTTCCAAACCGAAACCTTGGATGAAGATCTTCACTCTAGCAATAAATGGTGGAAGATTGGTGGTTGAAGGAACCTTAGATGAAGTAGGTTGAGAGGAAGGGTTTGGGAGAGAATGTCATAAATGAAGAAAATGAGAAATGAGAAATATTTGGGAAAAATTCGTTTAATGCCCGCACTGGGCTGCTGCCTCATGCGCACGGCCCGTGCGTTTTTAATGAAGGATGGCGCACGGGTCGTGCGCCGCACACAGAAGCACATCAACTTCTTCTCATTTGGTCAAATCCCGTTTTGGTCATAACTTCTTCGATATAGCTCCGTTTTCGCTACGGAAAGAACCGTTGGACTCGTAGTTGAATCATTCATCCATTCAAACTATAAAATTAAAGATTCAAGCCCAAAAATCAAAAATCTAATTTAACCAATGAAATTTCGGGGTGTTACATATGGTTTTCAATGAATGGATTTAACGAGTCATTTGATGTTTTAATGATTGGATATTGTTGGGAAAGGTTTAGAATATCGATTCCCTCATTTTAGAAGCTTAATATCGATTTGGAAATGGTTGGGGGTTGAGAAAGGTTGATTTTCGAGCAGTAAATTCGTTCAGAGTAGGACTAGAGCCCCACACGGGTCTTGGCTCGGGCTTGGTCGCCCCACAAGTCGCGCCAAGCACTGGAGCGGGTCTTGGTGCGAATTGGGTCGTGCGAAAAGCCACGCTAGGCTCTGTTTGGGCAATTTTCTTATCGTTTTGTTCTCTATTTGGGCCTAGGACCGGGGTGTCGATTAGGGGTTATTTTGGGAATGTTAAGGAGCGTGTTGGGAATCATTCAAGTGTTTTAATACCCTCGTATGTCGTGTGATTAGATGTTCGATTTGGACTCTCGTAGCTCAAGGTGTGAGACGTAAGTGTGGGCGACAGGTGAGTTTTTCTTAACTTACTTTATTTGACGTATGAACTCTAAATACTCATGATGCTTATCAAAATGCATGTTTTACGTTGCTTTAAAATATGTTTGATAGTGTGGATATTATAGTGTGCATGCATTTGGGGGTGGGGCATGTGATGGCTTTTATATGGGAGGTGTGACCCATTTGGAATGCATGAATTCGTTTAATGTGATTCGTTTTGAGGGCATGTGTGAGCCCGAACATGTTGTCACAGGTGTGCGTGACTTAAGCGTGTGCCATCTACATGTGTTATGTGTGTGCATGGTGGTTTTAAAGATGTGAATCATTTGTAAATGCTCACAACTCATATTGAATGATACTTTGTGGTGCGGTGTTAAAATTTGAGGGAACTCACTAGACCTTCGGTCTAACCCTCGCTTTTATAAAACTGAAAACCTTTTCAGGCAAGTGTAGAGTGGGATTTCGTCCAAGGGGAAAGAAAAGAGGTGACGTAGTAGAAGAGGCATGACGAAGGCTTGTAGTCACCGGTAGGTTTATAGTAAATTTCAGTTGTGGTTGTGTATATCCGTTGCGGTTGAATTGAGTTGAGTTTATGTATTTAATTTATTTGGGACCATTTTGGTTGTAATGCTATATTTTAGTTGATTATTGGATTTGGGTTGTTACATTCAGGTCACGGAAAAGTCACGAGAATCATGTGATTTTACACGTGATTTACCGTTCTCGTGTTCTTTTAAATAAGTTTCATTCTCATTCACCGTATGCATATAAATTCTTAAGTTTTATGACTATACTCCATAAAAGTAATTGATACAACTAACAAACACGTTTAAATAATATTGAACATCACTACTAATCTAATACGAGATATTACTCAACCATTAAAATTAAAATAAATTACATATTTTCAATCTAAAGTATTTGAATTATTATAAAATGTTGAATTAAATAAATCATACTAAAAACAAGGATTTTTAATTTTATTTGACACCCATGTCAGTATTATTTTTCTAGATTTTTTGTATAAGATCTTTAAATTACAAAACAATATTCAACCAAATTTGTAGTTTATACCGTATTTAAATATATGTTTTGAGTTATTTTTGTTTTAAATTTTAATAAAAAGTCTGAATTAATCTTTTATTTTTAAATTAAGTTTATCACGAAATACATAACTAGAGAAATCAAAATATATTTATGGAAATAGATCAAAATCCTGAAATAAATGGTTGAGTAAATTACAGATTTGGTCCCTAACGTTTGGTGTTTGTTATGGAACTGGTCCCTAGACTTCAAAAATGGCAAATAAACCCTCCACGTATGCATTTTGTGTTGGATTTGGTCCCTAAAGGCAATGACCGTCTATTTCCTGCCGTTAACGCCCTCCACGTGGCTTGCACACGAGGGTATTTTTGTCATTCCAAGTTTTTGTCTCTCTCCCCTTTTTCCCTCCCCTTTTCCAACCGGATTAGAGCAACCCTTGGGTTACCCTCTTTCAGACAACTTCTTGATTTCTCACTTACTTCTCTCTTACACTGTGCTCGCCATTGAGCTCGAAAATGGCACATATGTGGTCGATACGTGAGGCAAACTTGGATGTTAACCCATATGAAAATGGCACATATGTGGTCGATACACCCTCAAATCTTATTATAGTAACTAATTTAAAATTTTCTAAATACATCAATAAATACTTCGAACTACAAACATAAATTGAGAGTTAACCTCAACGGTCACATTCATCCTATACATACACTTTATGAAAAGGACGGGTGTTACTAAAACCAATAACAATCACTAACTCCAACCGGCGGAAGACTTCACCGACTACTCACTCTTGTAAGGCTAAGGCTCAACTCTTCAAAGCACTGCTAGAACCGAACCCCCGACAGGAACCTGATGCACATGCCGACAAATAAAAAGGTTAGGCTTAACGCCTAGTGAGCTCAAGAGTTTTAACATAAGTATATATCTTTAAAAGAAAAGAATTCAATTTAAAGCAAGGTCCTTCGAAATATTACGCTTAAAAATGGAAACGACGCATTTTCCCATAATATGCACTTTTAAAGGCAAAGCTCCCAAAACACACATTTCTTATATAACGCGCAACGCATAACTCACCCAAACGGGATCATAGTTTGACACTTAATTGGTAAAAACATGAATAACCATTTATAACCCAAAGTACCCAAAACGCGGGCGGGACAGAATGCTCGACCCATGAATCGTTATCAAAACCACATATACCGTACGTCCGAAAACATGGACACTCGGTCCAATACTCATACGACCATAAGGAACCAATGACAATAAAATAAGACGTTCTTATATTTAACATACTGATAGCCAACAACGGGGGAAACCCGTATCCGTTGAGGGTGGAGGGAACACAAAAGTATGCCACCCAAACAACGTTAATCGCATGACACCTCCCGACATCCCAGCCCGGTATCCCTACGACTTCTTTACAAGTGTCACCCCAAGTCAGTTGACCTTGATGGATCATTCCGAAGAACTCCATCCCGAAGGCCCGACACACTTAAAGACTACCTCCCAGGCATTACTTCAAGCGGCGGAGGTCCTAGCGCCTACTATTCCGATAGCACTAGCCGACTCAACCCTCCTAGCGATCACTTGTAAAGTTTCCGGTCATAAAACATAGGTACCGAAGTTCAACTCCGCAATACCCAATTGACCATCCAAGACAGACTGACTCACGTGCCTATGGATCCATTACACACTGTCTAACGTTACATGACTCCAATTGAAAGACCAAAGCTCCCAAAACATGTAACTCACCAATGACACAAATTAAGTGTCATCATATCCAAAACCCCCGACGGTTAAAAATCCGGACAAATGTCCACACGACTCATTTAAGCCAATACCGAACTAAAGAGCTCAAAATCCGTTTGACCAATAATTACCGGTCTCCAAAATAGTGAAATGTCTTTAAATAACGTTTATGAAGACACGTACTTCAAAGACTAGATTTACCCAAAACTCCATACGAGATGGGACTCAAGATTTCCAAAGTGTTTGTGAATGCAAATACACCAAATGCATATATCATGAATTAGACTTTACTTGTACAAAATCGTCAAAGACGTATAACTCATAAAATAGACCTTACTTGTACAAAATCACCAAGAATACGTAATTCATGTTATTTAGTTGTTGGAAACGTTCAAAACCCAATAGAAGCATTTTAAGAGGTTAACACAACCCAAGTTTACTAAGTAAGAAAACTTATCAAAATACTCACACTTTGACAAATAACTAAGTAAAACATATTTTACTTCTAAATACTCAAAACTTATCAGCAGTTAACCATTTCATGTAAAACACAAAACACTTTAAAAAAATAAACATTTTGGCATGTACACCGTTTTCACAAATCACTTGAACTCACCTTGCTAGATTTAGGCTAAATCTAGATTTTACCCACTTTGAGCTTTCTTGAAGAAACTTGGATCCTTAAGCCAAAACCTCCAAAAAACCTAGATCCATAAATTTCAACCGTAAATAAACATATCCAACCATATAGAAACATTCCCCAACATTTTATATCAAAACCTCAACATATACCCAAAACCCTAATTTTGATCTAACTCCTCCAAAATCTTCCAAACCGAAAATGGAGAAATCAAACACTAGGGAAACATCAATGGAGCATTTATAACTTATTACAAGGTTTAGAAATGGAAGGGATAAACTTACCACTTAGATTTTGACGAAAACCTAGAAAACCCAACAATGAGCTTGAGGTTGAAGATGAAGATAGAGATGATGAAACCTTGACCATAGATTTCCATATTACCACTTGATGGTGTTTCATCTTCAATAAAACACAAGGATTTGAGCCAAAATAAGCTAGGGTTTGAAAGGAGAAGAAGGGAAATGGTTTGGGAAAGAGTGGAAGAAGTTTGGGTGAGAAGAAATGAGGAAAATGGCTGAATTTCGCGACTTAACAGCCTCTGGACATTTTGGGCGACATTGCCCAGGGCAATGTCGCTGGTTCTCCCAGTTTTCTTCTAGTTCACTGTTTTGGCCATAACTTCTTCGTTATAGCTCCGTTTTCGCTCCAGAAAGAACCGTTGGACTCGTAATTGAATCCTTCATCTATCAAGACTATAAAATCAAGGATTCAAGTCCAACATCAAATATCTTATTTTTCCTTAATATATCTGTTTCTGTATTAACTTGAAATGATACCTTTCGAAAATCGGGGTGTTACAAAACCCTAGAAGAAGATGAGACTTGGAGGAGGTGAAGCTTGAAGACTTGAGAAGAGTTAATGCAAGATTCCAATGATCCAACCACCAAAAGAGTTTGTATTTAATGAGGTTAGGGTTTGGAGAGGGAATGATTGATTTCTTGAAAGAGAAATCGCCAAGAGAGAGAGAGAGAGAGAGAGAGTTATGAAATAATAGAGAAAAATCGGAGAAAAGGGGGTTTTGGGGACTGCAGGTAGATCACGACTTGTGCCGCGACTTGCACCCGCGGCATAAGTCGCCCGTGTGCTCAACTCTAGTGGATTACGCGACTTGTGTCGCGACTTCCACCCGCGGCGTAAGTCGCGAGGTTCCTCAAACACGCACACTCCAGTGGACAACGCGGCTTGTGCCACGTCTTCCACTCGCGACTAAGTCGCGCAACTCACTGCCCAACAAATGCTAGTCTAAAACTTCCAATCCGACACTAAGCAATTAACATAGACGGAAATGGCAATTAAGCATATAATTTCTATTTTGATAAACACATAAACATAAGATTAACAAGGCCTCAAACTTACCTGAAATTACGGATGTTACAATCCTCCCTACCTAATTTGGATTTCGTCCCCGAAATCACCTCTACGCAAATAAATGAGGACAACGCTTCTTTATATCTTCCTCGACCTCCAAAGTGACATTAACACTACGATGGTGCTTCCATTGAACCTTGACCATGACCATGTCCTTATGTCGCAACTTCTTTACTTTTGTTTCTAAAATCGCTTCCGGTTCTTCCACACAACAGTTTCCATTATCTACTCGGATTTCCGTCAAAGGAATCACGCTTTCCTCTTCGGCTAAGCACTTCCGCAAATAACAAACGTGAAAGGTGGGATGTATCCCATCCATTTCCAGTGGTAAGTCCAACCGATACGCTTGAAGTCCAACCTTTTATAAAATAACAAAGGGTCCAAGGAAACGAGGACTGAGCTTCCCACGCTTCCCAAACCGGATAATTCCCTTCCACGGAGATACTTTCAACATGACACGGTCGCCCACTTGAAAATCGACCGGTCTTCTTTTCTTGTCTGCATAACTTTTCTGTCGATCTTGCGCCGCCTTCAGTCTCTTACGAATCTCTTTCACCTTTTCGGACGTCTCTTGAACAATTTTCGGCCCTGCGAATTGCTTCTCACCCGCTTCTAGCCAACAAACCGGGGTTCTGCACTTCCGTCCATACGGTGCCTCAAACGGTGCCATTCCGATGCTAGAATGGTAACTATTGTTATACGCAAACTCCACCAAAGGTAGATGTGAATCCCAACTTCCCCCAAAGTCTATAACACATGACCTTAACATATCTTCTAGTGTCTGGATTGTCCTCTCGCTTTGGCCATCCGTTTGAGGATGGTACGACGTGCTCAAATTTAGTCTAGTACCCAACTCTTTCTGTAGACTCGCCCAAAAATTTGACGTGAAGCGACTATCCCGATCCGATACTATAGATTGCAGAACCCCATGCCTCGACACCACCTCGTCGATGTAAAGTTTAGCCAATTTCTCCATTGGCAAGGTCTCCCGCATCGCAAGAAAATGTGCACTTTTGGTTAGTCGATCCACAATTACCCAAATGGTATCATGACCGCGCAAAGTCTTTGGTAGCTTCGTCACAAAATCCATGGTGATGTTGTCCCACTTCCATTCGGGAATGGAAAACGGTTGCAAACTTTCATACGATCTTTGATGTTCCGCCTTGACTTAGAGGCACGTGACACACTTCTCCACATAGCTAGCCACATCTAGATTCATCACCGGCCACCAATAATTTAACTTTAGGTCTCTATACATCTTGGTTCTACCGGGATGTATAGAATATTTCGACTTATGCACTTCCTCGAGAAGTAAGTCATGATTTCCCTCAACCTTCGGCACCTAAATACGCCATTGGAAGAGTTTGAGTCCACGACCATCTTCCGTTAAGAGTTCCTTTTGCTTGGTCATAACCTCGACCTTGAGGTTCTCTTCTTTAAGCGCTTCTACTTGGCTCGTTCGTATGCTCTCCAACAAACTCGACACCACATCGATTCTTGTAAGGGACATTTTGACACCTCCATCGTGACTCCTTCGACTCAACGCATCCGCCACCACGTTGGCCTTACCGGGATGATAAAGTAATTCACAATCATAAGCTTTCAAGAGCTCAAGCCATCTCCTTTGCCGCATGTTGAGTTCCTATTGATCAAATATGTATCTGAGACTCTTGTGATCGGTGAAAAGGGTACACTTCGTCCCGTACAAGTAATGTCGCCACAACTTTAACGTGAAAACTACCACCGCCAACTCCAAATCATGAGTCGGATAATTATTCTCTTGATCCTTTAATTGTCGCGACGCGTAGGCTATTACTTTTCCCCTTTGCATTAGGACACACCCAAGCCCCATCTTGGAAGCGTCACTAAACACAACAAAGTCTTCCGATCCCTCGGGTAGGGATAAGATCGGAGCTTCGCACAACTTCCTCTTGAGCGTCTGAAAGGCTTGCTCTTGTGCATCGGTCCAAACAAACTTGACGTTCTTCCTTGTAAGAGAAGTGAGCGGTGTAGTTATCTTGGAAAAGTCTTGGATGAAACGCCGGTAGTAACCCGCCAAACCTAAGAAGCTTCGAATCTCTGTCGGACTTGTTGGAGGCTCCCAACTCATCACTGCCTCGATCTTTGCCGGATCCACCTTTACTCCGTCTTTTGATACCACATGCCCCAAGAATTGCACCTCTTGGAGCCAGAATTCGCACTTCGAGAATTTCGCAAACAATTTCTCTCTTTGTAGAACTTCTAATACTTCCCGTAAGTGTTTCCCATGCTCGGATTCATCCCTTGAATATATTAAAATATCGTCGATGAAGACGATCACGGATTTATCTAAGAATGGGCGACACACACGGTTCATCAAATCCATGAATACGATCGGAGCGTTGGTTAAGCCGAAAGGCATCAACAGAAACTCATAATGACCGTATCTCATTCGGAAAGCCGTCTTCGGAATATCTTCTATCTTTACTCTCACTTGATGGTACCCGGACCGAAGATCAATCTTCGAGAAACACCCCGCGCCTTGTAGTTAATCAAAAAGATCATCGATGCGAGGTAAAGGATACTTATTCTTCACCGTGACTTTGTTTAGCTCTCGGTAGTCGATACACATCCGCATGGATCCATCATTCTTCTTTACGAACAAAACCGGTGCTCCCCAAGGTGACAAACTCGGTCGAATGAAGCCCTTCTCTAACAACTCTTGAAGTTGCGTCATCATCTCTTTCATTTCTGTCGGCGCCAAACGATATGGAGCACGAGCTATCGGAGCCGCTCCCGGGGTGAGGTCGATTTGAAACTCCACTTGCCGTTCCGGCGGCAACCCGGGTAAGTCTTCTGGAAAGACGTCCGGAAATTCTTTTACCACTTCTACATCTTCTACTGACTTCTTCTCTTTCTTCGCGTCCACCACGTAGGCTAAGTACGAAGGGTAGCCCTTCTCTAGAAACTTGCGAGCCTTAATAGATGAAAAATGGGATTATTACTCTTTCCTTTCTCTCCATAAATGGTAGCCACACCATTTTCCGGCAATGACACTTGGATCATCTTTTTGGAGCAAAAGATGTCCGCCTTATGTCTCACTAACCAATCCATACCTATGACCACATCGAACCCTCCTATAGCCATAGGTAGTAAGTCTACTCCGAAAGAATTCCCATCGATCTCTAGAGTGCAATTACAAAAACGGTCTCGAATAACTACTTGATCACCATTAGCTATTTCTACTACTAATGTGTAACACCCTAAAAATAGGGATAACAAAAATCCGAAAAAACGGACATGCGGTATATAAAATTGCCAAAGCAAGAGCCTCCCAACAATGGGGACACTACACAAACCTGTTTAAATACAGTCGTAATTAAACGGACAATAAATAACAACTAGCTAATTTAATTTCCATTACTAGAAAAGAGATTACAAATAAGGGTGTCATTTATAGACCCAAAGGTTCTCCTACCAAAAGTAATTCCAAATACAAAATTCCCAAATCTCTCACTCAAGCACTATGCCAGCTTAGAACCGTTGCCGCTAAAACCTAAGATGCACATTGTTAGTCCCAAAATGGCACAACAAGTATTGTAGAAGGGGGAGTTGAATACAATACTCAAATTTACTTAAATTTTAATTCTTTTATTTGAAATGAAATATCAAGAATTACACAAAGATAAATAAAGACTGTTGTGGAAAAAGAATAGTTAAGAACTACTCTAAACAATCTAACACTTAGAAGATATTTAAGAACACAAATACTTAATCTTAGAAATACAAGGAAAGCTTTCAACCTGCTTGATAACTTCTTAATTTGAAATCTTGAGCTAAAAGCGTAAGTAGCAAGGTGCTACCTCCATCCTTTATATACTATCCAATGTAATGAGTGCAAAGGACATATAGAAGTAAATGCATGGGTGGTTGAGATATTGTCAATAAATTATAAGATATTTGATGTGACATGTCATAACACAAAAGTTAACTTTTGTGCTATGAAAGTACAATATCTATTATAAAATATTCAAGGGACAATCTTTTTGAGATCAGAAATAAAATAAACATCTAATCAAATTAAGACTAAATGTAAATCTTCGCAAGGAAGAAAGAGGTTTCCATTCCCATTGTCAGATGATCATTGGGAATGAGGAAGTATGTCAAATCATGAGGGTTTAACATAAATGCTCTTACTAGATAAAGAAGCAATATGTAAGAGGAGAACTACCGAAGAAGAATTCAGTAGATTAGGCATGTGTCGAACACAAGTGGTTCGGCAATAAAGGGAGGACATGTCGAATAGAAATTCGGCAAGGATGAGGTCTGCCGAAAAGGAATCGGCAGACTGGGCTTAGTTTCACATTTGAAGTTTATCTCAATCCTCATTGTAGACTTCCTTCATGTTGAATTCGGTTTGTCTTCGATTCACTGATCTGTTTAACTAATAAGCTATTACAAAGAACCACAAATCAAAAGACAAGGTTCAAACATCAATAAAGACTAAGGCGAGGTTATCTTTAAATCTTAGATGACCCAACACACATCGACACCAAACAAGTGTTAGGACAAAAAGCCTAGTGAGTTGAACGATAACAAGCATGCATGAACAGTCATAACTTCTTATCAGCAGTTAACCAGTGTCCAATATATGAGGAGTCATTAGGGGAGACCCAAAGCACCAATCAAGCCCACCCCAAGAGTCGATATACCTTGATGCCCTTAACAAGGAACACCCGCAAGGCCCGACACACCCGAAGACTACTCCAACAGGAAAATTCCCCGAGTGGCGGAGGTCTAGGCACATACCATCACGGTGGCGCCCAAGACTACATCCTCCTTGTGAACTGACTTGGTTCATCCAACATAATGCATATAGGAGGTCCTTTAGGTGTATTTCAACCCAACATATTTCCATACCGACTACAGGTATAATATTACCATCCTATCCTTATGAAGTCTAACAAAAGACCCAAATGACAATTATATTCATTATGCATATAAATATGACACCAAAGTGGTATTCCAATAATATATCATCATATTATACCAAACATGTATTCCTTAATCATGTCAAATACCCATTGTGGGCACACATAATGTAAATCCCAAATAATTACACGAAGAGAGTAAATCATGGGATGATACTTCTAATACATATATCTCACATAATCTCATGAAAATACCATCAATTACTTAAACTCGTAAAGATGAACATTTTGAGCAAATATGTGATAATAACAACAAATAAGAAAATATGATGTGTATCCAGTTTTAACAAAAGCTTAGTAAACTCACCTTGCTAGATTTAAGCTAAATCTAGTATTTACCCACTTAGAGCTTTCCTTGAAGAAACTTGGTTCTTCAAACCAAATCTTCCAAAACCTAGATCCACAAGGTTCCAACCATGAATATACATAATCAACCACAAAGAATCGTTTCCCAACCTTCTACATGAATATCTCAACTGATACCGAAATCCTAACTTCTATAAATGAAGAGAATAGAAGATTACCTTAGCCCGAACTTGAATCCACCAATCAAAACACCTCTAGTTCACCAAAATGGTTACAAACCTCCAATCTATGAAAGGGAGAACAAAGGGTGGATGAAACCCTAGAAAAGTTTGGTGAAGAAGATGAATAGGGAGAGATGAGAAGCTTACCACCACAAAATAATCTAGTATACTTCAATAGACTTCCAATCTCTTGATATATTCTTGAAGAGCTCTCAAAAACAAAACCGTAGCAACTTGAATCACCCAAATCGGAGTTGGGATGAAGAAGTTATGAAGAAATGAAGTTCGGTGGCTGAAAATCGGTTTTGAGCTCGTCCAGTGGATTTTGCGACTTGTCTCGCGACCTTAGGTCGCGGCATAAGTCGCCCGCTCCCCCTGATTTTCTTCTCGATACTGTTTTGGCCATAACTTCTTCGTTATAGCTCCGATTTTGCTCCGGAAAGAACCGTTGGATTCGTAATTGAATCCTTCATCTATCTAAACTATAAAATCCAGGATTAAAGTCCAAATTTAAATATATTCTTTTTCCTTAATATCGGTTTCTGTATAAACTTGAGATGATACCTTTCGAAAATCGGGGTGTTACAATCCTCTCAACCTTAAAAGAGATTTCGTCCTCGAAATCTGGAACCACCAAGCACCCAACATCACACTTGAAAGTATTGATTGATTTACTATCCAAAAGGAATGCCTTCACGAAACCTTACCTCATATACGGACCCGATTACATTCCGGTCTAGGTTGTCGCTGCGTTTCTCATAATGTACCGTTACAAACTAAATGTTAACGTTCAATATATTTTGTCGATGCCAGGATGAACGTTGAGTCTCTGATTAATCATTAAATCTCGGTTGTCTCCCAACCTTATGTTGCTCATATTACCACAAGAGTAACTTACGACCTTATTCAGTCATTTCCACCAAGAATATCTCAAAGCAAACATTTCCCTTAGATACCTCTAAATGCAACGCATCAAGATCTCCTCGATAATCAATTTGTACTTAAAGTCCATCTCAAAATTCTCACCAAATTTGTCCAATAAACCTTACCACCAAACTCCCACCATGCACTCAAGCATCGATTTCCAAATCAACGAAAGTCCTGACAATTATCAATATACCAATGGTTGATTTCTTAATTATCAACATCTAATTTCTTTAAGTTTACCACTCGTCCTACAGACGCACCAGATCTAACGGAAATACATTGAAGCACACCAACAATCATTGTCCTCAAATTACGTGTCAACACTTAACCTCGAGACGGCCATTCTACAAACGTGGGTATACTACCAAATATTTCATTCCCAATTAGCAATGTCGATTCAAAGTTGACACCTACTCTTGGAAGTAGTCACCCAAATCCAACATCCTTACCAGTCAACCATAACATCATCATTATTCACAAATACCCATCAATATAGTACACTACCGACACATAACATGTCGTCGTACCAAAATCCCACAATTCCAAAACTAACCATACCCAAACAACCGAACACGATTTTAATCCGTAGGGTTAACGAAGCATAAAGATCGTTACTTAACTAACTGGGAGAAAACACATGTCTAACGCCTCAAACTCCGAGGACTCTTTTAATCCTTAATATCGACTTCTAACACGAGGGGGCTTACACCTATAGCCCAATGAGTTCAAGGTTTTTCACACTACTATGCCAATTTGAAATTTATAAAACTCTCAAATGCATAAGTTTTATCATAATTAAACGTGCGGTGAAAATACACTATCGTGCATTCGATAGGTTTCAAAATTGATCACCAATGCCACGCATATAAAACCATTTTCAAAACTCATTTGATTAATACTTACGTTAATAAAACGATAACGAAAGATGCGTAACAAAATTTTCAAACGGACTACCAGGGTCTTAGTATGCATCAATTTATGCTATGCGTATGAAAATAATTTTCCGTCCTATAACATGTGCAATAAAAGTTTGTACAACTCCCAAAAGAGGATTTCACAACTTCAACTTTAAAATCTTTTACTTTAACACAAAACGTCGGAAGATAAAATTTCCATCAAGACCTATATACGTCCGATCATTTCCCAAATGTAGCAACACAATGGAAAGTAAATATATATATATATATATATATATATATTATTCGCGTTTCAAATTTAGGCCGTACCGATAAAACGTACTTCCCCAAAATTGTAACTACAACGACATGCAAACCGGAAATTCATTTCATGCATTGCGGAAAACTCCTATCAGTAAAATCAATAACTGAAATATGTCCTGGGCAACAGTTCTATCCGAAATGCTAAAAATCTTTCATACGATTACTCACACCGACAATATAATTTATGTAACGAATGAGAAATAGTTTTACGTACTAAAACAGTGTATAACAATACTTTCATACAAAACTACAGAAGGGAAATTCACAAAATCGAACCTCAAAATTTCTACAACTCACCCTGAAATGTCTTGAAATAAAACTTTTCATCGTGACTCGCATACATCGGTTTATTCCCCATAATTTAGTAAAGACATATGCATGCGATTTGAGCAATTGTAAGAGTAATTTAGTTTAATTCTAAATTGTATAAATAAAATGTTTGCAGAACCCAAGACAACATGCTCATGATATCGAACTCTTAATGTTTTCTTTCTTTTAGTCACAATGTTGCACGCAGTAAGATTTCACAACAAAACTTGTATGTGACCGTTTATTTCACAAAGCTAGTAGATTGATATGCGTATGCACCCGGTTAAAACAAGAAATAATTTATGTCGTTTTCGAGTTCAAAGCCAAATATAAACATGCTCTCATTATTCTAAAATATTGACTGAAATACCATGACGAAAATTTCCAATAATATATGCATACATGAGATGTGCAACTGAATTGATCCCACTAAACTCAAAGGAAAGCAATACCACTGTTTTTAATCCGGATAAATTTCTTCAAGACTCCATTTAGTTAAAACCGAGCCAACGACCCAACAGTTTACGTAAACACCCAATGAAACCCACAACAGATTTGGATAATCCTTGCAATGATCAACCCAGTTGTAGACATAGTTTGGTAAAGCTAGCATAAGGTTAGCTTTTAACTCTCGATCAGCTTTCATTCGCGAAGCCTCTTCAGTTGTTGGAGGAGTCTCTTTATTAGGCTTTACGAAAGGTCCTTCAGTGAGAGATTTCATCATGTTATCTCCATTAGCTTGACGTTCGATAAAGTTCAGGAACCGATCTTGCCATTGAGTGAATTCGTTTTCATCGACAAGAACCGGAGGACGTGTTTTTGTGCCCAAAGACATCATGAGGTCACTCGTGTAGAACTTAGCTTGAAAAGCAAACTTTGCAGAATCCATATATGACAATTTTCAGAAAAATCTAAGTCTGGAAAGAGCTAGCGCAAACTAGAGGTTTGCGTGAGAGTCAGATGACGCAAACTGAGATTGTCGCGAGCAGTTGGTGACGCAAACTGGATTTTGCGTGAGCCGTGTAAGACGCAAACTTGGATTTGCGTGAGTTACTGAAGACGCAAATCAAACTTTGCGTGAGCTGTAAAAGGCGTAAGATGATATTTGCGTGACCCGATGATGACGGAAACCTCTCTTGCGTGAGAAGTTAGAAACGCAAATGTTACTTTGGGTGAAGTATTCAAGACGAAAAGTTGAACTTTTCGTGAAGTATGGAAGACGAGAACTTGCACTTTTCGCAATACTTGGAAGACGCAAAGATAGCTTTGCGTGAACAGCGTGTGATGCAAAAGTTACTTTGCGTGAGCAGAAGGTAAAGCAAACTGAAACTTTGTGAGATAAAGATGTGGCCCAAAACTGAATTTGCGTGAGTCTGAGATTTGTACTTGATGAAAACCTGAAATAAACTGAGACAAAATTAGAAAAATCTAAGGCAAAACTGATGAACTCGCGCAAACCAAATGATGAACTCGCGCAAACCACAATGAACTGGCGCAAAGTTCAAATCTGGCGCAAACCGAAGGCAAAACACAAAAAACTTTCAGAAATCGATTTCAAAACTGAATTTGATGAAATTTTCTTATACAAACAAGATCGAAAACAACTTTCTAACACTTTTCAATCAAACTTTTCGATCAAAAAACCATAAAATCAAGATATCGAAAATAACACAGTACGTAACCACGAGTTTTCCAGAAATCTCAAAATCGACAATTAAAACTTGAATTTCTTAAAAATCGATGTGAATTAAAAAAAGTTTAACTATCAAAATCGAATCCAACAAACCAATTTTCACAAGAATTCGTTCAAAAACACGTTCAAATTTGATGAGAAATCTAAAAACGAGATTTTCTTGAAAAAATTCAAGAAAATTAATCAAATTTTCAGATTAAACTACAAATTCAGAATTCGAAAACAATTCTCTCAAGATCTAGATTGGCTCTGATAACAATTGATAATCCAAGATCTCTAAATCCTAGAGAGAGAAAGTAGAGAGAGAGAGTAAAGCGCAAAAAGAGTTCTTGTATTGAATATGCGTGAAGTGTTACAAAGACACGAGACCAAAGGGACTTAAATACCCTTGGCTTATACACAGATAAAACCTATCTAAGTACAGTATAAGACCAAGCCTATAAATACAATGATTACTATAAAATCAGACTTAACAGTTGCAATTTAACGGACAATAAATAACAACCAACTAATCTAATTTCTACAACTAGAAAAGAGATTACAAAAGGGTTGTCATCTATAAACCCAACGGTTCAGTCCAAAGTATAAAATGTTCATGTGCAAAATCCCCAAGCTCTCACCCCAAAGCAACTAAGCTTGCTTTGGACCGGCGTCGCCAGAACCTGAGATACACATCGACACCAACAAGTGTTAGGCCAAAAAGCCTAGTGAGTTGAACAATAATATACATGCATGAGCAGTCACAATTCTTATCAGCAGTTAACCGGAGTTCAACAATATGTGGAGTCCACAGGGGATACCTGTAGCACCAATCAGTTCCACCCAAGAGACAATGTACCTTAGTGCCACTACCAAGAGTGACACCCAAAGGCCCGACCCATCCGACAACTACAACCATGGCAATACCCCAGATGGCGGAGGTCTAGGCACATACCCACACGGTGGCGCCCAAGACTACATCCTCCTAGTGCCTACATACTTGGTTCGTCCAACATAATACATATAGGAGGTCTTGAGGTATATGTCTACCAATGCATTTCGATACCAACCATGGGTACTATGATACCATCCTATTACATAAGTCTATCATGAGACCCAAATACCAACAAAATCAATGTTAGACATTAAATTGCCAAAAGGCATTCCACGTAGAATTTATCATCTACTAAACCACATATAATCCATATCATGCCAAAAAGCCATTAATGTACATTCATGGAGCAAATCCCAAATATTCAACCAATAGAGTAAAACATGGCAAATACTCATAGAAGATAATCCAACATATTGTACATAATGCTATCATCAAGTATTTGAACACATAAAGTAACCAACAAGAGAAATGTTACAATAATACCAATAAAGGATTATGATATGTATCTAGTTTAACAAAAGGTTTAGTAAACTCACAATCTAGGTTTTGATCCCAAAACCTAGAAAAGATGAAACCCTAGAAGAAGATGAGACTTGAAGGAGGTGAAGCTTGAAGACTTGAGAAGAGTTAATGCAAGATTCCAATGATCCAACCACCAAAAGAGTTTGTATTTAATGAGGTTAGGGTTTGGTGAGGGAAGGACTGATTTCTTGAAAGAGAAATCACCAAGAGAGAGAGAGAGTTATGAAAATAATAGAGAAAAATCGGAGAAAAGGGGGTTTTGGGGACTGCAGGTAGATCGCGACTTGTGTCGCGACTTGCACCCGCGGCATAAGTCGCCCGTATGCTCAACTCCAGTGGATTACGCGGCTTGTGCCGCTACTTCCACCCTCGGCGTAAGTCGCGAGGTTCCTGAAACACGCACACTCCAGTGGACTACGTGGCTTGTGCCGCGACTTCCACTCGCGACTAAGTCGCGCAACTCACTGCCCAACAAATGCTAGTCTAAAACTTCCAATCCGACACAAAGCAATTAACATTGACGGAAATGGCAATTAAGCATATAATTTCTACTTTGATAAACACATAAACATAAGATTAACAAGGCCTCAAACTTACCTGAAATTACGGATGTTACAATAGTTGTTGCAGCATTGCTTCAGCATTATTTGTCTTTACATTTCATTCTTACTTATTGCATTTACTTTATGCACTTTACATTTCTGTCATTTACATTTCCGTCATTTAATTTCTGTCATTTACATACCGTCATTTACATTATGTCTTTAATTTATTTCATTTACTTTTCTTGCAATTTATATTACGTAATGAGTAGCTAATTTTATAGTTTGGGTGTGAGACGAAAAGGGAGGTTGTAAACTAAAAACTAGTGGACTTTGTTCTTCAATAACATTGTTCCACTATGTCATTTTAGGTTTTATAAGTCCAAAAGCACTTCTTGACGAATTGATCACTTCTTAAAGTGTGAAAGTGCCATGGACTTAGGAATAAGCCATGAAAAAGCACGTCAGTTTGAATGATACGGGAAGTATACTTGGAAGAGTTACTAACAAGGGAACTTGTTATCTTTATTTTTCAAACCGATTGATTCTTGACGGGTTGATCACTAGTCAAAGTGTTAAAGTGTAGTGGACTCAAGAATGAGCCACTAAGAACACGTCAACTTGAATGATATGGGAATCAACTCGGAAGAGTGATTTTTAAACAAAGGCATTTGTTTTTCCATATACTTTAGAGAAACCATTTGACACTCACACTGGTCCGGACATTTGCATAGGCATATGTTGATTGAAGGCTAAACAAAAGTGCAATGGTAGATATCCGGAAGGATACTCTTTAAAGTACATGGTGGAACTTGTTGTTGCTGAACTAATGCTATAGCATCCCTATAGCATTGGACTCCAGAATTTGTGTTTACTCCTCACTTTAAGTCTTGCACCCATTCTATCTTTATATATCTTGTTAATCATTTCACTGTTAACCAACTCAAACAAAGTCTTCAAATTCTCCATCTGAAATCCCTTCTTTTACTACACTTTTATTACGCTTTTACACCAATCTCTGTGGGACGATATTCAGTATTTTACCATTTTATTACTTGAAAAGACGATATTGGATCCCGTTGTATACTTGCTTTGAGATTCAATTATCACATGTCTTAGAGGTATGCAGACATCCGTATCAAGGTTGCAGAAACCATAGGTCCCAACCCTGATGTCCCCCTTATAGCATTGGCAGAAGGACTAACTAAGAAGTATGAGCTGAGGGTAACGAAAATGAAGGATTACAGAGCAAAGGCAATCGCAACAAAAAAGTTGAGAGGTGATTACTGTGAGCAGTATGAACATTTGAGAGACTATGTGTTGGAGCTTAAAAGAGCAAACCAGGGACAACAGTGAAAATTGCAGTTGAATATGAGGCCAACCCAGACTCTCCAACAAGACAATTCAAACACATATATATTTGTATTGGTGCACTCAAGTGTAACACCCTAAAAATTAGAGTAATTTAAAATTTCGAAAATTTGGCAATATGACACTTGCATTAGGTATTAACCTCCCAAAAAGGGGAAAAGTACTAAGCCTTTACAAAACCTGCGAATGGATATGGAATTCCACAACACAAACTAATCTAAACATAACTATTTAGATTACATCGGTTGTCAACCCAAAATCACCAAAATATGGGACTTAACAATTGCCCAACATCCAATACTTGTCATCTCAAAAATGCCTCTAAGACCATGCTCGTTACTCACAACCTTGGCAACCCACCGCTAGGGGAACCTGTTATACATATCATTTGAGAAAAAGTGTTAGGCTTAAAGCCTAGTGAGAACATACAGTTTATAGTTTCAAGAAATGTAAACATTTGCATTAAAAGGAAATTTTTTCAATAAGGTTTTAGTTTACATTTGAAATCTTTGTCACATAAGGACCATTCGGTCCGAAAATTCATCTTGCAATGACGGGGGATACCCGATTTACCAAGGATTGTGGCGGAACACAAAAGTAGACCACAATCCGAGTTGTGAGCTAAATACATGGAATCCATGGCCACGAACAACGAAGGTCCGTACTAAGATGTGAGGGAGGGCCCTCGAGGAAACCAGTCATACTCGTTCACTAGGACTACATTATGAACCATAGCTAGTAACCGGTCTCATATAACCGTACCAAATGGCCCCCGAGGATCAAATGCATCCATAGCTACAAAAAGGGGAATAGACATCCCAATAATATAAGCCGACTCAATACCTAGGGATCCACTAGTAATAGTCTAGACTTGTCACAATTTCATTTGTGACCAACCATAGTTAGTCATATGGTTCCAAAATAACATTTATAAAGAAAATGCATTTTCAAGTTTAACTTCTGGTAAGAATGAAAATCATCAAAATGAACTTATAAACATCCTTTCAAGTAACCCACATAAGTGTGCAAGTAAAACATCATTTTACTTCAAATAAGATGGAACCCATCATTTTAGTTGAAAATGATCGGGAATCCTAAAATCTCCAAAAAACTCAAGTTATGTCAAAATGTAGTAAACTTAAATCCAAAGTCGTGGAGATATATAGGAGTTCAAAATGTAACCTTTGACATGTATAAAGTTTAGAAAAAGGTAGTAGGAACTCACCAAATAGGTTTTAGAAGAAAACCCGAAAAACCAAATATCGACCTCTTTGAGAAGATGAAGCTTTCTATACCGAACCCTTGCTTGAAGCACTAAATACTAGCAATATATGGCAGATTGAAGGAACCACCAAAGAAATATGAAGAAAGAGAGAGAGAGAGAGAGAGAGAGAGAAAGGAGATGGATATTCATATTTTATTTTTGAAAAAGAGATATTTTCCAGAAAATATCAATTTAAACCACTCAGGCCACCGCGCGGGTTATGGCGCGGGCTAAGTCGCGTAGTGACTCGCGCCGCCCTTTGGAACTTGCAAACAAGCAGCGCACCGCGCGGGTTATGGCGCGGGTTCACTCACGGCGAAACTCGCACCGCTCACTGGAAATCCCCAAACAAGCAGTGCACCGCGCGGGTTATGGCGCAGGCTAAGCCGCGCGGCAACTCGCGCGCAGCCACTGCCTCTGCTTCTTCTTCCAAACTAGACAAACGAAACTCGGGGTGTTACATCAAGAATGGCTTTAGAGCATGTAGAAAGGATTTTTTGGGCCTAGATGGAACTTTTATGAAAGGACCTTTTCCAGGCCAGATCTTGACTGCAGTTGGTGTTAACCCAAACCAAGGTATCTATCTATTAGCATATGCCATAGTAGAAGCTGATACAACAGATTATTGGACATGGTTCTTGGATTGCTTGGGTGATGACTTGGATTTAAGCTCAAATTCCAATTTTACTTTCATCAGTGATAGGCAAAAGGTAATTTTATATTATTTGTTAAGTGCTTGCATTTTTTACTTATCCAGTACTTACTTTGTTTACTTTTTGTTTCAATTAGGGCATTATACCTGCATTGGCTAGGTTTTTCCATGTGTAGAGCACAGATTCTGTCTTAAGCACATATATGAAAACATAAAGAAGACTTGGAAGGGAAAGGTGTTCAAGGATACACTGTGGAAATGTGCAACAACACCAACACTGCCACAATTTCATAAATGCATGGATGACTTGAAAGTCTTGGATAGGAAGGCTTTTGATTGGTTGAAAGACATTCCAGCTGTTGATGAAGGCTTAATGACCTTCCTTTTGTAAGCATTGTGTTTTGCAAGTAATGGTAATTTGTTGTTATAATACCTTGTGTTGACTTAACTGCTTCTTTGGAATGGTCATTTATTGAGCTTGGTTGTACCAAACACCAACTGTTTTTTGTTGGCTTAAATGCTTTGTTGTTTAAACTGGATGCAATTGATAGTCCATAAATGACAATGCATCAATGCTTTGCTTAAACTGGTTGCAAATGAAGTGCATAAATGATTTGCTTACCAAGTCTAATAACAGTGCATAAACAGGGAAATTTACTGCAAATAACATCCAAAATATATTTCATTCTATTACCACATAATCCAACTCTGTACAATAGAAACCAAATTCACAACTTTCACATTACGATTGACCAAAAAACATGACAAACTACAAACACCATTGCACAAATTCAGAAGCAATTGGTATGATACTTGCTCAAAACACAAAGAAATGGATTACAAACACAATCCAACTTATTAACAGTAATATCTTCAGTCTTCTAGCTTCCACACCCCGTGCCCTTAAATTTCCTTCAAGTATGCCCCTTTACCTCAATAAACCAGATATAACCACCAACGAACGAGCACACATTGGTGGATCAACCCAACCAATAAAGTGACACTTGTTTCCCTGCAGAAATCAACAAATTAAAGAGAAGAAAGACCAAAATCGATTTCAAATAACATAAACCCTAATAACTTACAGCGCAAGAACATGAGTAAAATCTTCGACCAGGGTTTGTATTTGTCCACGAGGTTTGGATAACCGTATGCGCACCACAGTTACACAACACCATCATCGATTTTGGATCGTTGGAGAAGACGATATGGAATGAATGAGGGGTTAACGGTCATGAGGTAACTGAGGGGTTTGTTTTAACAGAGGGTCAAAAATTTGGAATGACAAAAATACCCTCGTGTGCAAGTCACGTGGAAGGCGTTAACGGCAGGAAATAGACGACCGTTGCCTTTAGGGACCAAATCCAACACAAAATGCATACGTGGAGGGTTTATTTGCCATTTTTGAAGTTTATGGACCAATTCCGTAACAAATGCCAAAAGTTAGGGACCAAATCTGTAATTTACTCTAAATGGTTAATACACGTGTGAAAATGGAAAGATGCTTCGAATAATTGATGTATTCAATGATTACATTTTCAACTGTCATTTTCTACTTTTCAATTTTGAATTAATCATTATAATTTTAATACTCGTTTATGTATATTTTTTGGGAAAAAAAAAACTCGTATATGTATAAAAATCATGAACACATTTTTATAATGGTAAGAAAGATCGATTATATGAAAGACTAATATTAACTTTACCAAACCTCAATCTTTTTAATTATATATAATTATGTTTAGTTTTTTGTTGTTTTTAGAGATATAAAATATATGTAATTCATTATTGAGATATGACTTGTACACACTATATTTATAACTAACACTTGTTTATAATGCATAACTGATTTCTATTAGCTATTAATTAGAAGACTCATCAAATACCCTTATATATATATATATATATATATATATTGTTTGAATGCTTATAAATTTAATTAAAATGAATATTTAAGTTGTATGTTAAAAAAATTGCACACATTCACAATAAGCTTGCGGCATTAAGTTATGGTATATAGCATAACAATGAAATATATATTAATCAATTCAATTTTAGGTAAAGAATCCGAGTCTATTAGAAAAAGTCAACAAGTGTAGGCTGCTTTCTGTTTCTCATGTTTCTTTCCCTCTTTACGATACCTGCAATCTTTCAATATTATTTCTTATTTTTTTAAAAGTAATTATATTCTTAGAATATGCCCATTATAAACACTAATTGACGTCTTCGTTGAAACACTAAATATCTATACTATAATACATAAATATATTAAGAATGAGTTAGTAATAATAAATAATCAAATATATTTGCTAACAACAATGGGAGGGAGGGAGGAGGGGGTTGGTGGCAAGTGACAGCAGAAAAGAAAACACGTCATCTCATATCCAGCTGGGCACGTCTTCCACATGTCACTCTCTTCTCTCGATTTAATTTTATAATTTATTTTTTAGTATATATAAGTAAACCAAAAGTTGGGTTAACGTTTATAAAGCTTTTTACAAAGCTTTCAAAGATGGTTGACAAACACTAGCTTAGTTACAATGTACAAATGGTTTGTTTAATTTGCAGTCCTAAGGTTGTTTCGCCATAAATTAAGATGAAAATCAAACCCTCTAATAAGGTTAATTAAGATGAAGATAAAAACGTCATAATTAAAATCGAAACTTACCACCATCCTCATGGTCTCATTTCACCTCCATTACATAAAGATATGTATATACTTATGAAACATGCAGTTTACAATTAAGAACCTTTTAAGAAGCATGCATGCATGTAGCTTAATTACAAATAATTAACCTATAAGAAGCATGCACTTTACAAAGAGATAGATAGTTACAATCGACAAATTGTTGGTTGTTTATTTTGCTTGGACCTTTAATTTAAACAAGAGCTTCAAATTGTAGGGCGATGCCACTTTCACATCCCCCTTCCACCACAATTCTGCAAATTGGCGGCTCGCCACTTCATTCGGATGATTAGAATCGAAAAAGAAATAGTCGCTTGCATTATCACACAGATCGAACTCCGCTATTCCTCTCTTCCCTCCACAACTATAGATGCCACCAAATGGACCACTACCACAACATGCACAATCTCCTACCTTGAACCCTTAAAATTAATTAATTCATTCAAATAAAGTTATTATTAATTTCAATTTGAACACATGCATGTACAAATTATATATATATATATATATATATAGGAGTAGGTAGGTACCATATCTTGTAGGGTTCTTCATCCGGTTGCTAATGGCTGTCGATAGATCGTATTTTGAGTATATGAATCCTTCCAACTGCTTCTCTAGCTCTTGGAATTTCTTCGAAAGTTCCTCATTGTGTAGACTTGATATCATTTCAATTTCTTCGTTGCAACTATTGTCTGCCCGTCCTGCACGAATGCTTGGCCAACACCCTAATGGTGGGATACTAACGATTCCAAATTTTCTTCCTCCTTTTTCATGGAGTCCCTTTTTATTTATTATATTTTTTTAATTAGAAATTAAGAATCAAAGATATGCGATTTAATTTGAGGTAAAAGAAAGAATGTTACTTTGATGACATCAGTCAAGTTTCCGATCACCATTTGGACATATTGTTGATGGGTATAGGGATAAAGAATACTGTCGTTGTTGCCGACGGGGCTCAAATAGTCGTTGCCTCCGCAGCTAAACAAGTAGACGGCATCAGACAACAACTGCTCGGCTTTTGCATCACCTAAATTCTGCCTAAAATGTTTCTCTAGATCCCCGAAATACTGTAGCTGTGTTTTAAGGTCAACCACCTGGTACATCCAAGCCAATCCAACCCAATGTTATTATATATTTTTTTATATTAAAAAACATGTAGAACAATTAATATATAATCATCATATATAAGCTAGCTAGCTAGCTAAATGGGTAGAAAATTCTTGGAAATGAACAAGGAATACATACAAATCCGGCATGACTTTCAACTAATGCACCGGCTCCTCCCGACGCAAAGTTTGCTCCGTACACAAATTCATTATGCCGGGGGTCTAGATACGCCGGAATGAGAGGCAGTTTCGCATACTCAGCTGTTAACACAATTAAGGAAAGTTAAAGTAATAAGCAAGAAAAAGAAAAAAAAAAAAAAAAAAAAAAAAAAAAAAAAAAAAAAAAAGGAAGATTGGTTTGAGATAGATATATTCTGACCGATGAAATCAGGGATGAGACGGCCATCGGAGAATCTTCCAGTTGGGGGATCGAAGTATGATTCGCCATAGGGGGGAAAGTTGGCTTGGAATTCCGTACTAGTGTTTATGTAGTTGTTGTTTCCAGGATCGAAAAGCGAATCACCGAAAATAAAGAGCGCAGCGTGTTTGTTCTGAGAAGTCAGCTGGCAACCTGTAACAATCGACGACGACAGAAGACAAGATACAAGAACAATTGCAACTACAGCCATAGGGGAGGCCCTAATCTCACAATTCAAGTCTGTTGTGCTTTCAATTATGAGCATACTTTAATTCTAGAGTTCAGCCGACAGGTTTGAGATAGTAAAACCATATATAATATAATATAATAATTTTTTTTGTCTTGTTTACAAGATAGATAATAGATAGGACCAAAAGTAAAAGAATTATTATTATTATTATTATTATTATTATTATTATTATATGTTGGGAAATTGTGAATGGAGCAGAGTTTTGAGATTGTAAGTTCCTGTGGTGGGTTTTTGGTTCCACATTTGATGGGCCATTTCTTTGTAAACTCTTTCGGTGAGATGATAAGAGTCCCAAAACACGTACTCGTGAGGATTCTTACACACTTGATATTCTGTCACCGGCGGCCTCTTTCCTCCACAGCTGAATGTTCCTCTAAACCGCCCTGTTCCGCAGCACGCTGCTTTCCCTTCCTTGTAACCTAATAAATTAAACATCTCATCTCTCTCTGTTAGTTAACTAATTAAAAATCCAACTACAGTAGTATTTTTTTTTTAATTTTCTTCAGCAGCATATATACCTACCGTATTTCCATGGATGCTTTACTCTATGCTTTAGATTGGTATTGAAATCATATAGCAAATACTTAAATCCATGAAGCTGCTTTGCTAATCTTTTTAGTGATTTGCTGAGTGCTCGGTTATGTAGTTTTGCTAGCAATGAAGCTGCTTCTATGCACCCACCAGAGTCAGTTGATGGATTAAGAATTATCCTGAGCCCCGGAAGACAACCCAATGGCCCCAAATTCAGAAACCCGAATTTTCTGCCCCCTCTTTTGTGCAATTCCTGTAAATAACACTTACTTGATTAATGCCTCCATTCATTCTATATCTATGACTATATATATTCAAGTAGCTAGCTACAGAAACCATTAATTTACTTTGATGGCGGTTGTCAAATTGCCAATAACGATTCCTATGAGCTGGGAGTTGGAGTAGGAGGAGTTGAAACGGGTGGAATTGGTAATCAAGTAGGGGCTTAAGTAATCGTTTGTTCCAATGCTAAACAAGTAGACAGCTTTTGACAATGTGGCCTTGGCCTCGCCATTACCATACTTCTTTCTCAAACGATTCTCCACCCTCTTGTGATACCTTATTTGAGTTTCAAGACTGATTACCTGCCAAAACTCCATCTCTCACATCATCAATACAAATTAATACTTTTAACTCCTTACCTTAGTAGTGTTGCTGTAATTAAATTAACTTGTTTCAGAGATTTACAGCTCACATAATTGAAGAGACGAAACAAGACTGGAAGCCACCAAAAAAAAAATGGGTATGTTTGTATATATAGTTCCTAATCTTTAGAGTTGTTGCATGCTATTATTATAATCACATGACATAACATAAAAAGAAAAGTCGTGGTAACAAGTTCACACAATGCTTAGGAAAACTTTATTATTAGCAAGGTTCAAAATCAAACCTCAGAAGCCATGGCGAGACCATGACGTTTCTCTCTCTTTATCATATAATGTAATATTATATATATAAACATATGCTTTCTACTATTACTCATTAAGGCTAATAATAAACAATTTAAATTAGGTCATACATCAAAAACTAACAAATATAACGTTAAAAATGTAAGAAAAATCAAATATTGTGTTAAAAAAACTGTGCATTAGGCTATGGTGTGCCACAGGCTTAACATGGCAGCCTTTTAGAACAGTGATTATTAGTCAAAAAAAAAAAAAAAAACTTTTAGGTGCGTTTGGTAAGGACATTGAGCGGATGAGACAAAAATAACCAAAACAAGTAAAACAAAAATCAAGAAGATATGACATGATGGATAGATTTACTAACCTACCATGTCAAATTACACACTAAATCATTCACCGCCTACCTCTTCTCGAGTATAATTCTTGAAGAAATGGATTGACATCCAGCATTATTCTAGTAGCCAGGGGTTCAAGTATGACTTGTATATTTACACCATGACAATTCACAGCTGGTACTAAGAATAGGACCATTCCCACCCCTAGCTCTGTTTTTAGTATTGGAATTTAGCCTGAAACATCAGTTTTGTCTCTGCAACTTTACTTTCCTACCAACTTATCACATGCATTCAATTAAAGGAAATGAATGTGAAAATGTTTTGGTCAAGAAAATAAATAAAATATAAATTATGGGTTTTGTTGATTTGAGAGAGCAATTACAAGTTTCAAAGGGAGAAGGTGAAGAATCTGTAAAGATATTAGTTAAGTATATTGAATTAAAAACCAGATCTGGTTTCCCACAAGAGTTGACTTACTTTTGAGAATAATAAAATTTCAATTTCTGAAACTGGTTTATGTTTGGTGGGGGTCAACTTCAGAAAAAGTGGTTTGGTTGGTATTACACCCAACACCATGAGTGGTTTAAAATGTTGGGTTACCAGTTAAAAAGGCACTTTACTTTTACTTCATGAGGAATTGGAACAACACACAAACATATATAGGTTAAGTAATTATATATTAATTAATCAAACTAATATATATATATATATATATATATATAATCTTAATTAATTAACAAGGTAGTTGGAGAAAAGGGAAAATTTCTTTTCCAATTTAACATTATGGAACTGGAATTGAGATTGAAACTGATATTTTTGTTTTCATTAATTAATTACATACCGATCCCTGAAATGTTTGAACAAGAGCACCTGCTCCTGCAGATGCAAAGTTGGCTCCGATCTTGTAATACCTGTGGCTGGCCGGCTGATCCATATAGGGCGGGATCAACGGCAACTTGGCATGCTCCACTGTTTGATTTAATTAATTATAAGTTTATATATATATATGGTAGTTATAATTAAGTAATTAATTAAGAAATGGAAGAAAAGAACTTACAGATGAAATCTGGAATGATACGGCCATCGGAAAATCGGCCGGTTGGGAAATGGAAGTATGTTTGACCGTAAGGCGGGAAATTAGACTGGTCGAGAGTGGTGGTGTTAATGTAGTTGTTGTTTCCAGGATCAAAGAAGGAGTCTCCGAAGATGAAGAGTGCAGGAGCAGCAGTGGATGTGGATGTGAAGAGAGAGAGGATGGAGAAGATGAAGCAGCAGCAAAAGCAATAGCAGCATGGCGATGGCGGTGCCATTAGAATCAGAATTAGAAATAAAGGTGATTTACATATACTGCTATATCTATTCTTAATAATAATCTGACAAACCAAAACGGTGTTGACTAATCAAAACTTTGCATCTCTATTTCTATTACCATCATGTATGTCACAACAAAAATTTAACTTTTTTTTTTTTTTTTTACTTTTATTTAATTAAAATACTTTTGGTCCCGTTGAACCCGTCTCCTATAAATCATATGTTTCAGAGTTGACAACGCTAGTAGAGGGATTCTATATCCACATTATTCGAATTTGAATTTATTGTATATTTGAGCAAAGTCGTCCAATTTTTTTTTTTGTCAACTGAACTACACTCTGATGACAAAAGTATTTTGATATTAATTGACGTCTTCAACAATTTCTCTAATTTTTTTCTTTTTGTTTCAATCGATTTTCTAAAAATTTCTTTCAAATAAGAAAAGCATGAGGGAGAAAATAAAACTTTCTAAAATTTAATACTGAAGAATAAAAAGGTATTTAAACAAAATCTTTAACCCAAGGGATTTTTTTTTTTTACTAATGTAGTGCAACAATGGCTCCCTGCCATTTCTTCACCAACAACTGATTCAAGATTATTAACCAAACTATATTCATCTAGTGTAAAATCTATTGTTGAGACAAGCTCATGAGCAACAAGTTTCACGTTCATTTATTGCAGTAATAATCAGAAAAGAATAAAAAAAAACATGAAAATTATTGAAAACTGCTATTTTATATAAAATATATATGTTAGAATTATTATTTTATAAAAAGTTTGTTAGAAATTATAATTTTATATAAAAGTTAGTTTGATTATTTGAAAGTTTGTTGAAATATTAAATATAATATTTTAATAGTATAATTAGTGTTGGAGAGAAGCGGTTGAAATTCAATATAATATTTTTTTAAATTTTAACTTTTTCTTCTCTATTTAAAAAAATAATAATAATCTATTGGAGATGATATGAGATAATTTAAGTTTCTATGCTCAAAGTTGTTTGTTACGAGATAATTTAAGTTTCTACATCAAAAATATGTCTCAATATTAAATTTTTGAAAAAAATATGTTTTAAAGTTGTTTTCATTCAAAATACATATCTCTATCCAAAACTCTCTATAGACTAATCATTAATGTATTACAAGTTTTTTTTATGATGCTCGATAGAAACTCGGTAGAAAGTTAATAGCAGTTTGTGTGCTTATTCAAGTTCAGTATTAGCGGAGCTCAATACATACTCAATTGAGTTGATAATGTGTTCAATATGTGGTTGATGACAGTAGCTATGACAAGTAGAGTGAAGAAAAAACAATTGATCAAAATACCCATGTTGATTCTCGAACATTAGTGGATCTCACTCTTGATAAAGGAGCTAAGAAAGTTATTTGACGCAAATTTCCTTTTCTCTTTGAGGCTATAGCGAACAACCTTTTTGCTACAAAGAGCTTGTTGGAGATCATGGAAAAGTCTACAATTTATAACAATATTTACTCATTAATTATCCATATTTTGTTTATGAAATGTACTTATGTTTATGAATGTCTATCAACTTTTTGCAACATCTGAAGAAGTATAACTGATCAGGAATGTTTAGGAAATGTAACACCCTAAATTCCAAGGTAAATTTAAAACTGTGGAAACTGTACAATTAAGTATCAACCAAAGGTATAAACCTTCCAAAAAGTGGAACTGTACTTAACCCTTACAAAAATCTGAATACGGATAAGGATCCCAACAACAAACCAATCTAAACATAAACTATCTAGATTACATAAGTTGTTGATCCAGAATCATCCAAAAATGTGGGACTTAGCAATGCCCAACAATCCAATACTAAACATCTCAAAAACCGTCGGGATCAGTCCCGACACCCAAACCCTTGGCAACCTGCCGCTAACGAGAACCTGAATACATATCATTTGAGAAAAAGTGTTAGGCTTATAAAGCCTAGTGAGAACATACAGTTTATAAATTTCAAGAGATATAAACATTTGCATCCAAACGGAAATCTTTCAAACAAGCATTTCCAAGTTTACCATTGATAGGAACATAATCCATTAAAATAAGGTCATAAACCTTCTTTCCAGAACCTCACAATTTAATGCACATGTAGTTCTTCGTTTTGGTAATCATGTAGAACCTCACAATTTAATGCACATGTAGTTCTACTTTTATTTACGGCCAGAGCCTCACAATTTAATGCACATGAAGCTCTATATTTGTTAACAGCCAGAGCCTCACAATTTAATGCACATGTAGCTCTACATTTATTAACGGTCAGAGCCTCACAATTTAATGCACATGTAACTCTACTTTTACTTTACTTGGTAACCTCCAAATAATATCAGTCGACTCAAAACCTAGGGATCCGCTAGTAATGGTACAGACTCGTCACAACAACATATGTGACCAACCATAAATAAACATATGGTATAAACACATTTTATAAACAAAATGTCATTTCCAGTTCAACTTCTGGTAAGAATGAAAATCATTAAAATGAGTTCTTAAACATTCTTTTCGCATATCCACATAATGTACAAGTAAAACACCATTTTACTTCAATAAGATAAGATCCATCATTCTAGTAAACACAAATGATCGGGAACCCTAAAATCTCCCAAAACTCAAGTTATATCAAATATGTAAAAAACTTAAATCTGAAACCATTGAGATATATAGGAGTTCCAAAAGGTAACTTTTGATATGTATAAAGTTTAAAATGATAGTAGGAACTCACCAAACAGGTTTATACGAAAACCCTAAAAACCAGATATCGACCCTCTTGATAAGACGAAGCTTTCTACACCGAAACCCCGAGCAATGCACTTAATACTAGCGATTAACGAAAGCTCGAATATCCAAAGAATACTAACCAAGCTTAGAGAGAGAGAGAGAGAGAGATAAATATTTAGAGAGAGAATAGAGAGAGTTAGAGTTTGAGAGAATGAGATCAAAAGAGATATTTGTGGCTGAAGCCACTTAAGTCGGCCAGGAACTTTCGCGGGTTATGCCGCGACCTCAACTCGCGGCATAACTCGCCCGCGTTCTCAAACCCTAAACCCAACAGCGGACATCGCGACTAATGCCGCGACTCCAAGTCGCGAGCAAGTCGCGGAACTCACTGGAAGGTTCCAACTTCACCGAACAACATAAATTCGAACGATAACTAATTACGGTGGTAACGACAAGAGTTAACACTAGAATACCAAGGTTGCATAACGAAATTCGGGGTGTTACAGGAAAAAATCAATTAAATACGAATGTTACAAACCAAATCGAAATCCGCGGAGCGACAACCCAAACCCTCAATTCAACTTCATACTAAAGAAAATAAAGTCTAGCTTCACATTTATCGAAATTATGTACTATAGAACATCATCAATCTACACAACAATACTACAAATGGGTTTTTACTAGATCTTTAAGTTTGAAGGGCTATTGACATATAAATGTATATATTTGGCATGGTTTGAACATTTTTACTATATTCAATCATATATAATATTGTAGTCCATCATATATATATATATATATATAATATTGCACTTGTACACAATTTAGCTTCCATTCAAGAAAGTGCATTGGAGTCTCATATCGACTAATCACAAACCAACCAATATGTTGTTAACCTTTCCCATGTCTTTATAAAAGCTCCTTTAAAGGAAAATTAGATGATTCACATTTTAATAAAAAGACATGTATTAATCTAATGGCAAAGAAAATTTTGCTTTTCCCACAAAAATATCATAAATTTACAACATCACTTTTGGTAGGATGGAACCTTAATATCACCCTTACCCACACAATCAATCATGTTTGGGTTCATGGTTTGGTGTCTCTTCATCCACCATCTGGACAATGGAAGCACAACCACAAGCATCCTATGCAACATCATCAGATCAAGTTTATGATTCACCATTTCCAAACAAACAACCATTCATTACAGTTTAATATGATAACAAAAGTAAATTCAGCATACATCACCTACATCAGACACCTAATACAAAAACAATTAATGACGGTCAATAGTTACAAAATGACGACATTGAAACCTTATTCGGAATTGGAAGCACAACACCACAACAGAAAGGGTTATTAATTTAGAAAGATCCATCCATCCATTATGGCAGCCAACAATGTCATCATAGGTCCAAAGATCCATGGAACAAGTATCCCTCCCAGTACTTGTCTTGAAAATATGGCCACAACTCCTCAGAAAGAGACTTGGAATCCTCTATCAAGTGAGTTTCATCAACCTTAGATGTAATCAAATGAGTTGCTACCCAACCCTGATAAGAACCAAAATAAATGGCACCACTCTCTGTTGTATCTTTATCATCAAAAGGGGTTGAAGCATTATTGATATTTTGGTTTAAGGTTCCATTTCCATTTCCATGTTGGAAGTTGCCTTCTTCCCACGGATTCTGCATCATAAGCCTGTGCAACTTCTTCAGCAATATTAAAAGTTCCAAGCCAAACACGGACTCCTCCCTTTGCAGCCCATTTACCCCAAGGACGTTGATGGATTCCTCTCTACTTGTTTTTCCTTTCTCTTGAACTACATTTCTCACCATACTTATTTGACCCTACTTCAACAACAAGAGGCTATGTCAAGCACTTGAGAGTTTATCAAAAACATCATACATGTATTAGGAAAACAACAATTCTATGTTTGTAATTTGAATTGCCATGAAGTTGATTAATTAAAAATAACAACTTTTAGATAACATATGATTCCAGAATTAGTAAATAGTCGAATCAAGAAGCCCCAATGTAATGTTTATGTGGTATGAGTCCTCTTAAGACTTAACATTTGGAAAGAATGATTTAGCGGAATAACACATGGGATAAAAAAAGAAACACCTTTTTGTTTGTCAAGAAATACAATCCAATCTGAATACCCATTAAAAGAGAAAGAAAAAGATAACGGGAGCAGGAGAAGCAGAGAAAGTGAAAAAGTTGGTCCAACTTCGTCTTCGTCTTGAAAATCAGCCTCAAAGTCATCGTGGATGGCACAGGCACAATGAAATCGGAGATGATGGCACCGCCACACATATCTACTGAAATCCAAAACGGTGGAAGATCGAAAAAGGGAAATAAAATTTATTTTTGAGAGGAAACGATGAATCAATCTTGAAGAAGAATGAAATGGTAGGAATGCAAGGGGAGATGACGTTATTGTGGGGTCTCTTGCACCTTTCTTTTATTCCATTATTATTATTTCAAATTTGAATACTTAATTATTAATTAGTAGATTAAAATGATCAAGCTTAAATTTGTTTTAGTTACATGCTATCTTTTAATCATCACACTCAAATCAACAAGCTCATGTCAAAATACAATTATTATTCATTAGATTTAAGATTTAAGGCTCTTTTTGATTCAACAAGCAATGCTAATAGTAATATGCTATCCCAGAAAATATATATATATATATATATATATATATATCTGCAGCCTTTTTAAAAAAAAAGAGCTATCCCAAAATTAAAAGAAAATTCCTCCAAAATCAGAAACAAGATTCATTAATTTCTTGGAAACAAATTAAAACCTCAAGCAATTCGACAAACATGAGTTCCAATTCCTTCATACTCTTTTCCACACCCTTAACAAAAATGATAACCACACCTGCAACATAAACATACAAACACTAATAAATTATACGTATAATATATAGTCAAAATCATGATATTATATATATATATATATATATATATAATATGACTACTAACTAACCTGTAAGAAATATGCAGACAACCCTGGGCCTTTTCTACAAAAAATTTGCAGCTTGGCAAGCTCCATCAACATTACATCTTTTGGATCTCTCTCATTCTTCTTTAGGCTCTGAAACTCCCAACAATCCATACCCGACGAATGCCATACCACGTACCTTGCACATAACAGTCTCTTGCAATTTGGGCATTTCGACGATGTACTTCACCATCATCCACCAACATGCATGGCTTGTTGCAACTAAGTGATAACACACGTAAAATCATTGTGAATGTGATGATTTTATTCAATCAATCAAGATGCCATTTATAGACTTACAAACAAAACAGACTCAACGAACAGGCTGCTAGAAAACAGGACTAGACCCAATACTTATTCAAAACTTAAACAGACTCGAGGACTTGGTCATATGACCGTTACATGAAAAACGCATGTGTGCCAGCTTCAATATCCTCCCCTAAACTGAACTAGAGCTAATTCAATTTACTTCCTTCAAACCCAATTATGCTCGCAACCTGCAAAAATCTTCTAACTTGATTGGCTTCGTCATTATATCAGCTAGCTGGTTCTTAGTGTTGCAGAATGCCAACTTCAATTCCTCTTGATTAACCAATCCCTTAAGTAATGGAACCTTACATCAATGTGTTTTGTTCTCCTGTGCATAACCGGATTCTCTGATAGCTTTATAGTTGATGTGTTATCACACATAACTTCAATTGCACCTTCTTGTTTCTCACCCAAGTAGACCTTTGAGCCATTTGCAATGACATGCACAGTTGGCTGCTGCTACATACTCTGCTTCAGTAGATGAGAGTGTGACAATTTCTTGTTTCCTTGAACTCCAACTTATAGCAACCCCACTATACAAACATATGTAGCCATAAGTACACTTTCTATCTTCCACATCCCTTGCATAATCACTGTCAGTGAAGACTTTTAGTTTTTCATTTGACTCTCTTCCATAAAATATCCCATAAGTAGTTGTTCCCTTCAAGTATTTTAACACCCTTTTCGCTGCATCCAGGTGCTCCAGCCTTGGTTTTGACATGAATCTTGCTAATAAACATACTACATAACTTAAGTCTGGCCTTGTGACAGTAACATACATATATAAGACTTCCTATCAACTTCTTGTATCATGTTGGGTCAATCTCCTCCCCTCCTCCTTCCTTAGTAAGAACAGCACCAGGCACAATTAGATTATCTACTGGATGACTCTCTTGCATTTGAAACCTTTAAATAATTTCCTTAGTATACTTCTTTTGGAAAATATGAATCCCATCCTCAGATTGCTTTACCTCCACACCTAGAAAGTATTTCATCATGCCAAGATCTGTCATCTCAAATTCCTTTTGCATAGAATTTTTAAAACCTTCACAGATCATAGCATTTGTTCCTGCATATATGAGATCATCAACATAGAGACTTACCACAAGAGTATTATTCCATACCCTTTTGATAAACAAAGTATGATCAAACCGACTTTGTTTGAATCCTTCCCTCTTGAAATACTTCTCTATTCGATTGAACCAGGCTCTGGGGGCCTGCTTCAACCCATATAAAGCTCTCTTCAACTTGTACACCTTTGCTTCTTCTCCCTGTTTGATAAACTCAGGGGGTTGTTCAACATACATAGTCTCTTTGAGCTCACCGTTTAAGAAAGCACTCTTAACATCAAGTTGAAATACCCTCCAATTTCTTTGAGCAGAGATAGCTAGAATGGTTCGAATAGTGTCCCACCTAGCCACTGGTGCAAACACTTCTTCATAGTCCACTCCCTTTTGTTGTGCATAGCCTTTAACCACAAGTCTTGCCTTATACTTGTCTACATTCCCTTCTTCATTCAGCTTGGTTTTGTATACCCATTTCACACCAATAGGTACAGTTTCAGCAGGCATATTTACTAATTCCCATGTTCCATTTCTCTCTATTGAATCTATTTCATCTTCCATGGCTTTCATCCACTTAGCTTCTTGTCTTGCTTCTTCAAAGGTAGTAGGATCTCCTTGTGTTGTATACATGGCAAACCCATCTTCATCTTCTGATAACTCCTTACCAGTTCTATAATCTTTCATCCAAACCGGTTGTCTTCTATTTCTGTTAGAGGATTTAGCTGCATTACCTGTGACTGCAATATTTCTTTGATCTGCAATGCTTGCTTGTGGATCTTCATCATGAATGAGGGTATCACTTTCTTGAGACTGTTGTTCTTGAACTTGTTCTTGAACTGGTGGTTCGATATTCCCATTCTCATCTTCTTCATTATCTGTAACTGCAACTTGATGACCAGGTTCTTCTTCTATTATCAACTCTTCCTCCCTTCCAGTTTCTTTACCCCAATTCCATCTTTGATCCTATTCAAATATGACGTCTCTGCTAATGATGATCTTCTTTATAATTAGATCATAGAGCCTGTAGGCCTTAGAGCCAATGCTAATGCCAAACAACACACACTTCTGGCTTCTTGCATCTAACTTGGTTTTGACTTGAGAGGGAATATGGACATGACCAATACATCCAAACACCCGGAAGTAATCAACATTTGGTTTCTCTCCAGTCCATAATTCTTCAGGAACCTTCTTGTCTAGAGCTCTAGACACACACATGTTCATAATGTGACAAGCCTAGATAGTTGCTTCCGGCCAGAAGCATTTGGGCACCTATTTTTCTACTAACAAGCATCTCACCATATTCATGAATGTTCTATTTCGTCTCTCAGCCACCTCATTTTGTTGTGGGGTGTAGGCAGCTGTTAACTGCCTCTTGATTCCATTTACTTCACAAAATTCAGTAAACTGATGTGAAGTAAACTCTCCCCCTCTATCACTTCTCAACATTTTTATTTTAGAACCCACTTCAATTTCAACCATTGCTTTAAATTTCTTAAAGTGCTCAAAACTTTCCCCTTTATTTCCCAGCAAGTAAACCCATGTCTTGCATGTGAAATCATCAATAAAAACAAGTACATACCTTTTTCCACTTTGAGACGTTGGTGTAATTGGCCCACAAAGATCTGTGTACACAAGCTCTAACTTTTGAGTGGATCTCCAAATTGCTTTCCTTGGAATTGCTATCCTGCTTTGTTTCCCTACATTGCAAGTCTCACATACCAGCGTTTTCCCACAAACTTGAGGTATTCCCTTCACCATATTATGATACTGCATAGTTCTAATAGCCTTGTGATTCACATGGCCAAATCTTTTGTGCCAGATGTGGGTGGTATTGTCATCTGTTACTTGCAAGCAATGACCGGTAACATCCTTTTGATACCCATACACTATGAACATTCTGTTTTTGGCCATTGTTGACTTCATGATCAGACCTCTTGTTGGATGATGAACATAGCATGCTCCATCTTCAAACACCACCTTTACTTTCTTTTCTTGGAGCTGACCCACACTAAGCAGGTTTGAAGTTAACTGAGGAACATAGTAAACATTTGTAAAGACTTGAGTGATGCCACCTATTTCAAAGCGAACATCTCCCAAGCCTTCTACCTCCGGTCTCAACCCATTGCCTAACTTCACGGTGTGTTTGATAGTTTCATCCAGCCTAGTAAACCAATTTTTCATACCTGTCATGTGATTTGAGCATGCAGAATCTAAGAACCAATACCCCTTGTTTACAACGACATCGTCCTTCATGTGATCCATAAGAACCAGTTCCTCATTCTCATCAAATTCTGCATAATTTACCCCCTTGTCTTCTCGAGGACATTCAAATTGAAAGTGTCCCATTTGATGACACTTGTAACATTCTATTGTTGACTTGTCAAAGTTGCCACGTCCTCTGCCTCGTACACGTCCTCTACCCCTCACCGATCCTCCTCGACTACCTCTACCAAAACCACGACCATAGTTCTGATCTTCAACCTTTAGTGCATGATCTTCTACTTCCTTCTTGACTAGCTTCTGCTCATGGACCAGTAACGAGCTTTGTAGCTCATCAATAGTGAATGTATCCATATCTTTGGATTCTTCAATTGAACATACCACAAAATTGAAGTTTGGTGTAAGTGTTCTCAAGATCTTTTCTACCACCTTAACCTCAGTCATTTCTTCACCATTATTCCTCATTTCATTTGACACAATCATGACTCTACCAAAGTACTCCACAATGGTTTCGCCAGTCTTCATCTCTAAGGTCTCAAAATCACTTCTTAACCGCTGCAACTGAGCCTTCTTTACTCGTGCATTCCCCTTGTATTTTACTTTCATTGCTTCCCACAACTGCTTCGCTGTGTCTTTCTGTAACACCCGGTTTTTCGTAAGTAAGTTTTCGTCCTTAGTTGGCAATCTCTCCGCCTTCCGCCTATATTTTTGGGTGGAAAATGTTGTGCTTTCGAACCTTGAGTCGACCCATGCGAGAATCTCGAGTTTTGACCTTTTTCTGGCTTCGGTACGAGTGGTGCGATGTCACTATCGCGTGGCACAATCGTCGGGGGTGTACCACCCGCGGTACAATCTCCGCGATAGTGCCCTCGCAATAGTGAGAATGTCACTATCGCGTGGCAAGGTCGTCGCGGCCTCTGGTCTCCTAAATGCCCGAATTTTCACCCATTTCCCTCATTTTCATTTTCTAATCCCTTCCCTTTTCTCTCCCAAACCTCAAAGACGAACCCTAACCCATTTTGAGGGTTTTCCCCCCTTGAACCACATGATTCTTCATCATCTAGCTAGTGGGATCTTGAACCACAAAACCTCCATCTTCATCTTCCTCCTCAAGTTCAACGATTGGGAGCTCGGGTTGAAGAGTTGGAATGGGTGTCCTCGGAAAGTCTCATCATCTAAAATGGTAAGCTTTCTTGAAATAACGTTATAAATGCTCCATTGATGTTTCCCTAGTGTTTGGTTTATCAAATCTCGGATTTGATAGTTTTGGAGAAACTAGGGTTTTGATCTCGTTGGGGATTTTAGTAAATAATGTTTGGGGAATGTTCTAAATGGTTAAATATGGGTATTTATGGTTTGGAATGTATGGATCTAGGTTTTGGAAGTTTTCGGCTTGAGGATTCAAGTTAGGCATGGAAATGGGCCCCGACCCGTCGGGGAACCCGGTCCACCCGCCCCGATCGGGGATGGAGATTCCCCGCTAAATCGGGGATGGGGATGGGGACGGGGATCCCCGTTTGTCTTAAACCGGGGATGGGGACGGGGACGGGTATCGCACTCCCCTCCCCGCCCCGCCCCGCCCCGCCCCCGTTATATATTTTAATTAATATTTAATATATATTATTTAATTAAACTAAATCGGTAATTCATAATTTCCTATTTCCTAACTAGGTTTATAATATAAAATTGTTATTTTTTGGATGTCAATCAAAATACAATTACTCGATATGGTTTTGAATATTACTCGATATCTTTTGGTACGTGTGAAGTTAAGTTTTTTTTTCCGAATTCGGTTGAATTTCTTTTGGTTTTAAGTTATTAATTATTATATGATGTTGTGATTTTTTTATACTAAATTAAATTTCTTTCGATTTTAGGTTTATTGGAAATATGTGATATTTAAACATGTGCGATGTCTCAAATATTTGATTTAAATAGCTTACGTAAACAGAAAAAAAATCCCCGTTTCCCCGTTGGGGATCCCCGTTCCCCGTTGGGGATGGGGATGTGATCATATTCCTCAGCGGGGACGAGGATGAAAATGAGGGATTGGGGACGGGGATGGGGATTGAGGTCCCCGCCACATCCCCGCCCCATTTCCATGCCTAATTCAAGTGCCCTTCAAAGGAACTCAAGTTGGGTGAAATCTAGATTTAGCCTAAATCTAGCGAGGTGAGTTCAAGTTGATTTGCTAAAACGGTGTACATGCCAAAATGTGTATTTTGAAGTAAAAAATGTGTTTTACTTGGTATTCGTCAAAGTGTGAGTATTTTGATAAGTTTTCATAGTTGGTAAACTTGGGTTGCTTAATTCCATAAAATGCTCATATTTGAGTTTTAATGTTTTAACAAACAAATAGCATGTTTTACATATTCTTAGCGATTTTGTACAAATAGAGTCCATTTCATGACTTATGCATCTTTGGTGATTTTGTACAAATAGAGTCCATTTCATGACTTATGCATCTTTGGTGATTTTGTACAAGCAAAGTCTAATTTATGACGTACGACATTTTGGGATATTCGGGTTTATAAACTATTTGGATGATTCTTGGTCCCAACACGTGTCGAGTTGGGTAAATCACATCTTTGAGGTATGTGTCTGCATAAACGTCATTTAAAGACATTTCATTATTTGGGGGACAGTTATTTGTTGGTCAAATGGATTTTGGGCATTTTAGCTCGATGTTGACGTAAAAGAGTACTGAGGACATTTGTCCGGTTTTAATGGCTCGATTTAGAGTCTAAATTGTGATTTACGTCTTAATGCATTTTATTGCATATTATTGATAATTACAGGCTCGAGTGCTTTAGTCATTCGTGAGTAGTCATGTAATCTTAGACTGTGTTGTAATGGATCCATAGGCACATAAGTCAGTCTTATTTGATGGTCAATTGGGTGGTACGGGGTTGGACCCCGGGACTCATGTTTTATGACCAAAACTTGACAAGGAGGCACTAGGAGGGTTGAGTCTGGATAGTACTTCCTGGGAGGTGAGTACTGTGACCTCCGCCATTTGGGGAATTTCCTTAGTTGTAGTCCCCGGTGTGCCGAGCCTTTTGGGGAATTTCCTTAGTTGTAGTCCCCATTGTCGGATCTTTTGGGGTGGAGTTCTTTGTAACGGCCACCAAGGTCAACTGTCTCTTTTGGTGAACTTGTCAAGAGGTCGTAGGGGTGCTTGGGCTAGCATGTCGTGAAGTGTCATACGATCAACGTTGTTTGAGTGGCATACTTTTGTGTGCCTCCGCTCTCAACGGATACGGGTATCCCCCGTTGTCGGGTCGCTGTATTTTGGATATTTAATTGTCCATGCTTTAATATTTGGATTTCATTCCATTTTATGGTCGCGTGAGTATTAAGTTTCAGTTCCATGTTTTAATGGCGTATCATATTTATATGGATTGTTTTCCGTTATTTAAGGGTCGAGTATTATGTCCCACCCGAGTTTTGGGTGTTTTGGGATATGAGGTATTATTTACGTTTTCACAAATTTGAGTATCGAACTATGACCCCGTTTTGGGTGAGTTACGGGTTGCATCGTTTTATAAGAAATGTGTGTTTGGGAGCATTGTTTTTAAAAATGCATATTATGGGAAAATGTGTCGTTTCCATTTTGAAGTATAATATTTCGAAGGATCTTGCTTTAAACTGAATTCCTTTTTTTTAAAGATATATTCATTCATGTTAAAACTCTTGAGCTCACTAGGCGTTAAGCCTAACCTTTTTATTTGTCGGCATGTGCATCAGGTTCCTGTCGGGGGTTCGGTTCTAGCAAGTGCTATGAGGAGTCGAGCCTTAGCTTTATACAAGAGTAAGTAGCTGGGGAAGTCTTCCGCAGGTTGGAGATAGTGATTGTTATTGGGTTTAGTAACACCCGTCCTTTTCATAGATGGTATGTATAGGATGAATATGTGTATTGAGGTTAATTCTCAAATTGTGTCTGTAGTCAAAGTAATTATTGATGTATTTAGAAAATTTTTAATAAGTTGCTATCTTCAGATTTAAGGGTGTTACACTTTCTGCGAAATGGTCTTGAGAATATTCTTATCGATTGAATAGAACAAATAGTTCAGAACCTTCAAATCGATAAGCTTCATGTCAGCCAATTCCTTTCTTCTTGCGTTTGAGATCTGATCTCCGACATTAGGCTCAACATAGCCAGTTTCAATTGCCGGCCAGAATTCTTTAGATCGAAGCAAGTTCTCCATGACCATACTCCAATGATCATAATCCCCATCGAATTTGGGAATAACAAAACCTTGCGACAAATTTCCTTCAGTCATCTTGTTGCTTTCTTCTCGAATGGATCACACAATTCGCTCTGATACCACTTGTTGCAACCAAGTGATAACACACGTAAACTCACTGTGAATGTGATGATTTTATTCAATCAATCAAGCTGCCATTTATAGACTTACAAACAAAACAGACTCAACGAACAGGCTGCTAGAAAACAAGAAACAAAACAGGACTAGACCCAATACTTATTCAAAACTTAAACAGACTCGAGGACTTAGTCATATGACCGTTACATGAAAAACGTACGTGTGCCAGCTTCAATATGGTTGAACAATCTTTAAATGGCCTGGCAGTACGTAGATTTTCTCAGAACCAAGGATCAAAGATTCAGTTTTCCCATCTCTCCAATACTTGTTAATTTTGGGATAAATTAGGATCGACACAGTTCAGGTCCTATTACCCCCTTTGCATTTGGGGTCGGGACACTTCACCATGGTTATGTTCTCCTTGATCTTTACAGCTATGGATGCAGTAGAAATGCCCACAAACATTGGTGTTTTGAAACATCTGTCTTTGTGTCCATGCAAATTTCACAGAAATTATCCGGTATTTAGGTTGCTTCAGATATCTCCTCCAATGGTTGCTTCCTAGATCTTGGAAGATGAAATGATGATGATGATGATGCATTTTGATCAAGTGTTGTGGAGGACATGAGAGCCTCATGAAGTTGCAGTTCCTCTGTGCGTACTTCTCATCCGAGATGGGAAATTAAGATTTGATCATCATCATGGAGAGCTAGCAGAAAAGTAGAAATATTAATGTGGAAAAGATGATCAGAGATGATCATTTCTTTACGAATTGCTCTTCATCAACCAACCGCCTTTCGAGTTTTAAAAAAAAACCGCTTTTCGTATATGGAGCCTACAAACAAGGGGAATCAAACTAGAAATCTATAAACGATAAGTATAAGGAAATTATAATATCTACTATTTAATGTAATTATTTGCAGTATCATATATATATAACAAATTAGATCTTTTAAATTTATATTTGATTTCTATACATCTTTATATTAAATTCAATAGATAATTATGAGAAATCTACTCCCATTTTAATTAACGATATCTTTTTCCTACTTTATCGTGTATTAAAACTAGATCTTTTTCATAATTAGTTTGATAAACCAAGAATTTCTAAGCAAAAAAAATATGTTTATATTCTTAATTTTGCATGCATCTTACCCAAATTTCGTATAAATCAACCTACCATGTTATGTTGCAGCAACTTTAACACGATTTGAAAATAGAATTTCTATACAAGTATTTTGAATTAAAATTCTATTAATGATTACAAGATATCTATTCCCTTTTAAATTATCAGTGTTAAGAAATTTTTCTTTTTTATTTCCCTAATTATTAGCTATTAATCATTTTTTTGAGATACTTAAATTAGAATTTTTACTAAATTATTTGAAAAAAAAAGTTGATTATTGGAGTGATGATTTCATTAAATTATGCATATAGATAAAAACGATAAAACAATGTAGTATTAACATCATTCCATCACACATTGTTAAGAATTTCACATGTGTGCATATTTCACAGTTTCAAACATATATATATATATATATAAGCATTAAAGATAAATGTATAGAATATGAACGTAAGGGATTACGAACATTTAAATAGATAGATATCCTCCAAATGTGAGTGTTGGTTACCATTCCAAAAATAAATAATTCAAATCTTGATATATGACAGACACATGAAATTATAAAATGAAGAATCTGATTCAAAGTAGCACTAGAAAAACTGAAAATCAAATGATTTAATTAGCAAACATGACTTCCATGATGCTCCTTTCCACATCCATAACAAAAATGATACCCACACCTGCAACAACAACATCTCGATTAATTAATTCACTCATACATTTATTAATTATTAATATTCAAAAAACACAAGCACCAAAAAAGAAGCATTAAAGCAACCTGCAAGAAATGTGCAGACAACCATCTGTTTTTTCTACAAAAAAGTTGCAGCTTGGGCACCTCCTCCACTTGTTGTTCTTGGCAAGCTCCATCAACATTATATCCTCTGGATTACGCTCGCCCTTCTTTAGGCTCTGAAACTCCCTACAATCCATCCCGGAATGCCATACCACCTTGCACTGTGCACAGAACAGTCTGTTACAATTTGGGCATTCCGATGATGTCACGATTTCACCACCACCATCGTCCACCAACATGGCCGAACAATCTTTGAAGGGGCAGTAAAATTTCTCAGAACCAAGGATCATAGATTCACACAGTGAGTCTTCCCATCTCTCCAGTACTTGTTTTGGGACAATGGATCGACAAATTTCTGGACCTATTAGGCCTTGGCATTTGGGGTCAGGGCACTTGACCTGTGTTATATTCTCCTTGATCTTGGCAGCTACGTGTCCACGAATGCAGTCTAAGCAGAACAAATGCCCACAAACGTTGATGTTATGAAACATCTCGGAAGCAGCCTTTCTGTCAAAGCAAATTTCACAGAAGGATGTCTCCGACACCTCCATTGGCTGCTTCTTGGATGATGATGATGATGCATTTTGGAATGGTGAAGGGGGGAGTAGTACTGAGGCTGAGGAGGAGGAGGAGGAGGATATGAGAGCCTCTTGCAGTTGCAGCTCCTCCGCATATTTCTCATCAGAGATGGGAAAGATTTCGTCATCATCATGGAGAGCGGAAAAGTAGAAATCGTCTACAATGTGGAAAAGATGATCAGAGCTTGAACTACCAGCAGCCATGTAATGTTCAAGAATGATACTACTATGAACTTGCATCTTCAACTATATATATATATTGCATAGGAAAGACCAAAAGACTTTTTTTATTTTATGGAATATGAAGAGGGTTTTGTTGGCAATGCATGGCATGAGTTTTTATTGGAAATAGAAAGGCGTGGGATAATCATTTCCAATTACAATTACAATATTCAATGAACTTAATACTAATAATCACTATATTTAAGTCATTGGAGCCGGGTTATCTTTATATTGTACACACACACAAATTAATTAAGGGAATACCATTTTACACAGAAAAGATTGCGTTCCCATGCATTTGTTATAATGTGGCTAGCTATTACAACAAAGCTGCCTTAGAAAAACATACACCAGTCTGTAAATATCTATGACATAATATATTTTCCCCATAATTAGGAACATTATTTATAGAAAAAACATACACCAAATCAAAAATTGTATCAATAATTTCCATTGCCAACTCCTTTCTTCAAGTTCCTGCATTGAGGACACACGTATTCTAAACCGTCTGTTTTTGCATAATCCTGCATTAAAACACGAATAATGTCGATTCCACATACACACAACCCTCGTCTAAACCTAAACCTAAACCATAACCATACCTTGAAGGCACCAAGACCCTGCCTTCTGTCGCAACCAAAATGGGCCCACTCGCCACACACCTCGCAGTTCACCCAATCCCCGCCAACATTACTGCTAACTAAGAAACAAACCACTTCATATATTAATATGTCATCAATTAAACAACAAGAAGAAATTATTAAGGATGTAAGCAAGTAAACCTGTGACAAAGCAAGCAGCATTCCCCATCTACATCATCATGTGCCAATTCATATTCCAACAGATAGTTTTCATAGTGTCTTTTCAATGTATTCCCAACACCCTATAATTCAGATAAACAAATGATATATACAACAGGTGAATAGTTTTAGTCATCTGCTAATAAGGTGCAATGCAACACTTCATTTACCGTCATTCTGTTGGTAAATGTGTGGTTACGCATCCTCGAGAAAACCTGCCCTTTCCAATTGATGCCATTGCCAACATGAAACCCACCTCTTGAAACCACCTAATACAAACCATAATGTTCAAATCATTTTTTTATGCTATATCATGTTTCAGGATATATATGACAACTGTACGTATATATGAAACTAACTCTTGTCTTGCAAACTCACCTCCCTATATAAATTGAAGAGGTCTAAAGGCTTTGAATTTAGTACAACATCAGGAAACTCGGCAACACCCCCTCGGGGAATAAGGCGATTATGCCCCCGATGGATCAAAAATTGCATCACATCCTTCAGAAACTCACCCTGAAATAAATATGAATCAGATTAAACACTTGGTAGAAACCATAGCAAGAGCTAAATAATTAAACCAGGCTGACAAGAGACAGAAGCATCAAAAAGTTTCTAAAGCTGCATATCGAAAGTTTCTAAAGCTGCATATCGATTAAAGGATGTCTACTGTCCAATGTGAATATCAACTAATGGCATCAAATGGTCAATGTCATTCACCTCAGCACAAACGTGTAGTGGACTTCTATCACAACCATGCTTCTTCAAAGGAAGAGGGTTTAGCTGCTTCGCCTGACATGAGCTTAATAATTTCCTAACAGTCACAGGACCCAATCCAGCACTACTGTGTTTGGTTGAAGGCGCATTAAAATAGTTGGTATTCACTTCTCCTCTGAACCCATGTCCACTTGCCTCGGAGATCCCAGCAAAAGCCAGTCTTTTTTGGCAGCGGATGTGTGGAATTGGCCTCATTGCAGCAACTCTTAGTTTTTTCCTAGTTACTACATACCCATTGGCTGACTCCATTCCATTCTGTTCTTGGCCTTCTTGCCTGGGAGCATGCTGATGCTCAGGAATCAAATGATTATTAGGAATGCCAAGACTCATTTCTTGGTTTGTGCAGAACCTCTTTCTCTTTGGAGAAGGTTGTCTCATCCAAGTGGGAGTAGGAGGAATGTTGATGTTCAGATGGACATTATTTTCTGGTCTTCTACAGAAGAAAAGCAGTCGAGTTGCATCATCTTTCTGGAATGAAGCAACAGCCAATCCCTGAACACTTGCAATACCAAGCGCAGCCAAACTACGGTAAGAAATATTGGGTGCTAGCTGCCTCAAAACCTAAGAAGCAGATCAGTATCAGTGATGTTAAACAAAAAGGTAGAAACATACTAAAAAGAATCATGTAGAGATCTGCAATCATGACATGTTCTGTTTTGCAGGAGAAAAGGAAACAGATGGATAGTGCATTAGTGAGTTAAATGGGAAAAGGTAACAAACCTGTGAAGCCCATACGGGGAGCTTCAGGGAAACTTCAAATACTGTTACCCCACAAGCTATAGAAGCAGACCCTCGAGGCTCAGACAAAGGGGGCTTGCTCTTATCAGCATTCTGTAACATGTGAACTAATTGGTTTCTTTCAATAGCTTCACTCTTTATATGATTCTCTAAGAGCTGAAAAATAAACAAGCCAGCGTATTTATAGTTCAAAAACCAGACAACCTAATTTAAATATCAAAATAATAAGGGACGATCTGCAAGAGGACCTGGTCATCAAAACATGTTTGTGCACTACTAGACACCAAAAGTGAGATGTGAGCAGAACTACAGGTTGAGATATCACAACGCATGGTCACAACACCTCGAGAGAATGTCGCTGCCTGGAGGGGTGGAGGAAGGGCACTGCATGACATAATCAGGATATTGGCAAAGTTGAACCACTAATAACAGCCATACTGAAATGTGTTCTGTAATGATATTCTTTAGGTTCAGAAACTTCTAAAAGCTAGAATGTGTCCATGCAATGTACATTATGAAGTGCTTGCTATTGTGCATGCCACACATAATCTGTTTGATGACTGTTTAAGATAAAGTAGACAGAAATAACAATACAACCTAATATCAGGAGTAGTATGTGCGACTAAAGCAACATAATGAAAATTATTCTTGCAACATGCCAAAAACATTTGGCAACTTATAATAAATCCATGTTTGTACTGTATTAAACTCGACATGAATAACTCTACTTACAGTTTCAAGCAATTAATAATGCAAGCAATAAATCGTTTGCCTGGAAATGAGGACAAATTAGCATATACAAACCTAACCCGGTTATGGTTCTTATGAAGTTTACTCCCACGCATCTGAACAGAAAGAAATACGACAAGAAAGAAAACATTAGTTCTTCATTTGATCAAAGTAACATAGTTGTAGGAGGATAATAACAAAATGACAGGTCCAGAAACTTAATCTCGTCTCTTTGCTCCTAACAGAATTAGTAGATGTTCGGGCTATACAGAAAATGTTCCTACAATAAACAACATGTCGTTTTGTTTAAAAAAAAGGTACTTGAAGAACTACTGGTTCACATCAAAAAGTCTGGGGGAAGGCAGCTTCCCATGTACTTACTTCAATGCTTAAGAGAGCATTAAGTCCATCTTGTAATGGTCCCAGTAAAGAAGCATCCTGAAGAGTTATGATGCATCATAAAACTAAAGAGGGTGTAGGAAGTTCTTAACAGAAAGAACAATCGTAAGTTTAACCTGAACTTACCAACATGGATGGGGATCCACAAACAAGAAACCTCAAATTTACATCGTCGTCAAATATATGTATTGCAGGAAGATCCTCAGGATAACTTTCATCATCCTCATCTTCTCCACTGGCTGCAGGCGGGGGAACATTGATCTTTGGTGGATCCCCAAGAAGGCAAGGACCCAACTTGTTGTCACCTTTATGGGAAGAACAAGAGGTCACAAGGTTGTTCCTTACACAATAGAGCCTAAAGGATGAGTGTGCAAGTTGGAAAGCATCCCAAGTATGGCTAGATGAACTGCAACTCCCAAAAGCAAGAACATCATAAATCATAAGATGTAGAATTTAGGAGCTTGCTGGAAGTTAAGGTGAAGGCTTTTGGAAATAAATCATAAATCATAATATATAAATCATAAGATTTATATATTAACACCCTAACAACAATTTTTTTTTGAAAGGCTCCTAACAACAATTAGTTGGAAGTTTTGAGCCTGGCTACATACTGCTAGTTTGGTATGGGGCTTCACGTCACACAAATTGGCTAAGTAATAGAAAGTAAATGATCTACCTCTGAACCACAGAAAATAATGCATGTCGAAAATGGCAAGCAGCATAACAAGAAAAAGTGTGCTTCCAATAAATCACATAAGGAATCCCCTGTGAAGATCAGCATATATATGATATATCAGTAAACTGTAATCCTGCCATATTTTGGGAAGAAGGATGATACAAACCTGAGACACAGCATTTTATTCCCTAAAATCCACTTCGAATTTCATCAACTTCAAGAAAAAGTTCCAGAGAATACCCTCTCCCTTACCTTAGAGTGAAGAGCCTCTGCTACCTCCTCACCATTAGGGAATTCCAAATATACCTACATAATTGTAGAAAGAGAATGGCATCAACCAGAATGATAAACGATGTCATAGGGTATCATGTAAAACGGAGAGAGATGGTTCAATGGATTAAGACAAAAAATGGTAACATGAATTCTTATGGGGCTCAACTAATGAGTCATATGTCGCTAAGGATTTCCTATTGATGGTTTCGAGGCCACAAAAATATTCCCATTTTTTCATATGCCCAAACAAAATATCTTTTTCCGTCGAAACTGTTAGATATTGGGATAGACCATGTTTACTTCAACATGTGGGCCTGCTTACGGTACTAACACCTATCATTTACTGCCAGGTTGTCTCGGGGAGGAAAAGCTGAACTGTAGATCATATTTTTACAGATCACAAACAAGTTGATTTAGATCGTGGATGACTATCATATGAGGCATATTCAGGCAACGAAAAGCTGATAATCATGGAAAAAAGGCAATATAATGGAGAAGACCAAGAAATTTGACTAATAAATGTAATTTCAGAAAGAAAAAATAAAAGTTGTGCAACTCCCTCGTTGTGTTTAGTCTGGCACTCATCACACTTCACACAACATTCAAATTCACTAATAGCTCTATCAGAACTACCTAAAATAGGTGTCAGTCTCAAATATATAACCTCTTTCTTGAACTTAGGCATAATCAGTATGGTATAGACTATAGAGGCAAGAGTTCATATCCCTTATCAGCTTCCAGTTTTTTAAACAAGCAAATATATTTTTTTTTCTATTAGGAAGCAGAGTGTGCTTCAACAAATTAGAAAGCTTTTTCATGAAAATAAGTTTGAAAAGATTGCCCAGGAGGTCATGAATTTTATCCATGAGATCAACAATATAATGATTGTTGATGCTATTATAAGTGAACCTTGCATGTGGTTATCACATTTAGTCAGACATTTGAATCAGCTTATATAGCTGCAAACTATGGGGCTGTTTGTTTTTTTAATTTTCAGCACTTATTACCTCTTATTACTTTTTTGGTCAGATGTATTCAAAATACTCTCCCCTTTTGTAAGTCTGCTATATCTGCACCCCTTCCCCAAGTACTCTTTCATTTTTACAAACTTCCAAAAAGAGTGAAGACATTAGGCTAACTATTCATTACTATATATAATATGTAATATATGTATTTTACGCACCCATTTTGAAATATAAAACCCGGAACTGAACTGCCAAAACATATTGGCATGAAAGTTGACTAAAAACCAAACCGCTTGCTAGTCCACATCAATGGTAGTCCAGTGATTTTGATGGTTTTCTGTTTGTTTTTTTTTTTTTTAATTTTGTTCATCACCACAAAGCCCTGTTGAAAAATCCTAAATAACATGCTAGGATACAAGAAAAGCCACTAATTCTTCATCTGCTGTAATTTTCAGCAGAGATAGCTTTCTAATGGAACCCATGAAGGTCAAAGAGAATATCATTTAGAAAGGAAGAGAACTTCTTTCTATCCCATTTATCCTCCAGAAAGTGATACCACCAAATTCCCAGTAGTTCGGCTAAGCCGGAAAAAAAAAGAGTTAGATCCCAATGTTACACCAGAGAACTCTCATGGGTGGATTACTGTAAGGAACTTGCACCCATCCATCTCTCAAAGACCAACATAGAGGAGACTAAAATAATTCAACACACGAGTGATTGCAATTTAATGATGAAAGATTAGGACTAAATCTTCCAGCATCCTTAAAAGGAACAAAGGAAAAAGAAAACCCACAGCATTCGAATGCAATGAATAATTTCTTTATCTCACAATAATTGTCTTCCTTCCAGTGTCAAGAACTAGTTCACCCTTGATCAGAGTAATTGGTACAGTTATAACGTCAGCATATTAAAGGCCAGTTGAAGAAACCAAGCAAAACATGTTCTTATCTGTCTAACTGTCTTGTACAGTCATGCAAACTGCGACAGAGTGCTACTAATAACTTTGGTAAACCAGAAGGCATGGGGCAACAATATTCTCTCTTTGTCTCTCTCGCTCTCTCTTATACCTCCGAGGCAGTACTGGAGAAGGAAAAGGCTTTTAGAAAACAGGTACCATAAAGAAGACATTCAATGGAAAATGCTAAAAATACAAATACATCCATGTGGACATAAGATATGGAGTCACATACAGTTGTGGGTAAATAGGAAGCAAAGAGCCCAGATATGTCTTCAGCAGTGCACAAGTCAGCACCTTCCCACACAAGAGATCCAACTTCATTGTTTGGAAGCCTTTGTCCTTGCAAATATACAATATTTGGCTGTAACAAATCAAGTACCTTATAGAATTCATTTTGACTAGGATTATTTAAGATTTGAACCTGCATTAGGCAAGTAAAATAGAACAACAATTAGCTCACAGAAGTTTAGCATAAAAAGGGCAGATTAATTGGGGCATATATATATATACACATATATATTGTACCTCTAAAAGTCCAGAAGAACTGATCCCTGGAAAAGGATATCTCAGCCCATTGCCTTGAAAATTTATGGAATTTCTTCCGCATAAAACTGCAAGCATGCAACAAGTGTGTTTTGCAGTCCTTTGAACATGATGAAACATCTTCTCTTCAAGAACAAGGTGGGCAAGCAACAGACTTTCTATTGCAAATCAACTTTCCCTAGCGTCAGAAATATCAAACGAAGAAATGGTTGATTTGATCAAACGCACCGACTCACACATGGAATTTGAAGAAATCGGAACACCTAGATGGGAAAAATAACGAAAGATCGTCTATTAAAGTCTTGTTGAAGTCGAAATCGCATTCTCAAATAGATTACAGAATGCAAACCCTAGGTCCTTAAGTAATCAACCCTCAAATTTCCCGAACAAAATCCGGAATTGAAATAAATAAGGAGCAAAAAAAATCGTGCCTGGTATGGATGGAATCACTGCATCTTTAATTAACATGATCAACAAATAGAATTCAATATGTTTTCTTGGTGGGAGCGGTTACAACACCCATATCCACGCAATGTCAAACTCAAAACTAAAATCATAATCGAAGGATGTAAGCAAGAATACTACATTCGATTGAAGTTAAAAAACAAAAAATCTGATAAATCAATAAAAGACGGAATCTTGGATTAAGAAATTATTCACATACGGACGGGACTTATTAATAAAACCGTATTGTATTGTATTGTTGAGATTCTTCCCAGATCCATCACATACGTCTTAAATATATATATATATATATATATATATATAACTTAAAAGGATGATGTAAGTAAAACTAATGTTAAGGATTCTACTCCTTTTGAAGTATGGGATATGTGATTGCAGCAGGTAGTGGCAAACCATGAAAGCTAGCATTCATGAAGTTGTCTACATCGATCTTTCTTGGTGGATGTGGATGAACATACATACATACATGCATGATGATGATGCATACACGGACGAAGGGGAGACCAGTGGTGTGATGTTGTTCTTTGCAAAAAGAGATTGTTTCTCATGTACCCATATCATATGATATGGCCTTTCTCTTCTCTCTCACTGGATCAATTAGCTGGCCTGGCCTGGTTGGGATTTCATTTCAAACAGAGCAAGTCCCACCATTTTCTTTATTGATTTATCCATCCCATTACATGTTTTTCTTCAATAGCTTAATTATTGCTGAAAAAAAATGACATTAATTAAACGTATGAAATATCTTGGGAAGAAACTGCGATACCCTGCAGCAAAATTTGCTATTTCTTCTTTCAATACGTACATCTCCATCTTATATCATGGTCGTTGCTTGTATACCTAAATTTTGGAGTTAAGATGAACTTTGTGTTATTATATATATATAGCAAATCATTGATGAACGAACACATACATGTGGATTAAAATTCAAGAATTTTTTAGTTTAACATCATAGGGATAGCTAGAGGTCCCAACACAAATATGGATTTTGAGCTAAGTCAATTAACTTAACCTTGTACCACGCACTTAGGTTTCGATTTTTGATTGATAGTATTACCTTTTAATTAAGTGTTTGTCTGATATTTGTATCCTTTTTGATCGATCGGAAATATTAAAGATATAAAAAGACAAAGTTAGTATGGATGTATGCAAGAGAGAATTAACTTGTAAAGAAGATTTATTTAAATTCATCGGATATCATATAAGTACTACTTATTAAAAACAATGGACCTTTGGTTGGAATCTAAATATGCTGAAAATAATACTAATATCTTTAGTCCTTGTCGTCTCCCTAAAATGGAATGGATATTAAAAAAAAAATCCACTACCAAAAAGGAAATGAAACCAAATCAATGGGTTTTTTTTTTTAATTTATATATTAATTACAAAAATATAGGGGATGCCATGGAGGTTTGACGGTGGCGGAGGCGTGGAGCATCGCAGCAGCCGGCCTTTCGAGATTGGCGAAACTGGTGTATCATCTTCTTGGTGGAGATCTGGAGGGTTGTTATGTCATCTATGTATATCTGTCTGCTCCTGCACTCTTCACTGCAGAAACCTTGGTCCCCCTTGTACATATAGACGTTTTTGTCAAGGGAGAGATGCTTATGGCAAAGAAAACAAGATTTGAGAAAGCAACAAGTAGAAGAAGAAGAAGGCATTTGATTCCTTTGGAAAATGGGTTTGGAATTGGAACGATGGTGGGTAGTAGTAAGAATCTTCAAGCCAACTGCTTTTGATTCCATTGAAGCTGTTTTGCAGCAGGTACTGGTGGTAGTGTCATCCACTTTCCATTTACCCATGGAGATCAATATTCTTTTTGATTTTCGATCTGTTGGTATATATATATATATTTGCAGGTTAGCTGCATGGATTGGAGGAGGGGGAAAGAGAAGAGATCTAGATGGAGGTGAGGAGTGATGATATGATGATGGGTATTTAAAGAGAGGAGACATAAACATTAAACAGTGTGTGTATGGTTACAAAGCATTATAAAATTAATGAAAAGAGAACAACATGTTTACAATATGCTGCTTTTCCTCTCTTTTGTCGCTTTACTGCCTTAATTTCTTCAAAAGGTCTACTTTTTTTTATAGAGTAAACTACAAATTTGGTCCCTGAGGTTTACCAAAAAATATGAAAGTGGTCCCTGAACTTCAATAAGTGCAGATTTCATCCCTGAGGTTTCGATTTTGCTATGAAAATAGTCCCTCGTGGCGTTAGCTCCGTTAAAGCGTCCGTTAAATCAGGGGTAATTTCGTACTTTTACATGCTTCTTGAATTTTCATCTTCAACACGAAGAACACGATGAATGTTCATCTTCTACTTCAAAAACACCAACAATTTAAAACCCAAATCAAACTCAAAAACCAAAAATTTAAATCAAACCAATATCCAAAATTAAACCCATTTCTAAACTCAAGAACACCAACTCTTTCTACAGATCAGATCTGGTTTTTTGTGGGTTTTATATTAAACCCATTTCCAAACTCCAAACTCAAGAACACCAACTATTTCCAAACTCGAGAGATCGAGATTATCTTTGGAAGAGAAGAGAGAGATATATACAGATCGAGATACAAAGAGATCGAGATACAGAGATCGATCGAGATACACAGAGAGAGAAGATCAGACCATAGGCTCGCCGGAGAAGACGACCACGTCGGAGAGGGGTTTAACAGTTTTCGTCCCTGAATCTCAATCTCTCTCTGTATCTCTCTCTCTATCTCTATCTCTATCTCAGATCTGACTCTCTCTCTCGATCTCTCTCTCAGATCTGACTCTCTCTCGATCTCTCTCTCTCTCAGATCTGTATCTCTCTCTCGATCTCTCTCTCTTATATCTGTATTTCTCTCTCGATCTCTCTCTCTTAGATCTGTATCTCTCTCTCAGATCTGTATATCTCTCTCTCTCTTTCCTTTTGATTTTTGATTTAGGTTTCTAAAGGTTTGATTAAAATTTTTGGTATTTGAGTTTGATTTGGGTTTTAAATTGTTGGTGTTCTTAAAGTAGAAGATGAACATTCATCGTGTTCTTCGTGTTGAAGATGAAGATTCAAGAAGCATGTAAAAGGACGAAATTACCCCTGACTTAACGGAGCTAACGCCACGAGGAACTACTTTCATAGCAAAATCGAAACCTCAGGGATGAAATCTGCACTTATTGAAGTTCAAGAACCACTTTCATATTTTTTGGTAAACCTCAGGGACCAAATTTGTAGTTTACTCTTTTTTTATAAAAATACAAATGGGTGTTGCTAAATCAATTTAGTTTTTGATCAAATCTTATACATAAAAAAGATAGAAATTGATGTTAACATGTGTGAGTATGAAATTGGCAAGAGTTGTATCATTGTGAAATTAATAGGGAAGGTTTATTTGATAAATAAGAAAAATATTCATTCTAAAAAATACTCTTTTTTTAATTTAAATTAGAGTCATTTTCGTGTCACTTTGGTGAAAGATGTGCATTCAAGACATTTTAAAAACATAAAAAAAACTTGTTAAATTTTGATATGTATGAAAGATATTTTGTAGGAAGGGTCGGCTTCATTTATCATCACCGTTGATGATTAGTTAACCCGAGTCATAGGGCTATCAAGAAACTAATTAAGTTGAATAATACTAATTTAGATATTTTTATTGTAGATTTAAGTTTTATGGATTTAATTAATCGAAGTTCAATTATTTCATTCTCTAAAAATGGTTGAACTTCATTCATTATAAGATTATGATATATGTAAAATTTTGATAGGCATTTTAGGTGAAAAACTTATGTCGAAAAAAGTGGCTTGTATTTAAAATAAGAATGAAGAGAATGATAAGAAAAGAGAAAATGGTTGTACAACAATGCAAAATAAATATATAATATTAGGGTGAATTACATTTTTGATCCCCGAGGTTTAGATAAATTATGGTTTTATCCCCAAAATGAAATAAATACGAACTTGAATTTGTAATTATGTGATTTATGTCGAGTTGTTCCACAATTGTGGTCTGTGGTGGTTGGAAGAAAGGTTCGAGGAAGGTCTTGGGGAGTTTGTCGGCGGGTTGTGAAGAAAACGAATAAGCTATCATTAATTCTTGTTGTGCCTTGTTAATAAGATGAGTGAGGAGGGATGAGGAGGAGGAAGGAAAGGAATTCACCGCCAATATGGTGGTTTTGGAAGCAAAAGTTGCAGACCAGGGGGAAGAAGGGACTGACACGTAGATCCCTTAAAATTTAAAAATTTTAAATTTAATTAATGAAAGTTACGGAAAGGGATAAAAAGCCCAAAATGTCTATCACTTGACATAATTTTTTTTAACAAAATTAGTATAAGGGACCAGAGCAATAATAAAATGTAAACCAAAGGGCTATGGTCCATATTCGTTTAGGGACTTAATCCATAATTTCAAGTAAACAATATGGACCAAACATGTAATTCACTCTATAATGTAATTTGAAACGCGTCGATTTTCATTATAAAATTTTGGTTGACAAAGGTGAGGGACCCATTCATATAAAATGTTTGGACTATGAAAACGTGCTACTCGTGGTGGCTTATGAGCCTTTTGTTTTCTTTTATTTTTTGAGTAAATTACAAAAATCATCCATAATTGTGATTTACATTTGGTTACAAAAATCATCCTTGGCCTTTAGGGCCGTTAATTTTCGTTCGTTAAGTGCCCCACAAGCAAGTTATGTGAATGGAATTTGTAATTTTGCATTTTGTTTTATAACTTTTTCAATGTACAAATTTGTAAAGAACATATACAAGTGTTTAATACATTGAAAAAGAACCTAAATTAAAACACCACCCTTTTCAATCATTAGCTGATTAGCTCCTCCTTCCCTGGCACCACATCTCCGACACCTCTTCTTAACACCCCCTTCATCGTCACCCTACCTAATCTAGGTACACCCTCCACATAGTTCCCTACCTCTCCTTGACTTATTGATTGCATCTTAAACCCAATATCCATGCCCATATACTACGACCTGCATCCAACTTCGTCCCATTATCATTGTCGATCAATTGAAGTTTGGAGATGTTGGTTTCCGATGTATATTAGTCATACATATAATATAACAAAATAATCAACTAATGATTTTAATAATTCGATTACAAAGAAGAAAGTAGAAGAATTAGACAAAAGTTGAGGCTCGTGTGTAACATGATTCCCTTAAACAGATTCGTCGTATGTCCCAGGGTACAACAGCGTAAGCAGTAGTACTGCCGGAGATGACCACTTGCCTGGAAAAATCGTCGGAATAATCGTATGCAGTCTATATTTCGAGAGAGTTGTGTAGTGTGTTTTTTTTCAGTCGTGTGTTTTTGGAATGCAACCAAACCCCCCATTCTTATAGTGAAGATTTGAAACCGAAATGATTAATTTGTAATGAACCGATAATTAAACAAATTAATCATTATAACTGATAGCGGAAAATCGTATAGGTCTACAACGTGGCCACTATGTTGCCACAGTGGCGATGCAAGTACACACCGAACACTATGATCGTTATAAGTAATAAAGTGGTAAAAATACCGATATCGTATCCACAGGGATCAGACTTCAAAGTTTCGAGTAGTAGGTCGAGAATACAATGGTTTCAATTAGAGAAGAAGAAAATATCTTTGAGCGAAATTGGTGCTTTTAACAATTAACAAATAATTTAAAGAAAAGGGTATGGGTGTAGGCTTTATCTAAGACATTTGTAGTAACCTCGTGGTCAAAAACAAAGTATCACAAAAACATCTAAAAAAATCCCTTTCTCTCGAAAGTGAACTTTCTCGGAACGTGGCCACGTTGCACCCACAAAGTCACCACTTTCGCCAACTCAAGACTTGCCGACTTAACTAAGTAAACCTCTAAGGATTTCAGTTCCACCAGTATGGATATAGAAGCCCAAATCTCTTTGTGACACCTATATCGACCGACCTTTTGAACCTTAGTTAATGTAACACCCGGGAATTTATAAGGTAAAATATTTGTCCTCTAATACTTTAATTGTGATTACCTGAAAATGTGAGTTTTATATATATGCATATGATCTTGATTGTGGGACTAAGATGCTATCTGAGTAATATAGTACTTGCATGTGTTTAGACCTCGTGTTCATTTTCGAAATTTGCTAAGTTTTCGGGTTGGGATAAGCTTGGCGCGATAGTGACAATGTCACTATCGCCGGGCACAATCGCCAGGATTGTACCGAGAGGGGGAGGAGTCCCGCGATAGTGCCATCGTGATAGTGACATTGTCACTATCGCCAAGCATACTCGCCGAAATTGTACCGTAGGTGTGTGGGTGTTCGCGATAGTGACTCGCGAGAGTGCCCTTGGCACTATCGCCGGGCACTCTCGCCATCGGGGTGCAGTACCTTAAATGAGTCCTTATCAAATTTTAACCTCATTTCTCTCAAACCCTCTCTCCTCTTTGGCGATTTTGGAGACCTCCAAACCAAACTTTTCCTCTCAAAACCCTAACCCTCATAAATACAACTTTCCTTGGTGGTTGGATCTTCACACTTGCAATAACTTCTCTCAAGGACAAATTTCTAGGGTTCATAAAGCTCAACTTCTCCACTTCAAGTATCATCTCCTCAAATCTAGGGTTTTCATCTTTTCTAGGTTTTGGTACAAAACCTAGATTGTGAGTTTACTAAACCTTTGTTAAAACTAGATACACATCATAATCTTCTATCTGATATTTCATTCTCTATGTGTTCAAGTATTTGGGATTTCTTGATGAAAATGGTTGGAAATATGAATATTGGTGAGATGTTATGTTTTATGTTATGTGTACCATTATTTGGGGCTTTTCCCATGGATATATATAAAATGGGTACCTTGATATGATAAATGTATGCATATATGTGTGTTATGATGGTTTTAGTTGGAATATCACTTTGGTGCCATATTTACATGCATGATGAGTATAATTGTTGTTTGGGACTTTTGTTGGACTCCATGAGGATAGGATGGTAACATTGTACCCGTAGTCGGTATGGAAATATGTTGGGTTGAAATATACCTAAGGACCTCCTATATGCATTATGTTGGATGAATCAAGGCAAGTTCACTAGGAGGATGTAGTCTTGGGGCACCACCGGGATGGTATGTGCCTAGACCTCCGCCACTCGGAAAGTTTCCTTTACGGTCTGATCTCCGGGTGTGTCGGGCCTTTGGGGTGTTCCTTGTTAAGGGCATCAAGGTGCATTGACTCTTTGGAGTGGAATTGATTGGTGCTTTGGGTCTCCCCTAATGACTCCACATATATTTGGACACTGGTTAACTGCTGATAAGAAATTGTGATTGTTCATGCATGCTTATTATTGTTCAACTCACTAGGCTTTTTGGCCTAACACTTGTTTGGTGTCGATGTGTATCTCAGGTGTTAGCGGCACGGCTCCTAGGCAAGTTTAGATGCTTTGGGCAAGAGCTTGGGGATTTTGGCACTTGAACTATTCTTGAAACAATTTGGGTTTATAGATGACACCCCTTTTGTAATCTCTTTTCTAGATGTAGAAATTAGATTAGTTGATTGTTGTTTATTTATCCGTTAAATTACAGATTTGTGATTAAACAGGTTGTTTGTATATTACCCCTTTTTGGGAGGCTCTTGCTATGGCAAACTTTATACCACTTCTCCATTTATGGAAAGTTTTTGTTATCCCTATTTTTAGGGTGTTACAGTTAAAGTCATGCAAAAACCCGTATCTCTACGTGGTTATAAAAGACTTTCTCAAATCTTCTTTACATCACTCAAGCCGTATTTCAAATCCGCCCCTCTCGAGGTCTAAGATCTAATATTAACACTAACAAGTGATCGGCTTGTCCGCGTTGAGTTGAAGTCCCGACTCGAGCGACCAAGTCTAAGAGTTAGCAAAGATGGCAACACCCAAGTGTTGCCTACTAGTCTTAGATTTGGCATACACCCATACCCAAAGGGGTGTTTAGTTCATAATAACAGTAAAAGACATGAAAAAAGAAGGAGAGAACATAAACTTAAATTGCATAAATGAAACCTTAAAGTTGCTGCCAACGTGGTGACAATGTGGCCACTTTGGCGACAGCTGGAAATTAAATACTAGAAAATAAATTACAACTACAACTATCTAAGAGAAAAAAGAAAGAACAATAGCTGAATTATGCTACATGTTGGAGCTTTCCTTCAAATGACATCCATGGCTTCAATTTACAGTGGAAAGATGAAAAGGGTGGTGGAGGATTTTACCCACAAAACCTTTCAATGAGTTCAAGTCTTCTTTAACCCAAAGGCTCATTGCCTTTTTCATCTATTTTCTCATGAAAGCTCCTATTTTGCTTTATCTCATTTAGGCTTTTAGATAGACATTTTTGGCATTGATATCTTTCCACCAAGATTTTGCTTTTATCTTTTGTCTTCTCTTCATCCCCTTGGTTTCTAAAGCTTAGCCTTTAAGAATGTCATTATGCAGCTGAAATGGACATAAAAAAATACATGCAAAATATGATATTTTTCAGCTGTCCTCGGATTTACATCGTTCACCAACGTGGCGACAAAGTGGCCCACTTTCTGCAGTCCAACATTTAGCCAAAAAATGATGCTTTCAACCATCAAAACACAAACTTTTATCCTCAACATCTCCAAATGAAAATAAATAAATAAAAAAGAGAAACATGAACACGTAAAGGGAAAACTATAATAACCGGACTTAATTCAAGCATTACAAAGTCGGGTAAGAAAGTGGAAAAATCCCATTAATGAGGGGTCTATTGAGTAAAGTTAGAAAAAGGGGCTTTTAACCTTAGGAATTAGGGTTGTGTGTGTAGGTGGCGGCTGAGTCTGGAGAAGAGCTCTTGGGAGAGAAAGAGATCGAGAAAGAGGGAATTCTTCAAGAATATCAAGCCTCGGATCGAATTCGTTGAAGGTAACTTTTCTTGCAATTTAAAACTCTTCAGTTATAAAGGATTGAATAATAATAGTTGTGTTTGGGGGTTAGGGGTGTACGCGGGTTGGGTTGGGCGGGTTGGGACGTTTTTACAACCCAACCCAATTATGGCGGTTTGGAAAATCTCAACCCAACCCAACTCATTCAAAAATATAACCCAACCCAACCCAATCCTTGCGGGTTGGGTTGGGTTGGCGGGTTAGTAATATACATAAATTTGCCGATTGAAATACGATAAATAATACTAAAATTATTCTCAACAAAGTTATTAGTTATTAGTTATTACAATTAGGGTTTGTTCGTGTTCGTTCGTTTAACTTAAACGAACGAACACGAACGGTAAACGAATGAATTTTTTTAGACCAAAGGGTCTTTGGCCTAGCGATAAAAGAGCCTTTCACTTCCTAGGAGGTCAGAGGTTCGAACCTCACCAAAGGTGAGCAAGGTGTGTGAGTTTATTTGTTGCATTTTGCCGTATATAATATTATATAGTTAAAAAAATGAAATTTTTTGTGTTCATGTTCATTCATTAAGAAAATGTGTTTGTTCGTGTTCGTTTATTTAGTCGTTTATGTTCGTTCGTTAAAATGTTAAACGAACATAAACGAACGAACATAAATGGACTTAAACAGACATAAACAAACGAACACAAATATACTTAAACAAACATAAACGAACGAACATAAATAAATTTAAATGAACATAAACGAACGAACATAAATGAACAAAAAAAACCACCATTACTCATCATTCCGTTCCTAAAAACTAACATAACAAAATGAAAAACTGTGTAAACTTATGAGCGATAAAAAAAGAATTCTAAAAATTCAATTTACTTAATGATTTTACATATTAATGTCACAATATATAAATATATTTATATAATAAACAAACGTAAATTAACGTAAACGAACATAAACAAACGTAAACAAACATAAATGAATGCAAACGAACGAACATTAACGAACATAAATGAACGAACATAAATGAACGAACGAGACCATTGTTCATGTTCGGTCATTTAACTAAACGAACAAAAAAATGTGTTCATGTTCGTTCATTTAATAAATGAACGAACATAAACGAACTTCCCGTCAAACGATTCACGAACGGTTCACTGAACTTTTGGTTCGTTTACAGCTCTAATTACAATTATCCAATTATAAATTATAATCCATAAGTCTTAAAGTTAATTTGGGTTGTGAATAAACTGCATATGTATATATATATATAATATATAATTTTATAAAAAAAATAGCGACGGTTTGGCGGTTTGGGTTGGGTTGAGTTTTCCTAACCCAATTTCAACCCTTCTAATTAGCGGTTTTGCGGTTTCACGGGTTGGGTTTAATTGGGTTGGGAGCGGGTTGGGTTGGTCGGGTTTCGCGGGTTGACGGTTTTATGTACACCCCTATTGGGGGTAGTGTATTGTTCCATGTAGCTGAGTTTTCTGGGTTGTTTTGTGGACGAGATTTTATTTAGAAACATTATATGGTCTATGGAATTTTGTTGAAATTAAGTGTTTGCATGTGTTTATGGAGTGTGGGTTGAGTTGCTTTGATTTTAAGAACAAACATGGGAGCTGCAGTTTGATTTAATCGATTTATGGGTTTTGTTGGTTCGAGTCGACATCGGTCGTTGAGTGGTACCGGTCGCCGAAGGGTAGGCACCGGTCGACTGCAGGGGGAGACCCCGGTCGACTGCAGGGGGGAGACCCCGGTCGCATATCACTCACCGGGCGGCCTTTGGGGCCCCGGTCCCCGACTTCAATATTGGGTCGAAGCCCATTCTTCTTATATTATCAAATTAAGTTAAATTTGGGTCACATCTTGGAGGTTTGGCCCATTTTCTTTTATTTAGTCTAAGAATCAAGTATTTCGTTTAGGGTAGAGGATTTTTTGGGATAAGTTTTGTTTAGAGGTTAGATGTCGTTAAGAATAGAGAGTATGGGCAAACTTATTATAAAATAGATGGAATTGGGTGTTCATCGGTCAATGTTTCCTTTATAGGTTTCAGACTGAATTTTAGAAGTAGTCGCGAGTTTCGAGCTGAGGACGCCAGGTGAGTTTTTCTTAACTAAATCCTTCTGCTAACGAAAGCATGTGAAAGTTTTATTTTAAACTGTGATTTATATATGATGGCATGATAGGAAAATTATATATGTGCAAGTATGAAATGATGTTGCTTTAGTACTTGCGAGTTTTATTTAAATGTTAAAGACATTTTTCTTATTGTTGACAAAGTGGAAATGTATGCATACATGGTCCTAAGCATGTAAGCTCAAAGTCGGGGGTGTAGCCCGCCTGTGCTCATACCGGGGGGGGGTGTTCCGTTTATGTCGTTGGGGGGGGGGGTGTCCCAACAAAGGCAGTGTGAGTCACAGACACGCTGTCACCTTAGGGTGGCGGTAGTGTGAGCGAAGAAGATGCTGAAAGTTAAAGGTTTTTCCTTGAAGCTGAAAATGGTTTATTTTATGATAAATTCTTGATTAATTGTTTGATGAGTTAAAAATTGTTATAAGAGGGGACTCACTAGACCTTTCGGTCTAACCCTCGCTCTTTTCAAATCTAAAACCTTTTTCAGGTATAGAGTGGCAGTAGAATGAGCAGTTACGTTTTAAGAGAAGATGCGAGCTGGAGCTGATTTAGAGGACATCCATTGTAGATTCTTATCAGTGTATTCTCAGTTGTGTAATAGGTTGTCTTTCCGCAAACCTCGTATTTTGGTGTTGTATTGTGCCATTTGGCTTTATTATTTAATATAGTGGATTCTGTCTCTTGTAGTGAGAGTTGGGTTGTTACAAAAACACACACTAAAATTAAAGAAAAACACATACAAACAATGTGTAAACAACACTCAAAATGAGAGTTATCAATAACCGAAATAATTAATTCGTAATTAACTAATAAACCGAAATAATTAATTTGATAATTAACTGGTAATTAAACGAATTAATCATTCATCATCAATGGTTTCATTGGGGTTACAAAATCGAGAACAGTGCTTGGCGCGGGTTAACCCGTCGCGACACAACGCGCGTGAGTCACTGCGTCAAAAATAAAATTAGCAAAAACCAAACTGCGCGGGCTCGAGACTTCGGAGTTGCATTCGTGTCTGCAGGTCGCGCCCACGCACAAGTTCACCGATTTAGCTTACGAAAATCTCAATCGGCACCCCCCTGCGTACGGGTAGGAGTTGGAGTAAAATCAATCAAATAAGCTTGTAAGCCCCTCACACTTTCATGGTTATAGACCATAAAACTTTTTACTCCTCCTTCCTATGTGGGACACTTCCCAAACCCACTTGATTTTTTTTACTAAGTTCATTCCAAATACTCCACTTTGAGTATCGATATCTCATTCACACACACTCCATTTTGGAATTTGGACACATGATATATCGTTTCGAAGCTCTCATATAGGAGAACACAAACCCACTAAGAGTTAATTATATATAATACATATATATGTATTTAAATGTGTCCAAAGTTAGTAAAAACACATATTTTTACTAAATTTTCCAACAAGATATACTTGTATTTGTTTTGACTTTTTCTTGCTAGATATTAAGTTATATGACATCAATGATCAATATACATTGCTTTTGGTTTCGATAGAAGTTCACATAGGCCATAACAGTAGGTTTCTTCCCACAGTGAACATCCATCGCCAACGTATTTATCAGTTGCAAGTCGGTGGAGTCATTTGAATGGGATAAATACACGAAAATCACACAGAGCAAACCACAACACACACTTAAAGAGTAATATATTATCATTCAAATCTTTCATGCATGATAATTACCTTAAATCAAGGGTTTGAAGACGAAGAAACCAATCATATGATGATTTAGCAACCGTAATTTTGAATACAATATTATGTTAGATATAAATATATTATATATTGCAACATAAATGGGAAATGCAGTCATCGGAAATGCATCGCTGGAGTTGGGGAGGGGGAGAAGATGAATTGTGCACTCGCATGTGGGGGTTAGTTTTAGGATTTGCTTTTCTAATATTTCAACAACTTGTACATATGCTTTCAAGACTTGTATCCAAAAAATTATAAAAGAAAATTGGTAAAAAGATCGAATTGCCACTCACGTGATGACAGTTAACGACACAACCACACAGTTAAATTTTTCAATATATTTATAAATTTTTATGTGTTCAGATTTGCATTGTGTGCCATGTATTAGATGCTGTAAATATCGTTGTCTACACAACTAAACTTATAAACGCTATGTTTGTGGAACATTCGGAATATTGAAATTATGTATTATTTTACATTCATCATTAATCTAATTTCTAGAAAAGCCAAAAAAAAAATCATGAGTTATTTTAATTTGTGAATTGATATTAAACAATGTGTTAATAAGGTTTGAACATTCAAAAAAATAATTGCAATATATAAACGTCCAATATATGTCAGATAGAGTGACGGATAAACATGAATAATTTGTTTGTTAGTAGAATAATAGAAAAAGATGGAGTATCGTTATTATATTACTCTAATAAACCACTTTTTGATATTATTAGGGGTTACATCAAGATGTTGAAATTGTGGTCCGTTATATTGAAATGTTATGTGATGTGTATTACAAGAAGATAACGTATGGATATTTTGTACGGATGCAAATCAGATATTACATGTGAAGAGTTCTAGTTTAAATGATATATAAAATAAAATAGATTTATTTGATATATCATATTTTGTTAATCAGTAGTGATTTTATTTTGTTAATTATATTGTTGAAAGTGTTGGAAAGTATTGCACAATATTGAATAACAATAAAAAAAAATTGAAAATGGAAAGAATTAGTTATTTAATCTATTGAATTCGATCTCGAAAATTGTCGAGGAATGTGACAAACATAGTTCTTAAAATGTGAAACTTGTAGACGTCTATCCCCATGATATATACAAAAACAATAGATAATCCCGATAATACAACTGATTTTATTTTGGCGAGCATATTCTATTTTATCTCTATTACGAGAACTCGATAGAACAAAAAGATAAAAAAAAATTGAATAAAAAAAATTTATTCGATGTATTTTATATCTTAAGAGAAAAGGTCTACAAAAAGTGATATGACAATTTTTTTAAAGAATGAATTTAAAGCAAGAGTTTTAATTCAATCAATTAAAACGTATGACAATAAACTTTGTAATATGTTTCATATTACAAAAGAAAATTGTGAGTATATCTCATTTCTATAAATAAGCTATCCAAAAATGAATCTCCCAACTTACTTACAAGTATAGTTTGATAGAGGGAGGATCATGCGAGAAGTTAAACATTTTGCGAGAAGACGAGAAATGTTTAATCATATATGATTACACGGCTTGTAAGTGTGTTTAATCATGTATGATTAAACGTTTATGTATTGCTAATATTGATTAAACGTTTATGTATTGCTAATATAACATGTGTTTAATCATATATGATTAAGCTTGTGTATCATATATGATTAAACACTTATCGCCTTCTCGCAAAATGTGTAGTTTCTCGTTTGAACCTACCCCTAGTTTGATAAGCTCATCATTAATATATTTATATAATACGTAATTTACTCTTCATTTATATATTATTATATGATAAATAATATCATAATATATATATATATATATATATGATCCCCTTCTTTTGTTAACCAAGTCATTGGTATTAACTGTGTTAACCAATCTCAACCATTAAAACTTTTGATCAACGGCTTAAATAAAACATTGATTTTAAAACCGTTTCATATGCTTGGAACTAACATTTTGATTGGCTGATAATTGGTTAACACGGTTACTACCAATGGTCTAGTTAACAAATGAATGAGACTATATATATATATATAGTATTATATGTATAATATATATATATATATATGTGTGTGTATGCATCTTATATCTGTAATTTACTCTTGATTTAATATAATGTAATAATTATACTTTTACATCAAATGTCAATTTTATTATTATTTATAAGTTAAGAAAAAGCAAATTCATAGAAAGGGTATTTTGATTATTTTTCGTTATTTTACTTCAATTCATAAGCTATATTTTGTAAATCAAATAAATAGATTCCAATTTATTTGTCATATTATATTAATTTCATGCCAACCAAATACTTGATCAAACATAATAACATTTCATTCTAACTTTTTTATAGAGTCCACTCATTAAAAAATACTAATAAAAACAAAACGTCCCTAACTTTTGTTACAAAATATGGTCTTGGAGATTGGGTGCAAAAACTTTAATGTTTGCGATGAGACATGAGAGTAGACCTTTAAAATGGGCCGGGTCTTGACCTACACTACTATCTTATATCAGCAATTTATATAATCTAATAATCGACACATTTAAATGGGTTGATACTTAATCCATCTAAAATTTATAGTTGTCTATCCGTGTGATGCAGCTAGGGTGAATCCACAACTATAAAGCCAATAACTCATCCGTCAATCATGTTTCTTGTTTTGTACTATTCTCTGTCCTCTCAATTTTATTTTTATATGTTTATATGGGTTAATTGCAAATCATATACAAAAATAAAATATGGTATTGACAAGATATCTAGAAAAAAAAATGTAGAAGTGTCAAGGTACCTGTTGAAAAATTTAAATTCATGTATGAACAAACATAAATTACAATCATATATAACAATACACATCCGTAGATTCAAAATATAATAAGATAAGTGAAGCGTCCACTTGACGACGTTTGATGTGTAGTTGGATTTTTTTACAGGCTTCATGTCTTTAAAGTATTTTATAAATTTTTCTTTCATTAATTCTACAATTGATGACCACGAGTTATTGTTTAGATATTGTTTTAATTTTTTTTCATAAAAATAGTTGAGGTAAAAGCAACGGGCCTATAATGGTTTTTTGGGCTTTAATCGGGCCTTGAGTGGGTTTTTGGGCTTTAGTCTGGACTTTTTGTCTCTAATTGGGCTTCGAACTAACCAGATTTTGGTTAACCAAAGACCAACTTTTAGCCTTTATTTTGACTTCTTTTACCCGGTTATAGACCGGTCCTAGGTTCAAAATTTAGGACTAAAACAGGCTTTCACCTATAACCGGACTTAGGGTCGGGCCTTTTCTTAACCAGTCCATAATTGTAACACCCTAAATTTTGGAAATAGCAACTAATTTAAATTTTTCTAAATACATCGAAAATCGATCATCTACAATCACGAATTAAGATTTATCCTCAATACACATACACTATTCTATACATACGGTCAAAATACGGACGGGTGCTACTAAAAACCCAATAACTGTCGTTACCTCCAACCGCGGGAGACTTCACCAACTACTTACCCTTAGGCAAAGCTAAGCCTCAACTCTTCATGGATCTGCTAGAATCCAAACCCCCAACTGGAACCTGATGCACATGCCGACAAATAAAAAGGTTAGGCTTAACGCCTAGTGAGCTCAAGAGTTTTCAACATATAAAAATAAATCGTTTAAAATGGAAGAATGCAATTAAAATCATAATCTTTCAGAATGATATGTTTTACTTATCAAAACGACTCGTTTACCAATAAACATGCATTTTAAACGAAAGAGACGCCAAGTTGATCACTAACCAAACCAAGCTATTTTACAGAACAAGATTTCAATATAAAACGTTCTTTCATAAACTTAGATTTAACCCAAAACTTGCTCAAAATGAGAATAGAGAGAGAAATCCCAATTTTTATAAAACGCGGGTAAAATGTTATATCTCGAAATACCCAACACGGGTGGAACAAGTTGCACAACTCATAAACCATAGGTGAAAATCTATATAAATAAACATTGCCGTGAATACGGACAATAGACCCGAAACTCACGCAACCATAAAATGGAAAGAAACCAAATACTGAAAACGTAGAAATGACGCATTCCATTCAAACCTTAATATACGTGGGGAAAACCCAATATTAAAGTCATCATTTATCGTCGACCACATAAAAACCAAAGTTGGTAAAATACGACATTACCATTTAAAATACCACGAATCAACGATGAGAAGATCCGTAAATACCGATAATAGAGAAACACGCAAGTAGGCCGTTCACGCGACTTCCTTGCATGTCCTCTAAACGTTTCCATCTAAGGTGGCGAGAACACGTGAATAGGGCCACCCGTGATGTTATTGGATTTCACCAACGTGACCCGATCCTAGTTCCCATGCCATACAAGACATCACAATCCTCGGACCTGTTGCTGCCCCTTGCCATACTCCGTCGAGTTCCACTCCGAGGTCTTACGAGCCCGGATGCCTATCCAATCTAGACGAGTTTCAACTCTGCGGTTCGAACCACATATTCCTACTCGCTAGCAAACCCGAGCGGTCACTAAAAGTAACCCAAAACCTCAGGCCTTACATAACCAACAGACTTACGTGCCTATGGATCCATTACGACACTGTCTAACATTACATGACTCCAAATGAATGACCAAAGCACCCAAAGCATGTAATTCACCAATGACATAAACGATCGTCATCATACTCAAAACCCACAACGGTTATAAATCCGGACAAATGTCCACACGACTCATTTAGTCAGAACCAAGCCAAAGGCCCAACACTTTACGTAAATCCCCGAATAAAAACCGATATAATTATTGGAACCCGTTTGACCATCTAATACGCAAACACGACCAAAAGTATAAATAAATAAAATTTAATCGTTGGTTGAGACAAACCATTTTCCCAAATGAACTCATACCCTTATGTTTTCAAAATGCCTCATAACACAATAATATGCATTTTCTGAATGGGTTTATAAAATCAAATACACAAAATGACACTTACACCAATTGAACTCCAATTATATATGTAAAATCATCAAATAAACATTTCAACATGATTTATTTACCAAAATACCCAAAGATCCCAAATTGGGTGTCTCAACATGCTTATAAAACTAAACATTTCAAAATAACTAAAACTTATCAGCAGTTAACAATTTGCGGTAAAACACAAACATTTTTAAATAAAAATTTTGGCATATACACCGTTTTCACAAATCAACTTGAACTCACCTTGCTAGATTTAGGCTAAATCTAGATTTCACCCAACGAGCTCTTTTGAAGGCCGCTTGAATCCTCAAGCCGAGAACTTCCGAAACCTAGATCCAAACACTCCAAACCATAAATATCCATAAACAACCACATAGAAACATTCCCCAATATTATATACTAAAATTCCTAAACGAGATTAAAACCCTAGTTTCTCCAAAACTAACAAATCCGAGATTCGAGATACCAAACACTAAGAAACCACCAATGGAGCATTTATAACATTATTTCAAGAAAGCTTACCACTTAAGATGATGAGACCTTCCGAGAACACCCAATCCAACACTTCAACCCGAGCTCCCAATCGTTGAACTTGAGGAGGAAGATGAAAATGGAGGTTTTGTGATTCAAGATCCCAAGTTGCTAGATGGTGAGTAATCATGTGGTTTGAAAAGGAAAACCCCCCAAAATAGGTTAGGGTTCGGTTTTGGTGTTTGGGAGAGAAAAGGGAAGAAGATAGAAGTGAGAAAATGAGAAGAAATGGTGAAAATCGCAACATTTAACCCACTGGTACGCACGACTATAGTGCCAGTGGCACAATCGCTGACACAATCGCCAGACTTGTATCGTAGGTTCTCAGCTTCGGCGATAGTTCCAGGATATTGTGCCATCTGGCACAATCGCTGGCATGGTCGCCCGGGTGCCCCCGAACTCCAAAAATCCGATTTTTTCAATGCCCAAACTCCCGATACTCCGAAGGACTTTAAACAATAGATTTCCCAACAAAACCCCACTGTTTACAAGTCACAGAAATGTCCGAGTGACATTTACTTACCGAAAATTACGGGTGTTACAATAATGGATCCTACCTCTCACTTGCTCAAAAGCTTTCCTTCAATTTATTTATTTAAAAAAGGTTGGTACTCTACATTCTTGACAAATGGACTTAGAGAGTATATTTGTTTGCATAACAATTGTACTATAGAAATTTTAACTCACTTTCAATCCATGAAGCACAATTGCTAATAAGTAGCAACATTTTAATGTGTAACATGCAAATTCAACATGTGCATCCATTTACCGTAAAAGCTTCTCTCAACATGTGTAACCTTTTAACATGTGCATCCATTAGCAGATCCTTCTTTTAACCGCAAAATCAAATTCAACATGAGCTAAAAGCTTTTCTCAAGTTCATTTCATTGGTGGCATATGCCAAGCCTGCAACGATAAAGTTCATAAATATAACTATGAAGATTGACATCACAAAAACCCAATTGTTATTAAATTTAAAACTACCTCCCACAAATAATTTTGAAAGATACATTAGTGAGTAGCCACCGATTCATAATTAATGCGTTTACTTACAGTTTGTCTTAGTATGCTACACACTTTGTTAAAGAGATAGTATTTTTGCTCATTGGATTCGGTTTTCTCATATTTCCCTATGAAATCCCACAGTGGTAAGTCATCAAAGTACATTTGAATGTAGTAATCCTCTGTAATGGCTTTCCGGAACTTAGCCACTTCTTGCTCTGTCAGTTTCTTTGTGCAAATAAACTCGAAATCTTTGTCAACCAAGAAATCAAGTTTGTATGGAGCACTAAGGGGTTGTTCGGTTGGTTTCTCATTAAGAAATCGCAAGTTCGAACCCATAAATGAGCATCGAGCTTGAGCTCGATAACACAAAAAATATTCGAGCTCGAGCCCTACATTGAAAAAGTTAGTCGAGCTTGAGCCCAATATTAATTTTTTGAGTCTGGATCGATTAACCTACTACTCGACTCGATTTGGCTCGGCTCGTTTACACCCCTAATTCGTTCTTTAGTTTGTAACCCCAAAATTAACTTAGTTTATTTAGAAACTTTAGAAAATGAAACTTTGGCGATCTGTCTATTAGAAACGTAAGATTTGGAATTTTAGCACTCCATTAGGTGTCGACCTTGGTGCGACCATCCGCCTGGAATGAAGTTTAGGGCGGGATGTTCACGTTTTCGAGGTCACCGTTTAGTCCTAGGCGTCAACTTGTTTCCTTAAGGTCAATGGATCTTGGAATGGATGGATGTAACCCGGTTGGATTATGGGAAATAATGACCTTTCGGTGTTGGAAATTAAAAGAAGGTTAAGTGTTGATGCTTAAGTACCGATGTGTGTAAGCATCCCCGTGGTAATAAAGATTTTATTAAAGGGATGCTGTGAGATTGGGGTCAGAACTGAGTTGAGTGTCAACCGAACCTGTGTTAACCAGTTACCTGAAGGACGTATTGGTGCGCCTTGGAATGACGTCTTTATAGATATTGGGAATGGATCGGTAGGAACCTGAGGATTTTTGGAAGTGCGATTATGATCTCCAATGTTAAATCCGAAATCGTGTAGACCCGAAGGAAATTGATCGGTGAGAAGTTGGAGTCACAAACTACCTGGGGGTGGTAATTGTCATCCAAGGTTGGGAGATAACCGTAACCTTGTGGGTAAAAGTTATTTTGGGGAGTTAAGTGTTCGCTCGATTATTGGTATAACGTGCCCAAGAGGGGCAGTTGTTGGGAGTATCGGTGTAAGAGTTGTGATAGTGGTGCGGGCCATTGGATTAAGATAAATCTTTCTGCGGTTAAGGTCTTTTGGGAATGTGGATTTCGAGGACGAAATCATTCCAAGGTTGGGAGGATTGTAACACCCGTAATTTCCCTAAAGATCGGTTTATGACCAGCTAAGGAAATCAGTCAGCGATCGACCGAGCGAAGAGGTCGGTGAGCGGTTTAGCACGAGAAGTGGGAAGGGACTCCAGTGACACGCGCGGCTTAGCCCGCGACCTCAAAGTTGCGGCTAAACCCGCGTAACCCACTGTGGTGCGCAACTTTGTAGCACGCGCGGCTTGGCCCGCGACTTCAAGGTCACGACCAAGGCCGCGGGAGTCATCTGGTCGATTTTAAACCCAGGTTCTAGGGTTTTCTCTCATTAGCCACCATCTCTATTTCTCTCCTCTCCACTTGGCGATTTTGAGAGCTTTAATATCTGTTTGGGAAGCATCCATGGTGGATTCTTCATAAAGGAGTATGCAAGTTCGATGTTTGGGGAGCTCGGGTTGAAGAGTTGGATTGAGTGTTCTCAGAAGGTCTCGTCATCTCTAGTGGTAAGCTTCTTTGATTTAAGGTTATAAATGCTCCATTGATGGTTTCTTAGTGTTTGGTTTCTCAAATCTCGGATTTGGTAAGTTTTGGAGAAAACTAGGGTTTTGATCTCGTTTGGGGTTTTTGATATATTGTTTGGGGGAAATGCTTCTAGATGGTTGAGTATGGGTATTTATGGTTTGTAATGTTTGGATCTAGGTTTTGGAAGTTTCCGGTTTGAGGATTCAAATGGCCGTCAAAAGAGCTCGTTGGGTGAAACCTAGATTTAGCCTAAATCTAGGAAGGTGAGTTCAAGTTGATTTGTGAAAACGTTGTACATGCCAAAATGTCTATTTTAAAGTGCTTATGTGTTTTACATGAAATTATCAAATGTTGGGTTAGTTGCTAATATTTGATTAATTGAAGTATTTAACTTTACAAACTTGTATAACACCCACGATTGGGAGGTTTGGACATTTTGATAAATGTGTCACAAATGAATGTGTTTTGATGTCCTACTGCATAAATAGATCTTTGGTCAAAGAAATACGCTTTTAAATGTTTGTCGGGTTTTATGCGTCATTCATGAAAGGAAATGTTTTATAAAGTATCACTTGCACATTTATGGGAAGTACTTGAAAGAATGTTTATAGTCTCATTTTCTGATTTTCATTCTTATCAGCAGTTAAGTTTGGGAAAATGCTTGGTTTCATCTAATGAGGATGTTTGGGTAAATCACATTTTAGTCATGGCGTTTGCATATCCGTTGGTCAAACGTGTTTTAAAGTTTACACTGGTTTTCTTTGGTTATTTAAGTAAAGTGTTGAGCCTTTTGGCTCGGTTTTGATTAAAATGAGTCGTGAGAACAATTGTCCGGTTTAATAGCCCGAAATGGAAGTCTTGGTATGATGGCGTTTATTACGTGTCATTTGAGAGTGCATGTTTTGAGTGCGTTGGTCATTCAGTTGGAGTCATGTAGCGTTTTAGACTGTAATGTAGTGGATCCACAGACATATGAGTCGGTCGTGTTATTTAAAAAGAAAATGGGTTATTATTTATATGTTGGTCGGGATTAGTCTCGGGGGATTTCGAGGATAAGACGGTGAGGGCTCGTGGAGTCCAAGACCCGGACCTGCATCCACGAGTTAATCTCTGAGCCTGTTTTATGTTGGTGTCGGGATTAGTCTCGGGGGATTTCGAGGATACGACGGTGAGGGCTCGTGGAGTCCAAGACCCGGACCTGCATCCACGAGTTAATCTCTGAGCCTGTTTTATTTTGGTCGGGATTAGTCTCGGGGGATTTCGATGATAAGACGGTGAGGGCTCGTGGAGTCCAAGACCCGGACCTGCATCCACGAGTTAATCTCTGAGCCTGTTTTATGTTGGTCGGGATTAGTCTCGGGGGATTTCGAGGATAAGACAGTGAGGGCTCGTGGAGTCCAAAACCCGGGCCTGCATCCACAAGTTAATCTCTGAGCCTGTTTTATGTTGGTGTCGGGATTAGTCTCGGGGGATTTCGAGGATAAGACGGTGAGGGCTCGCGGAGTCCAAGACCCGGACCTGCATCCGCGAGTTAATTTCTGAACCGGTTTTTATGGGATAGTCACTTCCCATTTATAACTGGTTGAGACATTGGGTTTTTCTCCTTAAAATATAATTTTGGGAACTTGAAGGTAATCTTATTTTGGTCGCTTAAGTTATAAAGTTTTATTCAAATGTCGTCATGGGAGCATTTACAACTATTCACGTTTTGAGTAAGTGTCGGGTTGCATTATTTCATGAGTTAATGTTTGGCGTCGAGGCGTCCATTTATATTTTGCTTAATATTGGAAAACAGGTCGTCCTCATGCTTAAAGAAGTTCGTTTTTAAAGGATCATAATTTAAGTTACATTATTTCCATTTATCGGTCTTTGTAATCTTGTTGAAAACTCTTGAGCTCACTAGGCGTTAAGCCTAACCTTTTTATTTGTCGGCATGTGCATCAGGTTTCCAGGTTGGGGTTTGGTTCTAGCAATCCTGTGAAGAGTAAAGCCTTAGCTAGATCCGAAAGTAAGAATTCAGTGAAGTTTTCCGCTTTATGGAGATAGTGACTATGCATGGGTATTAGTAGCACCCGTCCTTTATAGTCTGTATATATAAGGTGGTATTTGTGTATTGTAGTTGAATTTAAATATGTGGTTGTAGACGATTCATTTATTGATGTATTTAGAATTTTTTTATCAATTTGCTATCTTCAGGTTTGAGGGTGTTAAATGCATCATCAAGGTGTACATTACGTTTTCTAACTTTTAATTCATAGTTTTTTGAATTTTTATGCATAAAATGGTTGTATCTCATGCTTGATGGATTGTAATTAAGAGTTTAGATGTAAATGTATTATAAGGTAGATAGATTTGAATTTAATCTTTTAAAATAATATTATTTTATGTTCTTGTCACATTTCCTTCATTTTTAAATTTATATTCTTTTTTCGATAACTGGATTCAACATATGTAACAACCCAACTCTAAACAACAAGATAGCAACTTAAATCTTAAATAAAAATGCCAAACGACACAATACAACACCCAAAATACGAGATTTGCGGAAAGATAACCTAGTACACAACTGAGAATACAGAGACAATAGTCTACAATGGAGGTCCACTAATTTAGCTCCAACACACATCTTCTCTTAAACCATAACCGCTCCTTCTACTCCCACTCTTTACCTGAAAAAGGTTTTAGATTTGAAAAAGAGCGAGGGTTAGACCGAAAGGTCTAGTGAGTCTCCTCTTGCAACAATTTTATAACTCAACAAAACATTCAATAAATCATCATCAAATAAACCATTTTCAGCTTCCAAGAAACCATTAACTTTCAGTAAACTTCTCCGCTCACACTACCGCCACCCTAAGGTGACAGCGTGTCTGTGACTCACACTGCCTTAGATGGGACACCCCCCCATATAGCATAAACGGGACACCCCCCCCCGGTATGAGCACAGGCGGGCCACACCCCCGACTTTGAGCCTTCTCACTTAGGACCATGTATGCATACATTCCCACTTGAACAATAATAATAAAAATCATCTTTACAATTTAAATAATTCTCGCAAATAGGTTCTAAAGCAACATCATATCAAAGCTTGCATACAATTTTCATAATACTCATGCCATCATATAAAATCAAAGTTTAAAATAAAACTTTCACATGCTTTCGTTAACAGAAGACTTTAGTTCAGAAAAAAAACTCACCTGACGTCCTTAGTTTAAATCTCGCGCCTACCCTTATATTTCGATCTAAAACCTATAAAGGAAACATTGATTGGTGAACTCCCAATTTAAACTCTTTTATACCGAGATAATCTTAACCCTTAATCTCAACGACATCTAATCCCAACACGCAACTTATTTCCCCCAACCTTTACTACAACAACTTGCTTCCTATGATAACATAAAATACAACGGGCCAATCGCCATATAAAATGCAACCCAAAAATCAAACCTTAACTCCCAAATACAGAAATGGGCTTCGACCCAACAGATGTCCCGGAGAACCGGATCATAGAATCGACCGGAGTGCACACCCACCGACCGATGTCCCTCCAGGCGCCGCCCGGTGCGCTCCCGGAGCCTTCCCAGGCGCTGACCATGCGCCGACCGGGGTCCTTCCAGGCGTTGACCGGTGCGTCGACCGGAGCCGTCCCAAGCGCCAATCGAGGCCGCGCCGTGCGCCGACCGAGGCCGCCCCAAGCGCCGACCGGTGTCTCGACTCTTCGACCGGAGTCGTCGACCGGGGTCTTCGACTTGAAGAACGCCCGGAGGCGATTCTAGGTTTTCGAACAACCCCTTAACACGAACGCAGACCTTGAACTTTAATGCTAACACAAACCTTAATCTTGACAGCAAGCAGGTTCTAATCTCAACAAAAAACGATCAATTTCATAACCTTAACCTTTTTAATGATTTACCACATTAAAACCCAATCATTATCGATCCTTCAATAAAGAAAACATGAACTCTCTGTACCTCTAATTAAACTCTAACCCAAGGAAATAAAACGAACAAACGATTAAACTTAGAGTAGGGAATGGTTTGGAGTAATACCTTGTGAAGAATTTCTAATCAATCTCTCAAGACTCCCTTCACCGAAACGCCCCTGTGCTCTCCCTCCTTCTTGATTTATTTCGGCCGCTAACAACAATAGGCCCAAAACCCTAGACTAAACCTTTTAAGCCAACATTTACACTTAGCCCCCTTCAAAAGAAGTAATGACAGAAATTCCACACAACTTGTATTTATTAACTTTGAACCGGTTTTTACAACATATTCCTCCTTGTCCACCCCCTCTCTAACCTTTGGCCTACGTTATTATTAGTAATAAATTTAAAAGTAACTTATGGTTCTCATTTTTGTGGTATTATAGGTTTTTTTTTAGTTTTTGTCTCTTGAACTTGTTTATAAAGATATGATCTAAGTTTTGTTTTCGATTTCAGTCTATACGATATGAGTTTTTGATGCAGTAGGAAAGTGTGGAACTGATCGACAAACATCTAGATCCAAGGATAGCGAGCTTTACAACGAAACGTTCGAGAAAATTAAGAGAAAACTCTTAAAACTAGAGATGAAACTCTAAAGATAATTTTATTGATCAATAATAAACTTTGATTAATAAAGAAAACAATAAACCCTATTTATAGGCTAAGATAACTAAGAGATAACTATTTAAATCTAATCCTAATCCTATACCAACTATGAAACCAATTAAATGATGACTAAAAAAGAAACTAAATGATAATTCTAATAATAATCAAAACTAACAATAATTATCTTAAGTTTAAATAATTAAAATAAGGAAATACGTTTTCGAGAGTTGTCCCGAGACTTAAGTCTTGGTGAAACTCTCTCCGAGCTCTGTTGTTGGTGCTACACATTCCAGTGGCCACCGGGACTTAGGTCTCGGTGTAACTACCGGAAGAGGCTGTTTGCTCCTTTTTCGATACAAAACTCTGAGCCTTCTTTGAGCTCGTTTTTTTAAAGATAGAAGAAACACATTGATAACTTTCGAATTATCTCTGTATCAGTTTTGTTTTCAATTTTAATTTTTGATTTTAATCATAGTAATATAAGTAGGTAAATAAATGTAGATGAAAATTTATATATGCATGTGGATGAAGATAGATGAAGCTAATCATAAAATAAAAATGAGATAAATAAAATAAAAATGTTTTACATCATATAAATTTTTAGTTTATATAATAATAAATTAGTTTAATAATTTCAAAAATAAAATAAAAAACAACAAATTATTTTAAAAAGTTTTATTGTAATATAGCAAAATAAGAGGAAAAATGCAACTGGAAGAGATGTCCCATAGCGTCCGTGATTATTTATAGAGTAAACTACAATTTTGGTCCCGGTGGTATACCACTTCCTATGAAAGTGGTCCATGTGCTTCAATAACTGCAATTATCGTCCCTTAAGTATGTATTTTGCTTTGAAAATGGTTTCTCGTCGTTAACTCCGTTAAAAAACTCAGTTAAATAAGGGGTATTTTTGTCTTTTTACTTTTCAGGGACAAGTTATTCAGTTTTACTTAAATCAAAGGGAGCAAATTGTAATTTACTCTAACTATATTAAATTAAATTATTTATATTATATATTATATATATTTCCTCAACACCCCCACCCCTTCGTCCCCCCATGAACACAACTAGTAAAAGTAAAACAAAATATGCTCTTCAATATATCCATATATACATACATATTGTCTCCTGTCCAGAGCCTTCTCCGCGCGGCGACCAAGAGCTATCATATATATATATATATATATATATATGGGGAGGTTGATGATGCTTATGGCAACTGTTTCTTTTGTTGGATGGCTGTTGATGATGCTTATGGTACGACTTTCGATTTTATTTTCCGATCCGGAGATATATCAGATATCGTCACCATAGTTATCGAAAAACGAGGGGTGGGGACGTTTCTCTTCGTGACATTGAATGAGACAGAGGGGTGGTTTCTACTTCCGTTCACGAGATCGACGAGGGGTTTATGGTTATGGGCACCGACGAATAAAAGGGGAGAGGGTGGTATGCAAATCAAAAAGAGAAAGGGGAGGGGCACGGGGAGGGTTGCAGAGTGCCGGAGGTCGTGATGAGGTCGCCGGAGGAGTTGTTGGAGAAGACCGTCGGAGGAGGTCCCTGTGCCCGACGATCTATATATATATATAATATTAATATAAACTAGACTAAACTAAACTACAATTTGGTCCCTCTAGTTCAAACATTATTATAAAACTTGCCCTTGTAAAAGAAAAGACGAAAATACCCTTTAACTTAACTGAGTTTTTTAACAGAGTTAACGACAAGGGACCATTTTCAAAGCAAAATGCATACTTAAGGGACGATAATTGCAGTTATTGAAGCACAGGGACCACTTTCAAAGAAAGTGGTATACCACAGGGACCAAAATTGTAGTTTACTCTTATTTATATATAATTTTTTCCTTCCTTCCTTTCTTCCTTCCTCCCGACCGACCGAGCCAGCAATGGAAAAAGCGGCGAAATAAAAGTCTTCTTCTTCTTCTTCTTCTACAGCTTAAGTCTCTCTCGATCTCCATAATCATCCGAAAACCCAATTGGAAATTCACACACACACACACACACACAAAAAAAAAGAAAGATCAACAAAAGGAATACACAGCCCCCCTCTTTCTCTTTCTCTTTCTCCCAAACCTAATTTTACCTTTCCGGTATGCGATTCACGGTTTCCTTGACTTCTTGTCACAAACCTCTATTTTCTCTTTCTAATCCTTGTCTTTTTCTTCAACTCTTGGGGATCTGATTTGATTGTTATCCCAAGGTAATACAGCTTGCATCACATATGATCCTCACTTTAATTTCCTACTTTTTATTTTAAAATCTTTTTCAATATACTTCCATGTCTTAGAATCTTTTCGTGTTTGATTGAGATTTTAGGATTCCGATCGAATTGAACGGAGGAATCTTGGTTTGTAACTAATCAAATTCCGTGTTCAAAGTTGAAGACAGAGAGCATTGCCGAGTGAAAGTTCTTGATCAATCTGAACTGAACAAGAAGTTGCGATCTGCACAGCTTTGATAAAGAAAGAAAAAAAAAAGACGAGAGTTGTGTTTTCTTTTCATCCGGGGTTTCAGATTAGAGTTGGTAAGTGGATTAGGTTCTTGTACTCAAGTCAGATGTGGTTGTAGACAGATGAGTATTTCGCAATGAGTGGGATAAGAGGATTGCTTGTCCATGGACAACCCGTTATCTGATCTGGTAGGCGCATTGAAATCATGGGTCCCTCGGCGGTCCGAGCCAGCTAACGTGTCGAGGGACTTTTGGATGCCCGATCACAGTTGCAGGGTATGCTACGAGTGTGATTCCCAGTTTACCTTATTCAATCGAAGACATCACTGTAGATTTTGTGGCCGTGTTTTCTGTGCCAAGTGCACTCACAATTGGGTTCCTGCGCATTCAAATATCATCAGGGAAGACTCAGGGAAGATCAGGGTCTGTAGTTACTGCTTCAACCAATGGCACCAAGGTGGCTTGGCTACCTCTGCTGATCATGAGATCCAGGTCACCAGCCTGGATCTCAGCACTTCACCATCCGCTGCCAGTTTCATCAGCACCAAATCCAGTGACAGTAGCTGCATAACCTTTACATCTCTGCCAAATTCAGTCAGCTCTTACCAACAGAATCCTAATCATTCTGGACTTGGTCCTTGTCAATCTTCAGTGATGGAATCAAATGTAGACGAGCAAAATGCAGCAGCAACAATGAACGAGCAAGTCCTACTAGATGGGGGCACTCATTCTCCTAGCCAAGTTGGGTTTTTCATGAACAGGTTTCTTTAATTTCCCACCACTTTTTGTTTGCATACAGTTGAGCCATGACGCCTATGTCGAATTCATGATATGTTGCTGCATATATCAAGTTTAAAATCTCGTCGCATGGTTTCTTGCATATGATTTGTGTGTTGACAGTTCTCACTGTGGCTCTTTGTACGTGAAACTTGAGATGATGGTAAGTTGTCAACATAAGCATTCACTCAGGGACCATGTTCCTCTAATGCGCACTATAAAATATATATGGGTTAATTCACATCGCACAAGTATTTCCACTCTATATGCCCAAGTAATGCGTAGTGTAATGTGAGAAGAACCATACAGATGCATAAATGTTGTTCAGTTGTTCTTTTACTTTCTGCATTCGACTACATGAAGGATTCATGAACATGTTAATGACTCTTGAGTTACATGGTATACTCTTCCATTTTCTTTTGTCATCTAATACTTGGAAAGACGGTCTTTGCAAGTTATCTTGTTTTTTGATAGTGTATAAACTTCATGCTGCGTTATGTATTCACGTTGTATGGGGAACCATTTTGCAAGATCTTAATAAGGACCACTAACCGTAATGTTGTTATTGTTTTTGGAGCAAGAGTTTGTGCATTGTCAGTTCTAAGAAATAACACAGACTTGGTGAATCAATGTGGCATATGCTTATTTTTCACTCTCAGGTTAAGTGGTTAATTATCCTTGTCTTCCACTGACATCAGGGGTGATGACTTCAACGACGAATTTGCTTATTCAAGGCATCATTCACATGATAATGCCTATTATGATGAACTACAACTGGATGATGTCGGCAATGACTATGGGTCTCGTAAAGTGCATCCAGATGGAGAAGCTGCTGATGGCAAAAGTGCGAGCAGCTCTTCATTACAAAACAGTTTTGATTCGAGGGGATCTGAGGGAGTCCAACAGCTTGAGGAAAAAGAAGATGAACATGATGTTAGTGATGAATGTGAAGCGTCTTCGTCTTTATATGCTGCACAAGGCATTGATGCTGAACCTGTGGATTTTGAGAACAATGGTATTCTATGGCTGCCTCCTGAACCCGAAGATGAAGAAGATGAGAGGGAAGCTCTTCTTTTTGATGATGACGATGATGATGGGGATGCTGTGGGAGAGTGGGGATATATGCGCACCTCAGGCAATATGGGAAGTGGAGAGTTCCGCAACAGGGATAGGTCAAATGAGGAGCACAAGAAAGCCATGAAGAATGTAGTTGACGGACACTTCAGGGCTCTAGTATCTCAGTTGTTGCAGGTTGAGAGCCTCTTTGTAGGTGAGGAAGATGATAAAGATAATTGGTTAGAAATAATTACATCCCTGTCATGGGAGGCTGCATCATTGCTAAAACCAGACACAAGCAAAGGTGGTGGGATGGACCCAGGAGGTTATGTGAAGATTAAATGTTTAGCTTCTGGACGTCGTACTGACAGGTAAGAGTTTCAGTGATACATGTGTTTGAACATCTCTTCTCTTCAACACTACTCTAAGGCACTCGCCTCACCCTCATATCATCTGGATATCTCAGTTAAAATGTAAAAAAAAAACTGTTTGCAGAATTGTATATGATCAACTGACAGACACACATGATTTTTTTTTTGCCAAATAGTGCACTTGTCGCAGATTGTTTCCAATTGAAACACATAATTTTTTGTTTTTAAGAACACAGAAACTATGGTAATTAAGTACACTACTTAAACTATCCCAGGCAAACAAGCAGGGTATACTACTATTATAGTGTAAATCTGCCTTCACAATTTTCATGTTTGCAGCTTCTAACTACAGGGTCAGTTTGACTCTTTACTTCCATATTGGCAATGCAGTGAAAATGAATAATGCAATTTTGATATTCCCATTTACATAAGCTCTTTATTTGTACATGTTGGGTATCTTATATTATGGTTAAATTAACAGTATCTTGACATGAAAATTGGTGTCACATAAGCATCAGAATAGCATAAATTGACTAATCATAACAGAAATACTTGAATAATGCTTCCCATGGTTGTGTCTAGATCAGTCTTAAAAGTCATTATCATGCCTATCCTTCCCCATAATAAGTATGTTCATATTGAACTGCACCATGGTTTTTCTTCCTCACTGCGCCAACTTTTCCTTGTTCTTTTGCCTTTTCCCCCTTTTGTATGAGCTTTTGCACTTTTCTTTCTGTTGTAATGTTTTTTGGTTTTTCAGTATGGTGGTCAAAGGAGTTGTTTGTAAGAAAAATGTGGCTCATCGACGGATGACATCAAGAATAGAGAAGCCGCGATTCTTAATTCTTGGAGGGGCTCTCGAGTATCAGCGGGTTTCTAACCTCCTATCAAGTTTTGATACTTTATTGCAACAGGTTGCAGTTTCTTCCTTTCTTTTTTATCCTAGTGTTCATTCAAATCTACCACTTTGTGCAGTGCTTATGTGAAGGTTTTTTTCTTTCTTTACCTTTTGCTCATGTGGTCTCTCTCTCTCTCTCTGTTTAGGAAATGGATCATTTAAAGATGGCTGTAGCAAAGATAGACGCACACCAGCCTGATGTTCTTCTGGTAGAGAAATCAGTTTCACGGTATGCACAGGAATATCTTCTTGCAAAAGACATATCCCTTGTATTGAATATCAAAAGGCCACTTTTGGAGCGAATAGCCCGCTGCACTGGTGCTCAGATAGTTCCTTCAATTGATCATCTTTCGTCTCAGAAATTGGGATACTGTGATATGTTCCATGTTGAAAGGTTTCTAGAAGAGCATGGAACTGCAGGCCATGGTGGAAAGAAATTGGTGAAGACATTGATGTATTTTGATGGGTGTCCAAAGCCGTTTGGTTGCACTGTAAGTGATTGCTGTTGAATAAAAAGAAGAAATGAAAAGTTTTTCTAGAATAGTATGCTGTTTTTGGTGCTGGAAACTTTTGGAGGTTCTCATTGTTATCTAATGCCAGATAGGAATGACAAGTTCTTTAGAATTATGCATGTGTTACAATTTGTAATTGTTTACCTCTTTATTTTCTCAGGTATTACTCAGAGGTGCCAGTGGTGACGAATTGAAGAAAGTGAAGCATGTTGTTCAATATGGAGTTTTTGCCGCTTATCACTTGGCCTTGGAGACCTCTTTTCTTGCCGATGAAGGAGCCTCACTGCCAGAACTTCCCTTGAATTCTCCACTGACAGTGGCACTTCCTGACAAGGCATCAAGCATTGACAGGTCCATTTCAACGATACCTGGTTTTACTCCGATTGAGAGGTCCCAGGGGCCTGACAAATACACTGAAGCACAAATGTCAAACAGTGTCCCCATGTCAGATGTGTTTTCTTCTATAATGAACCAGAAGTCAGAAGCGATGCGGCTGCCAGTTGGAGCTAATACTCGTAAAAACATACACCCCGCTTTCAGTGTTGACAGCTCTGTCACTTCCATGCTCTCAAACTTGGATGTTTCAGATGCCACTGGCGGTGAGCCCTCTCCTATTAATGCACCTGGGGAGATGGGTACAATAGGAACAAAGTATAACTCTGAAGCAGTAACTTCTGCATCCAACGATGGGCAAGTTGTTGGGGCTGATGTCACTGCTAATGGCTTTGAGCAACCTCAGGCACATGGCAATTTGCTTCGAGGTTCACAAATTAGTGATGGCACGGAAAATGTTGACCAAGGTACTTCAGATGGAGTATATCTGCAGTTGGATGGAAAGAACGCTTATGAGGAATCTGCTTCTTCAAAGGAAGAGTTTCCTCCTACACCATCAGATCATCAGAGCATTTTGGTATCCTTGTCATCCCGGTGCGTGAGGAAAGGGACTGTTTGCGAAAGGTCCCATCTCTTTCGCATAAAATACTATGGAAACTTCGATAAACCATTGGGACGCTTTCTTCGAGATAATTTGTTTGATCAAGTAAGCTGAATCCCCCCCCCCCCCCCCCCCCCCCCCCCCCCAAGGCGTAATTTATGTGTTTTGGGTTAGTCACGTTAATGTCTTTGTCTTGGTACAAGTTGCATCATCACATTCTAAGGTTACATAAATTCTTCTTATTTGCCAGGGTTATAGATGCACTTCATGTGAAATGCCTTCAGAAGCACATGTACATTGTTACACCCATAGGCAAGGCACCCTCACCATATCTGTGAAGAAGTTGCCAGAATTTCTCTTGCCAGGAGAGAAAGAAGGTAAGATTTGGATGTGGCATAGGTGCTTGAGATGTCCACGGATTAATGGTTTCCCTCCTGCTACCCGAAGAATTGTGATGTCAGATGCTGCCTGGGGTTTATCGTTTGGAAAGTTTTTGGAGCTTAGTTTTTCTAACCATGCTGCTGCCAGCAGGGTTGCAAGCTGTGGCCATTCTCTGCATCGAGACTGTCTTCGTTTTTATGGGTATCCCTTCATCTTGCATTGAGACACTTTCTTTGCTCATGGCATATTAATAGTTGTTCCCTACTACAAAAGGTTTAAGGAGAATGTGCTTTATTTATATTTCATAGGTATTTGTTGTGTATTTATGCCTAAAACACTATCTGAATGGGAAGAAACAATTATTGAATTCGATAGCAGTTGAGGTTTGTTTAAGACTATAAAATCATAAATGCTCATTACCCTTCTTTCTGGTGATCAATTGGATAAAAAAAATGGGAAGGAAATCTGCTGTGACATTGGGTACTTATTGAACCTCGTAGTTTCTTCTCCATATCTATGTCATAAATGTTCTTGTTGTGCATGCAGCTTTGGCAAAATGGTTGCCTGCTTCCGCTATGCATCAATCAACGTCCACTCTGTTTACCTTCCTCCTCCCAAACTTGTTTTCAAATATGAGAATCAGGAGTGGATACAAAATGAAGTGAATGAGGTTTGATTACACAACTATGTGAGTTTTGATTGCATCAAGTGAAATATGTATTCTAATTGTTTGCATGAGCAGGTTGTTAGCCGGGCTGAGCTATTATTTTCAGAAGTTCTTAACGCCTTGAGCCAGATGGCAGAGAATAAATTTGGGAAGAGTTCAGTTAATAGTACCACAAAAATGCCACCATCAAGACGTCAAATAGCAGATTTGGAAGAGATGTTACAGAAGGAGAAAGCAGAATTCGAGGTGACCTATGTTTTATTTTATTTTGCCAGCTTGACCAACATAGATGTTTATACAAACTTTTGCTAGATGTGCGTTTAATGACTGATATGCTCTTAACTGAAACCAAATAGCCATTATGAGTTTATGTCAGACCGTTTTTTATAAAACAAAATATATTACTATGAGCTACTTAAGCAAGGAAGGTGATTTTGATGTAATATAATACTCCATGTGTCCTTTGTTATTCTTCGAGCTTTAACTTTTAACGTCAACCAAATCGTCTCCAATTTCAAAGTCGATGGGTATATTCAGTTAATGGGAAAATCGTTAACTATATCCAAAAGTACATGTACTTTAGTAGAAAAAGAATTCATTTGAAAAACTAAAGCATTATAATGTAATTATGCTATTGGCAAATACAAGTTTGGCATTCAAAGTCAAATGGTGATAACGAGCAGAGCATGGAGGTGAGTCCTGGAGAAGTTTTTGGTAACATGATATAACAAAGAGGGAGGGAGGGAGGGAGGGGGAAGTGCAGCATGGGTTTCCTATAAATTGCATCACAAGTTACATGAATATGATCACACAGTTGCATTGTACTGTTGGTGTTTATTTTTGACTTTCTGTGAGCAATAATTTCGTTAGTGTGGGCCTTTCATCTATTTTGTGATTTATTTGCAGGAGTCACTTCAAAAGATTTTAAATCAGGAGGCGAAAAAAAGCCAACCCATTGTTGATATCTTTGAGATTAACCGATTGCGAAGACAGCTGCTCTTCCAATCTTATGTTTGGGACCATCGACTGGTGTATGCAGCTAGTATTAATAGCAACAGTCCTCGAGGTGATCTGAATGACTTGAAATCCGAAAATGTGGGTAAACCAAATGAGACATTTGTTGAAGTGAAGTTACCTGTTTATTCATGCAAAGATTCAGATGTTAGTGACACTGTTGATATGAAGCAAATGCACAGCCAGGCAACTGGAACAGGTATCATCCAGCCTGAAGTGATTGATAAAGAGACCGAAGTGGCAGTAGATTCAAGTCCTAAAGAAGAAAATCAGTCTAGCCTTGGTGCTGGTAAAAATGACTGTGACAATTCTGATCCACTAATATGTGATGTAGGAGGTATCCATAAGGCATTCTCTGAAGGCCAGCTCCCTGTTATGGCAAGTTTGTCAGACACCCTAGATGCTGCCTGGACTGGTAATCACCCAGGATCTGGGGTACAAAAGGATACTCCATCTGTATTGTCTGATTCAGATGTGACAGATTCTTCAGTGATGGATAAGGGAGATCATGGGGAAGAACAAGGCTGGACTAAGTCATCACTTCCATCTCCTGCATTGTCTACAAAAGGTTCTGAAAGTACAGAAGATCCAGTTAGCTGGTTGAGCATGCCATTTTTAAACTTCTACCGCTCATTGAATAGAAACCTTTTAGCGAGTTCTCAGAAACTGGACCCACTTAACGATTATAATCCTGTCTACATATTGTCCTATGGGGAATCAGAACTCCAGGGTGGAGCTAGGCTGCTTCTAGCCGTGGGCATCAATGACACGGTTATTCCGGTGTATGACGATGAGCCCACAAGTATCATATCCTATGCATTGCTTTCCCCTGATTATATTTTCCAGATGTCTGGTGAGTTTGAGAAACGAAAAGATGGGGAATCTATCTTTTCGTCCCAGTCTGCTGATTCAGTGATGTTCCAGTCATTCAGCAATTTTGATGAAATAGGACTGGAATCTTTTAAAAGCGTTGGAGATGAGAGTATATTATCCATGTCAGGATCTCGTAGTTCCCTGGTTTTAGACCCTTTGTCATACACAAAGGCTTTACATGCGAGAGTTGAATTTGCAGATGATGGTCCTCTTGGTAAAGTAAAATACACCGTGATTTCTTACTATGCAAAGCGTTTTGAAGCATTAAGGAGGATGTGTTGCCCTTCTGAACTGGATTTTGTAAGGTCTCTTAGTCGCTGTAAGAAGTGGGGTGCCCAAGGTGGTAAAAGCAATGTTTTCTTTGCAAAAACCTTAGACGACCGGTTTATAATCAAGCAGGTTACAAAGACAGAGTTGGAGTCGTTCATCAAATTTGCTCCTGCCTACTTCAAGTATCTATCTGAATCAATTGCCTCTGGAAGCCCTACATGCCTGGCAAAGATTTTGGGCATTTATCAGGTATCTTTTTTTTTTGGTTGGTTTTGCTATGCAACTCAAATTGAGTAGGTTTTCATACTTGGTTGAAAAGTTCATTTGTTGCTTTTAGCATGGTACTTGGATGATAGGTTTGTCAAAAATGGCATCAATGTCGAGTTCTTTGTGGTGAAAGAAAGCACGTAACAGGAACTATATCATAGTCCCTTCATCCCAAAAGTTGCAACATTTTGTAGTTTAGGTTGTATGTTTCCTCTATTGGGAAGATCCACTTCCAAATTACCTATTTTCCTATCAGCAATCATTACCTATTTACCTTTTTTTTCTTCGTAAAGTTGATTTGGTAGATCATATTCTTGAGTTCTATTCAATCACCACCCATTCTTTCTCTATGAAGTTTTATGGCTTTGTCACTGTATAGTAAAGGTTTGTGTACCCATTACAAATCATTTTTTGGGTTTTTATTGATACGCTGACACTGTTTCCTTGTGTAAAGGTCACTAAGCAAATGAAAGGGGGGAAAGAATCCAAAATGGATGTGCTGGTTATGGAGAATCTTCTGTTTGGAAGGAATTTGACGCGGCTTTATGATCTTAAAGGATCTTCGAGGTCGCGGTATAATCCTGATTCCAGCGGGAGTAATAAGGTTCTACTGGATCAGAATTTGATTGAAGCGATGCCAACCTCTCCGATATTTGTTGGAAACAAAGCAAAGAGATTGTTGGAGAGAGCTGTCTGGAATGATACTGCTTTTCTTGCTGTAAGCATCCTGTGTTGTTTGAAAGTTTTACTTATCTTCTGTATTGAGCATCTTCTGGTTAATGAAATCAATTGAATTGAATGAATGCAGTCAATCGATGTGATGGATTATTCTTTGCTGGTTGGGGTAGATGAAGAAAAGCATGAACTTGTTCTTGGGATTATCGACTTCATGAGACAGTATACATGGGACAAGCACCTAGAGACATGGGTGAAGGCTTCTGGCATCCTTGGGGGACCGAAAAATGCGTCTCCAACCGTGATTTCACCCAAGCAGTACAAGAAGAGATTCAGGAAAGCCATGACCACCTATTTTCTTATGGTCCCAGATCAATGGTCTCCCCCTGCTGTTGTACCAAGCAGGGATCCTTGTGAAGACAACACCCAAGACTGATGGTGGTTTGCATTGAAGTAGTAGTAGAGTAGTGGTAGTAGTGTATTTTGATGATTACATTTTCAGATATAGTGTTTTAAAATTCATTTTTGAGCAGTAAAAACATGAGAGAGAGAGAGAGAGAGGGAGAGGATTGGTTTGTTATTTGTTGAAAGAAAAAGGCTGTTAGCCATGGCAATTGTTGTGGGGGTATTATTAGTTGGCCCAAGAAAGTTTTGTACATGAGTGTTTCTCATCCTACTCCTTCATATCATAGTACCCTTCAATTGAACTTTGAATATCAATACATATAGTGCATTTCCTGTTCTGCCCTATGTTTTTCTTGTATTTAATTCTGCCTATAATAAACATTGTTTGTCTTTGATGAATACTCACTCTAGTATCTATCTCTCAGCTTGCTTGGAAGAAACCTGCACATATTCCCATTTTATTTATCTCAAATTAAATGAACACCCTATTGCATTCTATGCATCTAAGGCGTTGTTTGTTTTTTAAGAAGTCTGAAGTCTTATTTTAGTTATGATTAATAAGAGGTGGTATGTAAAAAGGTATGAACGATTCAGATTTAAGAGCCATTAAGAGGTTTAAAAAAAAAAAAAAACAACCCCTAAGAGTGATAATAACACATACTGGGTTTGTGTAGAAATTGCCAATTTTGTCATCTAATCTAACTAGTTTGTCTTGGTGGGTATAAATAATAATGCCATCCTCATGATCACTTTGGTTTCATAACATATATTAAAATTTGATTGATAATATAATATCATATGTTAATAATCTTATTTATATACTTAAGTAAAATCATTTAGCATAGAATGAAGAGGAAGAGAAAGTGTTGTCTGCATTTTGAATTTGAAAAATAAAATAGGAAATAGAATTGTGAAAGAAAGAAACAAAAGATTTGACAAGCCCCATCAGTCAGTCAGTCAGTCACGTCTCCAAAGTCCAAAACACTAGCTAGACTACACTGCTTGCTTTTCTCACCTCCCAAAGAAACTCTCCTTTTTATGGTCTCTTTCCCCAATAAATCTCTTCTTCTACAGTAAAGTAACAGCTTCTAGTTTGAATTGCAAATGCATTATTCTTGATCACCACCAACATTGTTATGGATCTCAAAAGCTCCAAGTACCCTCCATTCTCGTCTTCTCATGGGGTGAAGAAGAAGATTAATATTTTATTTTGGCTTTTCTTGGGTTTCGTTTGAACAAAACGTACGTTTTTAATGATTTGCAGGGACAGGGAGTAGCTGCAGGAGTGAGAAAAGAGAAGCCATTTTTGGATGGGTCAGTTTGCAAGCTCAATCTCAAGGAAACCTCCGACCTTGTAAACTCATTCCCAGTGGCTCCTAACAACAAGAGGAATGTGGTGGAAGCTCCATCTACACCGGGTCGACCCGTCTTCAGCTTCAGTGTTGGGAATAATGTGTCAAGAAAAAACTTGTTGGTTCCTTCAAAATGGAACGATGCTGAAAAATGGCTTATTTCTGACCATGACTCTACTACCACTCATCATCATCTTCATGGTTTTGTTAAGTCTGCAGATTTTGTCCCCAAAAGATCTAGTAGCAGTAACAGTAAACAGGAAAGACATCATCCCTCAAAATTTATTTCAGAGGAAAAGGTTCAAAAAGCAGTTTCAATCCATACTTCGCCCAGACCTTTCTCAGCCTCATCTGATGTTCTAAAAGGTTAGGTGAATATATCCTTTCCCTTTTCATTTAATTTTGTCACATACTTGCTTTTCGTCTGTCTTTATGTATCTCTTTATTTATTGAAAGTCTGGCCCAGCTGTTTTACATTCGTTTATTTGTGCAAAATCAACTGTAATAATTGTTGAAAAGGAGGATGCATATATATGTTGAAGAAAGAAAAGATCTTAAAAGTCACCGTCTTTTTCAACCACCTTTTAGCATCAACAGTAGTTTTATCAATGCATGTTTTTTTCTTTTGTGAGAGAATCAAAACACCAAGTATGTATTTAATTTGATTGCAGATAAATTCACAAATGAGGTAGAATCCAATTTTCTGAAATACGAATGTTTGGAGCCATTGAGCGAAGGGTTCGTATTCAGGGATCCATCCATGGTAGATGCTGGCACCGGAGTTGTTGTTGATGAGGTAAAAAGCAGAGACATTGGGACAGAAATGACTCCACTTGGCAGCTCCACCACTTCAAGATGCCCCACTCCATTCAAAAGCTTATCTCCACCACGGCACAACACCCCTGCAAGTAGGTCAGGCCCCTTGCAGGGCAGCTCCTTGGACATTGGAGAGTTACAAGAATGCCATTTAGCTAAGCTGGAGACACCATTTGATTCTGTTATCTCAAATTGGAGCTCCAGGGAGGAGGAAGAAGAGGATATCTCCAAGAGCCTCAGACACTTTGAGATCACCAATGAATGTCGAAAAAGCATTTCAGAACCTAGACCTTGTGCTTGGGAACAACTAGAAGACAAAACCAAGTGCTGTCTAAGGTTCTATATATATCCCTTAATTGGAAATTAACTTTGTCATTGCCAGCTACTAGATAGATTATGTATGCTGACTTTGCTCATGGTTTTATCTAGGTACCAAAGAGAAGAAGCAAAAATTCAAGCTTGGGTGGACCTTCAAAATGCTAAAGCAGAAGCTCAATCAAGAAAGCTTGAGGTAGAAATTAAGAAACCTTCTTTTCTTTTTCCCATAAAATTGCAATTCTTGATTGGTACAACATTAATTTGGTGTTGGGTAATGAAAACATAAATAAAGGGCTTTGCTAACCAAAATTATATATACATATACCATCCCTTTCTAAGAAATTAAAAAAATTTATTTTGTTGTTCAAGAATCATCTTCTTGTTACAATTAAAGCAAAAGTTTGAAATAATTGATTCTATGTTCAAAGATGGCAACTTAACTCACCAACCCATGTGAAGCTACTAGTTAATGGTGCTGCTACTTGGGATTTGAGTTTAAACATGTATCCCAATCAATTAAACAATTCGTTCCCAAATTAAACAAGGCATGCAAACAAAAGCTGCATAGAAAGATTAGATTTTGATTCAAGATTATATTAATTTGTAGGTAAAGATTCAAAAGATGAGATCAAACTTTGAGGAGAAGGTGATGCGAAAAATGGCAATTGTTCATAGAAAAGCAGAGGAACTAAGAGCAGCAGCGCAGCTTGAACACACCGAACAAATTCAGAAAGCGAGTGAGCAAGCAAAGAAGACGATGAACCAACACCTAAGCATGCATTTTACTGGTCACAGTAGCTCATGTGGTTGCTTTCCTTGCAACAATCTTCATCCTTAATTGTTTACTCTTTCTTAATTAATTAAACACTTCCACAGATAACCAATTAAAGATGATGAATGTAATTGCTTATAACTTGGAAAAGTCAAAACATTTGTTATACAATGAATTTACTTATTAATTACGAATGAGATCAACACCCTTCACTGCGTTCACTCTTATTATTACAAAATTACTACATGCATGCACACTTAATTAATTCCCTTAATAAGCTAGGGAGCTAGCATTAATTAATCTTGTTATTTTTATTCATATATATATATATATATATATATGGATGATGATGATTTCCATTTGCATTTGGTTAATTATTAGCAGTAATATATATGTATATATTACAAACCAGGCCAAAAAGGGAAACCGGTGGATAGCAACCAACTCCAAGCATTAATGAAGGTTGCCGTAGTAAAATGTCTGGCCTCGCTACGATTCGTAATCTCACCCCACCCCTTCCATCTCACCCTCTTAGACGTATCTGCACCAGGCCCCATGTTTCGGTATTCTCGATAATATAATGTTTGTAGTGCAAAATCTCCTTTCCAAGGGAACCATCCTGCAGGATTTATCACGTCATCAATTAATGATCGCATCACCACTGTTCTGGAATACTCCCTCCATGGTCTTCCAAGATACGTAGAAAAATTGGCTTGAACAGGTTTTAGGTCTGATGCCGCACTGATTTTGCATTTTTGAATCACGATACCCGTGTTTTGGTTAGGATCGGCTCGTCCTTGAGCAGTGACCATATTCCTTTGCCCAGGAGCAGGGCGACGGGCCTGGATGTCACAGAATTGGAAGACAACGGCAGCATTGCCAAAAATGAAATCAACGGTACCCACCACCTGGCACTTGACGTAGAATTGACGATTGGAGTGGACGTAAAGGGTGTCTTGGTAGCCTATCATAGAACATTTGTAAAATGCAGATAAATCTGATGCAACTCGTAGTGCCACGGCTTGATGCCCTGATGGCCCCGCTGTGTTTTGAAATGTTATATCTTTTGCCAAGAATCCATTACCCACAACATCTGCATATATATATGATCATATACATATGTCAGATCAATTATCTTATCTATATATATATATAACGACTAATTAATTAAGCTAGCTTGTAATTAATTAATTTAATTATCCATCACATAACATGCATATACTATAGCTGACCTACGGTTGCAGATTTGGTGGTTGTGGTACCCCCAGCCACGCTCTTGTTTCCCGTAATAATGGTGGTACTTGTTCCCTCCCCGATAAGCATTATGTTGGTTTTCTTTCTTGGTATTCCAATATACTCATTGTACACCCCTGCCCGTATCTTTATTACGTATCTGCTCTTGCTTTCCGATGGGGCTGCTGCCACTGCTGCTTCCACCGTCGTATAGTTTCCATGACCATCTTTGGCCACAATGACGTTTGGCGTCACTAGTGACCACCACAACAGTTTCCTGTCTCTTGCAGATAACCACTGGGGCCACAATATCGTCTCCTTTAACTTTCTTCTTGTTGTTGTTCCTAGAATATTATTATTATTATTATTATTATTGATCATATCCATATCCGTCATGTTGTTGATCATAGATAGCAGGTTGCTACACATCTTTCCCCCATGGTCCAGTTGGGGTCTGATGATTGATTCGGCAAAGTGCTTATAATCATGCGATGAGAAGCCATCCAAGCATGTTTCCTTATTGGTAATGGTGGTGCTGATGAGGGTTTTGAGGTGGTCGGCGTGTTGCCTAATCAGAGAGTATTCGTTAGTTGGGTTATAGGTGGCTAGGAGTTGCATGACGGTGCCAAGTGCTTCCAGTGTCCCAAGCAACATGTCTAAGCAGTCATGAAGAGCTATTTTGGTGCGTTTTTTGGTACGGACGACTGTGAGGAGCTTGTTTATCATGTGGAAGTTGTTTTGGATGGTGTCTTTTGTTTTATTGATGGTCAGTTGGATCAACTCCTTTTTAGTTGCTAGGAAGGAAGACGAGGAAGAGAGGGTGGAGTAACATATGTGTGGGTATAAGGTGGTGCTGCAGCAGGATTCAATGAGGTGGCCATGGCCATGTCCATCTCCATCTCCATGCCATGATGATGATAATATTGGTGAAGAAGAAGAAGCAGAAGCAGAAGCATGGCCTACAACAAGTAGAAGCAGCAGGGAAGAACAAGTGATGACCCAATTAGCAGCAAAAAGAAATAAAACAACTAATACCAGTGTCATGTTCATCATCCTAGTAACCATATATATATATATATATATTGTTAGTCTTATAATTAAGACTAGCTAGCTAGGGATCAGAAGACTGCAATTTGCGCATATATGTATATATATATGTAAGGGGGAATTAATAATTAAGAATGATTATATATATATATATATATGATTTGTGTTTGTTTTTAATTAATTACTTTTACAATATCTGTTGTTTACCTCTACTACACGGCTGGTTTATTAATTAGGCCCACATTTCTTTTTTACTCTTCTCATACGGACGTGCACTTTTCAAATGTTCTTACGTAAACACATTAAGGGAAAAAAAAATTGTACAACATATATATATATAGAAATTAAATAAACGTATATTTTAAAATTATACTTACAGAAATATATAGCCTCCTGTTCATAAAATATATATATTTTTTAAATTGATCTTTTTGAGAGAGAAAAAAAATAGAGTTTGAAAATTGGATATGCTTGCATGTTAATAATTTGTTGATGACAATGAGTTTGGACCCCAACTGCCCGACAATAGTCACGTTTCCATATCCGATCCACAAGATAGCTAGCTAGTACTCCCTCCCTCCCAGGATCTAATCTAATTAATTAACAAACTTGGGTAAATTTAATTTCTACTTAATTAATTACTGTCATTCTAATTAATTAATGCACAAAAATTAAACTTAACTTGACCTAATTAACTAACTCAAACCCTATATACATATATAAGGTTGGGTTTCGATGAGAAGTGATTATCGATCGTTAGATGAGAAATGGACGCACATTAGGATGAGATGCACCGAGATCAATTCTCTTCTAAACCGCAATTGATGGGAAAACTTGAAATTAAAGGAGATAACCGCTCAAATCCACTTCTCACGCTTCTCAATTCCAATGGTTATGGGTTTGTGCATGTTTTAATTGATTATATATATATATATATATATATATGTTTCTTTAAGTACTAATTAATAATTAACTGGAATCAATATATATATATATATATATTCGTTTCATTAAAATGAAACATATGACCATGCATGATCTATTATCCTAGCCCTTATTAACTAGCTAGCTAGGAATTTATTACTATTACAAGGTTATATATATATAATTACAATCCAAGTGAGAAAGGGAAACCGGTGGATGGCAACCAAGTGCCACCAGCGATGAAGGTTCCCGGGGTAAACCTGTTGGCCTCTGCAGTTGTCTTAATCACACCCCACCCTGGCCATGTTACTCTCTCAGATGTATCAGCCCCAGCCCCTGTGTTTTGATACTCTCGATAGTACAACGTCTCCAATGCAAAATCCCCATTCCAAGGGTACCATCCTGCCGGGTTGATCACCTCACTGATTGATGATTGCATCACCACCGTTCTTGAGTACTCCTTCCATGGCCTTCCAAGATACGTTGGAAAACTTGCCTCAACTGGTTTTAGGTCGGAAGTGGCAGTGATTGTGCATTTCTGAATGACGATGCCCGTGTTTTGGTTAGGATCGGTTCGTCCTTGGGCGGTGATGGTATTCTTTTGCTTCGGATTGGGACGGCGGGCTTGGATGTCACAGTCTTGGAAGACGACGGCGGCATTGCCGAATATGAAATCGACGGTGCCAACCACCATGCAGTCCACGTAGAACTGACGATTGGAATGGACGTAAAGGGTATCTTGGTAGCCTTGTATACCACATCTATAAAATGCAGATAAATCAGATCCAACACGTAGTGCCACGGCTTGATTCCCAGACGCTCCAGCTACATTTTCAAACGTTATATCTCTTGCCAAGAACCCATCACCCATAGCGGCTGCATCATGCACTTAATATAGATTGTTTCAATTACAACCAATATAATTAAGCACCTAGCTAGCTAGCCGATAATTAAGATTTTGATTAATTAATTAAAAAAAATTAATGACAAATCTTTTTAATTAATATATAAGAAAAAACATATATCATATATGGAAGAAATTAAGAAACATTGTCAGCTATATAATATGTCGGTGGAGGAGGGAAGATGCATGTACAATATATAATTGTTGAAACTATTATGCAAAATAAATTAACCATTTGCAAGTAATTAATTACCTACAGTTGCGGAGTTGAAAGTAGTGCTACCGGCGGCGACGCTCCGGCTTCCCGTAATAATGGTGTTACTTGTTCCATCCCCTATAAACATTAAGTTGGTCTTGGTGATGGGAATTTCAACATTCTCCCTGTACACCCCTGCCGCTATCTTTATCACGTACCTGCTTCCGCTTCTTGACGGTGCCCCTGCCACCGCTGCTGCCACCGTGGTATAGTCTCCACTACCATCCTTGGCTACAGTCACGTCTGCAGGCGTCACTACTCCTCCCGACTGCAACAATTTCCTGTCTCCAGTGGACAACCACTCCGGCCAATTGTCATCCTCCTTTAACTTGTTGTTCGCCTGCATCTGCATCGAGATATCATCCGTGTCCGTCGTCATGTTTTTAATCATAGCGAGTGTGTTGCTACACATCTGTCCCCAATGGTTCTGGCCTGTGATAATTGATTTGCGCAACCGCTTACAGGGTGCATCATGGGAGAATCCATCCAAGCAGGTTTCCTTGTTGGTGATGGTGGTGCTCATCAGGGTTATGACAAGAGATTTATAATTATTGGATGCAGGATAGGTGGTCCTGAGGGCTTGCATGACCATGTTGAGTCGTTCCAGGGTTGCAGCTATCATCTGTAAGCAGTCATGGAGAGCGATCTTGGCTCGTTTAGTGAGATTGGGGGTACTGGCGGTGAGGTTGTTTATGGTGTGGAAGTTGTTTTGGAGTGTGTCCTTGGTTTTATTGATGGCGAGTTGGATGACGTCGTTTTTAGTTGCAAGGTAGGAGGTGGTGGTGGAGAGGGTGGAGTAGCATGTGTTGGGGTATAAGGTGGTGGCACAGGATGATATGATGAGTGCATGGTTAACGTTACTACTAGTTCTTCCATGGACAACCACCACCACCAGGAGGGAATTAGTTACCACTAGTAGTAGTAGCCTACCTAAAGCAATTGAATTCATCTCAACAACAACTTGTTTGAGTAGCTAGAAGATCGATGGAGGTCAGGGAAGAAGAACCTTCCTCTCTTTTTCTCTCTCTCTCTCTCTCTCTCTCTCTCTCTCTCTATATATATATATATATAATATATATGAACATTGTAGTATTGTTTATATATAGTATGAATGTATGGGACGAACACATATATATAGTGGATTTTTTTTTAATTTATGTATGCATATCTGGATATGTATGTCAATAGTGTGCGTATATAGAGTATTATAAATTAATATGTATAGCCATAGTACTATATATATATATATATATATATATATATAGTATATAGATCCCTTTGTGATCCGTTGGTGATGGTGTCCCTCAGTAATCCGTCGATGATGGTGGCCATGGGTATGTGATAGTGTCCCCTCCACGATGATCCCTTGGTGATTTCTATCAGTGAATCGTCGGTGAAGGTATCACCCATAAAAGGTTATATATCGGACAAATCACCGAGGTTTTGGATAAAAATCCCCGCAATTACAGTGACATATATATATATGTTGTATTTGGTTATTGATTAAATTGAATCCCATATATATATATATATATATAGATAGATTTTGTATTTTTATATATGTTTATGCATATATATTCCCTAAATTTAATCCATATATATGCATGGATGGGTAAGGGAATAGTGATAGAGCCATGGTATGATTAAAAATGAATTGATGGTTAGGTGCATGTCCATCTATTTTTATTTGAACTATACTAATTAATTGCGTTAATACCAAAGAGGGAATGCATGGTGTACTATATATTCCAGTTGGTGGTTCGGTTCATATATACTTGATATATATATATAATAATGAAGCAAAAGAGATGAGATTGCAATGATGAAACAATTAGTACATATACATGCATGCATGTGCCATTAATTAATTCATGACATTGACATGACCATACATAAGTTGATGCAAAAGACCGTGATTTTAAAGAGATGCATGGTGCTCGATATCTTTCTTTTCTATCATTTCATGTAGCTTGTAAATGCACACATGTTATTGCATGTGGATTATTTAATTTACAGAGATTTACATGAAGTATTATTAATTATATATTTCCCTAGCTAGCTAACGATTGTTTGTGGATATATATATATATATATATATATATATATATATATTTAATTTACTGCAGAGATTGATGACTATATATTCAAGTATTCATGTATGTGTGTTAACAGATTGATCAAGGAGTTTCTGCTAGAGAGAGGTCATTGAGAGGTGGCCTTGGGGTTCCTCCACAGAGATATTCGATGGTGGAGACTACTATACACAACCTCTTAATTTATTAATTTCACTTACCTTTTGGATATATATATTTTCTTATAATATCATATTGTGGTTTTGGCTCATTGGTTTTTTAACACTACTATATATTGTCTATAGTTAATATGTGCATATATATATGCATGTTTATAAAATATTGGTATAATATGCAATGTTCTTTATTACACTTAATTTGTTACATGCATCAGATTGATGAAATCTTTGACACAAAAACAACGCAAATTACAACTACGTACTAGCTTGCTTAAACACCATACCCATTCAAGGGACGAAACAGACAAAGAAAACAGAAAGGATCATAGTATTGTTGTACAACTCTACTATATATTTTGCGATATTGTGATCATATCTCACTCATCTTATCACATGTGAAGGATTCAAGATTACGTGGAAATCTAACTAAATTCTCTACAACTTCTTGCTTTGAATTTTTTTGAAAATTCTGACTTCCATTTGGGTCGAAATCGACAATATTAATTAAAGTTGTAGCCATTGTGCTAACAGCCATATATAAATTTGAGTATAATGAAAGGTAACATGGTCGTTTCACATTTTTATTAACGTAACTATATAAGGACCATATAAGAGTCGTTTTTACATATTAGTTTATTCAAATTTTAGGATTAGAAACATTAAATTAAGAGGAAAGCTTGTTTATATATATTCTTTCTTCTCAATTATTTCTTCCATTTCTTGCTCAGTCTCAACTTAATTTTAGTGGGAATGTTTTTGCAAACAAACATTCACGGACAAATTTACAAGATGCAAGCAAGAATATTTCAGTAGGAATGCAATCATCTTGAAGGTAATTCCGAAATGAAAACCTAGGTGTATTCGGCTTTGGTCATTATGCTTTGTTAACAAATCGAGGAGTTTTTATGTGAGAGAGAGGTCATTAGATTTAGCAATCTCTAAACTTTACACAAAGAATTTTTGAACTGTGACGTTAGATTTATATGTATATGCATGGTGAGCATGCATGAGTTGATGAAATTGTAGAATCTGATGTTCATATGATGAAAGCAAAATCACATACATGTGAGATGGAGAAGTTGATGGAAGCAGAAAGCCCAGAAAATGATGGAAAATTATACAACTTTCATGTGTCCTGTGATCATGGTTGAAAGCAAGTAGGTAGGTCTGGATTGTAGAAGAACAAGAATAATCATCAAACAATAAATAAATCCAAGCCAATCAAAGTCTATATATTCAACAAAGCCAGCAGAGGACGCGCGAAGTTGGAATATATATTTTCCTTCAATTCAATCTTATGGCCCTGTTTAATTATATATACATACACCACCTCATAACATCAAACTCGTTCTATATATGGAAGTCATACATATTTGATCTTCATTCAATTTCAATAAGGCAATGGAAGAGTCATCATGTTGATTGATTTTAAGCATGATGGAGTACTAGTAGTAATTGGTTTTTATGTATGATATATATATATATATATATATATATATATATATATATATATATGTTGCAATACACAAATGCCAAAAGTCATACTCAATATATATATGTGATATTTCAACTCAACAACACTACTCTTCTGCAAGAGAGGGTGGATTGGATTCACTTACAGAGAAGCCAAACTAACTAGCTACAATTCAAATATTTAATCATATCCAATAATGTTGTATAGCTATACAGATAAATATATATAATGGACAAGTTAAAATGAAGAAATTAATTAGCAGCCATGCATATTGAGCCATCAACTGTAGAAAAGGAATAAAGATTAATGATGAATATTTTTTAATGGTTTGTTTGTTGAGCAATGGTAGGGCTAAAAGGATTGAACCTTGTAGTACTGCTGCTTAAAATTCTCCTTAATGATTGCATTCGAGACAAAACTGGAGTTTTGTCATCATCTTCATGATTTATAACCTGCCTAATTGGTATATCAATTACTAAATCTGGCTTGGCTCTATCATTATAATTTGTTTGGGATGATGATGATGGTTGAGAAGGAGGTTGATGCTGGGTTTCTTCTTCTTCCAGTTGAGAAGTCAAAGTGCTTACTTGGGTTTCATCTCCCCAAAACAACATATTTGTTGGGAAATCCCCAATGGTATTGTTTCTGGATTGTGTTTGATGATCATCCTGCGGTAATAATAAAGTCTGGACCGACATCTTGTGGGTTTGGTCTGAAACGGGGTTTCTGCAGATGGGACAGGTTGAATGTGAATGAAACCACATATCAATGCATTCGGCATGAAACACATGATTGCATTTAGGCAAAATCCGAGTATTTTCTCCTTCCTGGAGGTCAGATAAACAAACCGCACATTCCATTCCGTGTTTGGAATGGAATTGTATGATGGGTATGGTTTTGAGGAAAGAGGCGTCGAGGCCACGGCGCAGAACAGTGACGCCAGAGTGGTGTTGATCTTGGTGACGGCGGTTATTGAGGCCATCCATACCTTGTTGACGGCGGTGCCATAACCACTTGGCGTAGAGGTGGAAGCAGAAAACGAGGACGAGGAGAAGGAACAAGGCAATGATGGTGGCAATCAAGACTTTTCCGGTGAGCTCCATCACACTTGGATCGTCCAATTTCTGACCGGTCATCTTTTTTTTTTTTTTAATATATATATATAAAGGTTTAGACTTTTTGATGGAAAAGAAAAAAGAAATGGTGGATTAACTTAACTAGGTAGGGGAATTGAAGAAGAAAGGGAGAAGAGGGAGTAGTATATATTTGTGGAGGAAGAAATGAAGGAAGGAAGGAAGATGGGATGAAAATGGAAAGAAAAACAAAAAGAAAAGAGAATTGGGTGGGTGGCGGCGTTTTAGGTTGCCAAAGACGAAGGAAGGATTCAAAGTAGATACCATCACTTTGACCATTGACGGATTCCTCCTTTCCTTTCCTTTCCTTTGCTTTGCTTTCCCTTCCCAACAAACTAACTTATCCAGGGTTGACCCGTTTCATGTTTTCTTAATTTCCATCTTTTATTTTTATTTTTTAAAAAAACTTATGTATATATATATTTTGAATGAATCATGATTAAGGTTCATGCTAAACCAAATGAACTGAATCTCATGTGTTCAAATTTTGAATATTTTAAATACGTAATATATATTTTCAATGGATTACTTTGACTTTTTTGTCAATAAAATAATAGAATTGAATAATAAAGTATATGTGCTTTTTGAGCCAAAATTAATTAATCTAGAAATTTGTCATGAGCAGCCACCAAATATCTAGTCTGGAATATATATAAACGCAAATTCTTTTCTAATTTAATGATTCTACTTTAGTCCCGTGAACCATTCAAGTCTTTTTCACCAAGAGAGGGAGAAAAAGACGATAACTTTTAAATATATATATTTAAAAATAATAATTGTGTTTAATTTGGCTTAATAAGTAAGTTGATTGTAATAAGGGAGGTTATATATATATATATATGGTATGGCACAAATAAGATGAGTATATGATAATGTTTTCTTACATCCTAAATTATGCAACCCCATATATATATATATATATATATATATATATATATGACCTCTTTTTATATTTTGGAACTCTTTGACTTTTTAAATACCCACAAGTGTATGTATTGAATTTGGTTATGATTTTGCTCGCTCACTAACATTTGGCATTACTTATGACTATTAATGGCTTCCTTTTCACCCAACACTCCTATTTCAATCATACACACCAACTTCCAACTTTTAATTCTGACTATATATATATATATATATATATATACACACATGAATAAAAAGAATAAAATTGGATTAATGACAGCTAAAGAAATGATTCCAAATCTCTATTGTTTTTCTATATATATTTATTTAAAACAAACCAATTTTCAAGAATAAAAGAAAAATACATATATTCCTAAGCATCTTGGTTGGCAGAGCGCAAAGATGAACCTTGTTCGATACCAACAGTTCTCTTGCTCATGTTTGCCCTCTGCACCAGCCGAACCAATGCCTGAACCACTTCCGACATGGGTGGCCGAAACTCTGGCTCCGCCTGCAGATTACAACAAACAATTTCACACCACATACTATATACTACTTCTACTACAAAGAAAAAGAAGAAGAAGAAAACATTACCTGTACACACAGAGCAATTACATCTGCAAATCGAGAAAGAGATTTGACAGGATACAGTCCTTTAAGTGCCGGATCAACCATTTTCCCAAGAGCATCGATGTCATGAAGCTGAGGTGTCGCCCATTGCACCAAACACTGCTCTGCCCTTGTCCTTGACCTTTGTGCAGTAGTAGTAAACATATACTATAAGCGAGCCACCTTAAGTAATTTATGTATTTTGCTTTAGTATAATAATTATTGAGCATTACCTATCAAATGGTTTTCTTCCAGTAACTAGTTCCAACATGGTGACACCAAAACCGTAGACGTCACTCTTAATCGTGTACTGACCAGACATGGAAACCTCCGGGGCACTGTATCCAGAACCAACATTCTCATCCGATGCCTGCAAAGGTCAAGCCTAAGTCAGCTAAAATGGAATCTTAAGATCATACTAAAACTTGTACCTGATCTGCATCTGGGACAAGGCTCGCTAACCCACAGTCAGAAAGACGAGGATTCAGCTCTGAGTCTAGCAAGATATTGGCCGATTTAATATTCTTATGAACAACAGATGGCAAGCATACTTCATGTAGATATCTGAGAAAAAAGAGAGGGAAGATGACATCAGCATCACTTAACAGAGGAGCAGAATTGGTTGCTTCATTTTGGTTAAATCAAAATCACATGTAGAGCCCTCCCTACTAGATATATATATGGACACTATTCATAACATCTCTCGAGTCATTTTCACTTACTCCAATGCACGTGCTGTCCCTAAAGCAATTTTGACACGGCTATTCCATATTAATGGCTTGCTGTATTCATCCGAGAGATGCAAGAAATCATACAGAGAGCCATTTTTAAGAAACTCATAAACCAGGAGGTGCTGTCCATGCTCTGAGCAGTAGCCAACAAGCTCAGTTACATTAGGATGGCGCAATCGCGATACATCTGAAACTATATCAATGAAATCTTCTGACATGCGACCAGGGAGAGCAGATGACTTTATTTTCTTAACAGCAAGAACCTACAATACCATAAAAGCCAAGGGAGTGATTAACCCATCACAAAAGAATGATTCGGGAAATGTAGTAATTCAAATTACTTTACAAAATTTCAGAAAAGCAAACAATGGCATGTCATTATTGGCATTGCTCGGAGGTTTTAGGAAAGCCAGCTTCTTTAATAAACAAACAATAATTTGTAGCCCAGTAAAAAAGTTCCCTCTGTATATTTTGTTTCTCATATGAAGTTCTGTTCGAACTGCCTACGTGGAATTAAGTCTTGTTCCATTTAGAAGGCCTTGTTTCTTCATCAATGTAGTAAGCAAACAATTAAACTACTAAAACTCTTGTATACAGAAGAAGAAATTATACCTTTCCATCTTCAAATTTTGCACGGAAAACACGTCCGGTCGATCCTTCACCGATGAGGTTCTCAGCACTAAAGCTATCTGTAGCTATTTGAAGATCAGCTATCGAGTATGACATGGCATCTGGTGGAGCCACACTTACTTTCTTGGGAACAATGGGCTTTGCTGAGAAATCATTGTCATCAAATGATTTGTGACTATCCATGGGTGGTGGTTTCAGATATATAGCTGCTGGAATTTCAAACGTTTTTGTGTCGACCATTGAAACAGGCTTCATTTCTACAAGAACAATGTAATAGGCATGTAAATAGATTTACAAACTTTGAGAAGGAATAGCAGAAGCATAAAAGCATCTGGGAGTAACGAGGGTATGAAAATGAAAATTAGAATTCAAAGGTTTTACACACAACCAAGATGGAATTTGTCCAAATAAGAGTGTAACAAAATAGAAAAATCTATGTTAAAATAATAAAATAGAAAATCACTTTTCGTATTTATTCCTTCCAGCTCCAGGAAGATTTCTTGAAGCTTATAACTTACAAGAAAGCAAGACTTGAAGTTAAAAATGGTATGTTGACAACTACGCTAACAAGTCCACAAGAAGATGTGTTCCACTGTTTGTCAGGGCAACAGTATTCATACAGTTCCACCCGAACATTGAGCTCTTAAAAGAATACATACAGTTCAAGCTGAATATTGAGCTCTTAAACATATTTGTTTCCATGGAAAGAGCTGGATAGGAATAAAGGTTATTCTAACATGGAAGCGCTTCAATAAAGGAATAACCAGAGGTGCAAGCATCCTTATTAGGTTTAGGTCGAAATTTTGATTCTATCTGAACTACTCAATGATATCCACAAAAAGGGTCTTTTTTGATTGGATGGTAATCACTGTTCCCATCCCTATTACAGAACTGTTCACGAGATTTTAATCATAAAATCAGTTCCCAAACAAAAATATTTGCAAATTTCCAGTCGAGTCAAAAATGGATCAAGGAACCACTAAAAATGCAACAGCAAAGGAAATACAGTTGAGGTGGAGTGGTTGGTACCTTCAACTGCCTGTGGCTCTGAAGTAACAGGAGCGAAAGACGAGTCTTCAATCTTTTCTATATCTGTAGATGACTTTTTGGATCTTTTCTTCAACAAAAAGAATGCAATCAATGCACCAACAACCAAAATGGATACCACAATTCCTGCTATAGCTCCACCACTGATGCCAGATTTCTTTCCGCCGCCACTAGTACTGCCAGAAGATGGGCTATTATTGCCACTTGGTTGGCGATTTTCACTCCCCCCTCCAGCTGCAGGTGGAGAAGGGGGTGCAATCCCTGAGTTCCAAGAGTTACCATCCTTTCTGGCACAAAATAATCATTAAATGATTTTTCTTTTTTGTACAATAAAGATAGCTTAAGAGTCGTATGCTTACTGCAGATTTATGTTTTTCAATTGACTAGGAACCCAACCACTAAATTTGTTATTGGCAATGTTCCTGAAACATATAAGAGTAAATAACCAAACATGTGTCTTCAACAGAAAACAAAAACATTGGTGGATTGAAATAGAAACTCACAGATTTTTAAGGGGAAGATTGGCAAGGACATCGATAGAGCCTGTAAACTGGTTGTTCTCCAAATACCTACAGCACGACAAAGCATGAATGGATGATTGAATGAGTTCGACTGCCACGCCAGACTACAGATTCATATACTACTTACATATCAGTTGCACTGGATAGCAAGCTGAAGCTCTTAGGAAGGTTGCCCGCAAAAGAATTGAAAGATAGATCCCTGAAGCATATAAATTACTAACAGCCTTAGTTCTTTCACCTCACATGCGCGCACACACACACACACACACAAGTTTATAATATAATTTAAGAATTTCTGAGGTAAATAGTAGCAGGCTAAACAGAAAAGGCTCAATTTCAAGTCAGGAGGAAGGTCTTACAGAGTAGATAGAGCTGAAAGCTGCCCAAACATATCAGGCAATTGGCCACTAATTTGATTGCGGGCAACATTTCTGTTCAAAGATAAGAAAATTAGATAAACATCAATATTTGTGTAACCAATGAATCAATATAAAAGGGAGGAATAAAGAGATTGGCTCACAAGTATTTTAGAGAAGTCATTTGTGATATAGAATACGGAAGGTTGCCACTATATCCACATCCAGCAAGATTTCTGCATTAGAAGACATTTTATATATATGAGAAATGCGACCAAAACCTATTAGGAGAAAGTGGACGATGTTACTTAAGACAAGAGTATACAATCTTTGCAAGTTCGGAGGAAGGTTATAAGGTATCTGATTGCCAAGATAATTGTTGCTTACATCACTGCAACACACCATCAAACCATGTCAGATTTATATATGTGACTATCAAAATTAAAGAAGCCATAATGGGATTGAAGAATGTCATTGCTCTTACAAGTTAGTCAATGATGTCAAACTTGTAAGTTGAAATCCTATTCCCCCGGAGAGCCCAAGACTGGATAGATTGCTGATGAAAAACAAAATTGGACGTTAGATGTCATGAGTTTTACATCACATGACGGCTTATACATTAAATGAGCACATGAATGCGAAGCATGCCATACATTTCTGTAACTCTAGAGCCCGAACAGGTAACACCTTTCCAGATTTCTCCACAGGGATCACCACCGCTTGAGCTCCACTTGGTTAATTGTCCCGGAGAATTTAAATTTTGATACATGGCCATCAGAGCCGAGGCTGCACACAAAAGCCAAAACACTATATAAGATGACTATTTGAATTGGAGTTGAAACACACAACTACGAAACCAAGATATCGAAACAGAGGTTTCAATGTAGAATCAATTGCTTGATTAATTTGTTAGGATGGTCATGCTTGAGCAACTAGTTTCTTTCGATTCATCCAGTTTTTGCTTCAACTAGAGGGAGATAATCGTCTAATGTCAAATTTAAGCAGACTAGCACTTTCAACTTCACATATTGAAGAAATCAATAATATCAAGCCTCCATTAAATGCAAAGTGACAATATATATATATATATATATATATATATGAGGTGTGATAGTTGATAAAACTGGTAACAGATATGTATGAGGTGGAAAAAAGGTTGTACAACAAATGAATCAAATTTGATGTACCAAGCAAGCTCTAGAACCCTTGAGTTGTGAGTTGGAGTGTATTTGGAGGGAAGGTGCGTGCGTGCGTGAGTTGCTGTTTAAAAGAAGTAATCGAATTTGATGTATGTGGCAGTGGCTCTGTCTGTCTCACACCTACCCTTTTCTTTTAAGTAAGAAGGCATTTTATTGATAAGTAGCCACCCCTAACACGTATTTAATGATCTTGTATGAAGTGATAACAGTAGTTATAACTGTGTCAATAGAGTCCAAAATTCAAATCAGTTGTATAATAAATAAATAAATAAATCAGAAAACTTGAGGTTTGATCTGTATAAAGTTTTCCCTAGCATTAACTCATACATTAACCCCTTGTTAGAAAACGATTGGGTGGTGTTGAGAGTCATCAAATACAGGAAAAGTGTACATTTACGGTAAATTAGACAACTTTTTGATGGAATGTGAAGAAACAACAAAAACCCAGATAAAAAAAAGATTGAAAAAGACTAACCATCGGATGGATCTGTGTCGGCGTTGATGGAGTTTGGAAGAAGAAGAAGAAGAAGAAGAAAGATGAAGAGTAGTGGTGCCATTATCTTAGCCACAACACAAATGTTGTATCCCTAATTCATTATATGAGTATTCTACTCCTGTAGGCGATTGAATGAATAGCAATAGCAATAGCAATAGCAATAGCAGTAGCAGTAGCAGTAGCAGTAGTAGTAGGAGTAGGAAAGAGGTGGTGATTAATAATACTAGTAGTAATTTTGTATGTAAAAGAAAAAGAGTGTATTATTATATTGTTCTTCTGGGGAAAAATAAAGAAAAGCTGGTAGGGAGAGAGGGAGGGAGGGAGGTTCAAGAATCTAAAGCCACAGAAATAGTCTCCTTCTCTATTCTCTAAATATATGCATACACTTGACTTGATTCGGTCTCTCTCTCTCTCTCACCACATGCATCCTATATATCTCCTTTTTTGCTTCCTTCTTAACCTTAACTAGTATTTTACAACAAAACACTATGCAACATTTCTTCAAAATTTTCATCTCCGTAGATATATGGATTCATGAATTATTGGCCTAATCTTTTAAAAGGAATAATTTGAATATTTTCAAACCATAGAATTATTTTTTTAATGTAAATTAAAACAATTTAAATTCGCTCAAATTATGTACTTGTCGATTACTCACATTGGTAACCCACTTAAAACAATTTGTTTCTTCTTCTTCTTGGAAAAAGAGAGCTTATTTAAATATATATATATATATATATATATATATATATATAGGGGAGGGATCAATTGGAAACCTATATTACATTGGAAACTTTGGAAACCGAAATTAACCAATCATTGAATTTTCTTTTTTTATTTTTATTTTTAATTGATAAGGTTATTTTAGTCTTTTACATAATTTCATAATATATATGGTAAGTGTTATTATTACTATAATATTAATTATTTAATTTTAATGTATTTTATATATGATAATATTGATCATTTATTAATTTAAACATGAAACATTTAATTTAGGTAAACACAAATTGATGCATACACAAGCTACAAATCAAATTAATTTTTCTGATTCTTATGAATCAGTGATTGATTCATCCAATAAATTAATGAAAGTTTATATTCATATGAAATCTTCAATATTACCTCCAGACACAAAATATTAATATAGTGAAACATAATGGATTTGATATAGTGAAACAAAATATTAATATAGTGAAACCTGATGAAACATAAAATGTTAATATAGTGAAACCTGATGAAACAGATTTGATATAGTGAAACATAATGGAAAGGTAATGAAACAAAATATTAATATAGTGAAACCTGATATAGTGAAACAAAATAGTAATATAGTGAAACATGATGAAACGGATTTGATATAGTGAAACATAATGGAAAGGTAATGAAACAATAATGGTAATGAAACTTAATTGGGTTTTTACATATTGCATATTGATGAACAGATAATAAAAAGGTAGTCTTGATATATTGTTATTATCTTTTATTAATAAATTAATTAATAATTAATTTATTACCATATATAATTATTATCTTTTATTAATAAATTAATTAATTTATTACCATATTTCATCTTTGTTGCCAAATTTGAAACACAAAAGAAAAAGACACATTTATCCTTTTGACATATTATTATTATTTTTTATTGATAAATTAATTAATTTATTACTATATATAATTCAAATGAATTTTGACCATTGATTAAAAAGATCAATGGTTGAAATTTTGGTTTCCAAAGTTTTCAATGAAATTTGGTTTCCAATTGAAACCACCCCTATATATATATATATGTATATTTATGTCGGTGAGTGTAAATAAAAACAAGTACGATTTATAAAGATTTTAAAGTATAGTTGGATGTACCAAAACATGATTTATTATTGTGTGTGTATTTTTAATTTAAACAAGGTAAAAGAAAAGGTGTATATATATATATATATATATATATAGGGCCATTCATTTGCTAACCGTGCTAACCGAGTTTCGACCAATCAGAACGCTCCTTAAAATTAGATAATGCTTTTTGATTACAAGGACAATAATGGAATTTACTTAAAATTGACCAATTCAATCTAATTCCAATTCAACGGCCTATCAATATCTTTTCCATATTTATATGAGTTTTGTTATGGTAATGATATTCAAATTAAATATAATATTTTCAAATTCAATTTTGTTTCATATTTGTTTCAATCTAAAGATATTCTTTACTTATTTTTAGGCATTCAATCGATTTATATATGCACAAACTTATCGATTGAAACAAGAAGTTTTTTTCACTTACATATCGATTCTTTCAACGCATATAATATATGCACAAATCCATAACAATGCATACATTCTCGTATTGTCAGATGTCATCCTCAAATCTTTAACAATGCATATATGCACAACTTCATAACAATGCATACATGCACTTACAAGTTTCAATTTAAACATGCTCATATGCACAGATTCGCTCCTAAAATGCTTAACAATGCATATATGCACAACTTCATAACAATGCATACATGCACTTACAAGTTTCAATTTAAATATGCTCATATGCACAGATTCACTATAAATCCACAATTCACTCTAAATCTTATTAAATCCATGATATTTAGGCAAAGATATGTACTTTTTTAATAGAGTTGTAACGTGTGCATTGTTTTGATATCTCCAATTTCAAAAAGTTTATGTAAACCCCTAATGTATTGTGCGATAACAACTCCTCCATAGACACCTATATGCACAAATCCATAACAATTCATACCTGCACTTACAAAATTCAATTTAATCATGCTCATATGCACAAATTCTATCCTCAAATCCTTAACAATGCATATATGCTCATACGCACAGATTCCTTCCTCAAATTCTCAACAATGCCTATATGCACAAATCCATAGTATCGTGTGTGAAATCCTTTATTCAATTAATCGAATCTCAAACTTGAATTAGCCCTAACTTTCCGCCTGATTTTTCTGTGAACGAGTTTAGATGGTTAATGAATGCATATGCAATTTTACCATTTTAACCCTATGCGGTTATGCACATTATTTCCATAACGTTTTTATTTATGATAATAAAATTAAAATTGTAATTAATTGTTAACCATTGATCTAAATAATCAACGGTCTAGATTGGTTAACACGGTTAACACTAATAGATTGGTTAGCAACAAGGTTCTAAATGGCCAGAGGTGTGGCGTGGCGGCGAAGCCAAGCCTCAAGCCTTAGGAGCCATGGCGAAGCCATGACGTTTTCAAGACGTGACTTATGACGTCATTTTTTTAATTCATATATATCATTATATATAAAAACATATGTTTTGTAGTGTTACTCAATGAGTCAATAGTAATAAACAAGTTAAATTATGATATATATTAAAAAAAACTTGCAAATAAGACATTAAAAACGTAAATAAAAATCAAATATTGCATTACAAAATTGTGCATCAGGCCATGGCGTGCCACGGGCTTAACGTGACTTGAGACACAAGCCTTGGTGCCATGGCGCGCCATGGCGGTTGCGCGGCGAGTTTTTTAGAACATTGGTTAGCAAATGAATGGGACCCTATATATATATATATAGGCCTATTCATTTGCTAACCATGACATTGGTACTAACCGTGTTAACCAATCTCAACCGTAGATTGATGAGATCAATGGTCCACAATTAATTTATTTTTTATTAAATTAAAATGTTAAAAACGGTTATAAAAAATACAATGCATGTATGCACAGGGGTATTTTGGTCAAAATACAACTCCTTTTAATTTGGGGAATATACACCTACCAAATTAAAATCCCAAACAATTAGGGATTTGATCCCCAAAATCGTGGGCATTGCTTTTTGATGAGATGAGATGCATAGAGAGGAAAATCTTTCCTATCGAAGGATCCCGATTTAAGCAAGGGATGGTGGTGAATCGTCTGTGAAGGCGGTGGCGGAAGACGCTGCTGAATCGGCGCAGGAGAATACATCTTCTCGGTTGCTGCCAACGGTGCAGGTTTCTCTTGTGAAACATGAGGTGGGCCTCGTCTGAAGCGGGTATGACTGGTACGATTTCGATCGAGTAGAGAGATAAACTTTTTGAACTTGGTGACGGCTACATCAGCTACGACCACGTAATCGGTGGTACTAGAAGAGACTGCGGGTGGAGAAGACGACGAAGACGACGTCGTATTGGTCTGATAAGATTGCTTTTGTGAAGAAAGTAATCTGATGAGATTATCAACGTTTATCGTCTATCCTTAGACAAACCCTTGAGCCAATAATGGCTCTACATGTGGAAAATAGATGGGTGGAGAAAATGTCAAAACATAACCTATTTTCGATGGGACGGGGCTTACCCGATGAATCGGAAATATTTACATGAATCGGAAATAGTGGATATGTGCATACTTGAATATAGTGCATATGTGCATGTGGGTTGTAGAAAAATATTATATACATATATGTGCATACTTGCACATAGGATTTATGTATATTGGCTATGGTTGTGCATCTTGAATTTTTAGGATGTGCATAATGCATGTATACACTTTTTATTGGCATATGTGCATGTTTGAATTGTGAGATGTACATGTCTTATGTGTGCACATGTGCATTGATGATTTGCTAATTTTAAAGTAACTTCTGGTCAATTTGGATAGTGCACATATGCATATGTGCATACATGTGCACAGTGTTTCTGGATATTGTCTATAGTTGTTCATTTTGAATCTTAGTAAAACAAAAAAAAATTGGTGAAATTGGCTATGACGTGAGAAATATATCAAATGCTAAAATTAAGGAAAAAGATAACTTCCATTCATAAACAGATGCAAATCAAACTTTAATTTTGAATTAATACATTTATTGTTTAGATAAATACCAAATTTAAAACCTCCTTAAAATATGGTATGCATTAAATTGGGCGATTTATACATTTATTGTTTAGATAAATACCAAATTTAAAACATTCTTAAAATATGGTATGCATTAAATTGGGCGATTTATACATTTATTGTTTAGATAAATACCAAATTTAAAACCTTCTTAAAATATGGTATGCATTAAATTTGGCGATTTTATAGAATTCTAATTATGCCCTTCGACATTTAATAGCCTTGATCGATTAACATAAACAAATGAAAGATTCTAATTGGTCGAAATTTGATTAACACGGTTAGCACCAATGCGGTGGTTAGCAAATGAAGGGGACCCTATATATATAGTGGCAGGTTCAAACGAGAAGATAGTCAATTTACAAGAATGCGAGAAGGAATATGAGCCACATAATTTATTAATTAAAAAATAACATAAAAAAATTTTTTAAAAAAAAATTAGGATAATTACAATTTGAATTGGATAAATCCTTAAAAATCTCATAATATCTTTTAAATTTATTAATTTATTAATTTTAATAAATTCATAATTTTTTTTATCAAATTTATATTATTATTTTCTAGGTAAAATCATAGTTTTCATCAAATATCACATGTGATATCCATAACTAATTCATCATTTATTTCACCATTTTTTTCTCTATTTTTTAGATTTACGTTTTGAATCATATATGATTAACTTCGTTTAACATATGATATATTATTATGTATCACATATGATCTCACTAGGTGAATTTTTGTAAATATCACATATTACAATATATGTATGAATATAAATGATGCATAATCACATGTGATAATATTTACATCACAAAAAGATCTATAAATATAAACATACATAATCACATATGATTAACTAAAATATATACAATTATCATATGTGATAATATTTACATCACAAAAAGATTTATAAATATAAACATACATAGTCACATATGTATGATTAACTAAAATATATACAATTATCACATGTGATAATATTTACATCACAAAAAGATATATAAATAGAAGTATACATAATTACATATGATTAACTAAAATATATACAATTATCACATGTGATAATATGATATGTAATATGTATAAATATTCATATAATGATATCACATGTGATATTTGGTTAAAATTGTGAAATTTTTTATTAAAAGTATATTTAGAAAAAAAATTAATAAAGAAATTAATAAATAATTGAAATTAAAAAAAAAAAATCTAAAAGATATAATGAGAATTTTAAGAATTTATCTAATTTAAAATGATAATTATCCTAATTTCTAAAACTAATTTTTATTTTTTATTTATGGTTTTTTTAATTAATAAATTATGTGGCCCACATTCCTTCTCGCCTTCTCGCAAATTAGTTTGCTTCTCGCATGATCCTCCCTCTATATATATTTATTGGTCGGTTTAAAAAAGAAGATTTAAATATCGTGAGAAAATAATAAGTAAAGGTTCATTTATGAATCGTTGAAAATTTATATTTGAAAATACATATGTTAACCGACGTTAGAGTTTACATATGGATCTTAAAATGGAACATTTCAATAATTAACATATGAAAATTTTATTCTTATCTTCTACGATCTTAGTCTTTTTATTTGAACCTCCCAAGTCCCAGTATATAAATAAATGAATAATCAAACAAGAACATGATTAAAATAAGAAAAAACAATCAAATCAAATGTTATTTTGCATTAACACCATATGAGATTACGGAACACATTCGATTTTACACATGATTTTAATCTGAAATTCCATGTGATTTGATCGTTTTCATATTCTCTATATATTTATTTAAGGAAAGAAAGATAGATGTTGAATAGATGAGTCATTCATTATAATGAAGTCTTGTTACATTTGCTCTTACTTCAATTATTATTATTTATTCATATTCAATACCAATCACTTTATATTATGGACAAGCATTTTCACATACTTTTTGTAAAGATGAATATGTTTAGTTTAGGCTTTTTCATTATTATTTTTCAACAAAATACCAATAGCAACGTGTGGGTCCAGTCCACGTTCTTAATTAATGTTTGATTGCAGATTCATCAAGTGTCAGACTTTTCTTCCTATATGTGATTATAATAATAAGTAACATCTCCTATGTTATTATTGTTCATTATTTACATACTAAATTTTATTAAAAATAAGAACTCCTACTTTTATATGTTTATGGATTGCCATGGTCATCCCAATTTTGTAATAAACTTGTGCTACTTATGATTATGTACCTATCAACCACACATACAAAATAAAAGTAGCAATTTAATATACCCCTTTTTTATAATTGTGGATGTTTTAGTCGGCTTATAAACACCTCACCTAATCTTATAAGACCTTAAAATCAACCAACCAACATGTGTACCCATCATACCAATAAAATTGGTACCAAATTAAGTCGGTTGGTATTTCTGTACCAAGTATGCAAACTTGGTTGATATTGGATATAATATACCAAAGTACTATCCTACCAACTTTATTTATTAATTATTTAAATATTTATTTCTTAGTTAATACTTAATCTAACTACCTAAACAACCCTAAATTGAATTATGATTCTTTTCCTTCCTTAGACGCACTCATGTTGTTGCACTCTACAACGCTGCTCTTTTTAGTCCCTTGTTTTCTTGGTTTCAATCTTTTTCATTAATTGTTTTTTCCCTTGAAATTTATTGTTCTGTATTCAATTTACATTGTGCGTCTTGAGTCATGTTGTTTGCATATACTATTTGGGGATAAGAAGAGGAAAGAAAAAACCAAAATGTTTTGAAACGATTGATTGTATAATAATAATAATATAAACAAGTAGAATAAATGAATGGAAAAGAAATTAAAGAAGTTGTTTACTATTATTATATAATTTTTTTTTTAGCATTAGTCATATTACTACTACTACTATTATTATTACTGTGTAGAATAGAAGGAAGTGGGGTGGAGGATATAAATGATACATGTACTTGAACAAGGAACTGAACTGAACTTTCAACAAGGCTTTGATACAGACACAGGCTTCATTTGATTGCCAACATCAATCAATATATTCATTCATTCAACCAAAATCAAATGATTTTTCTGCCCAAAACTAACCTTCTCATGATGATGATGATGCTGACTCATGATGAGGCTCTCTCTCTCTCTCTCTCTCTCTTTGGATCAGCATATCAACTTCCCTCACAAAACAACAACATTTAAACAATACACTTCCATTTCTGCTTGCTTCTTCACCTTTTAGTCATCATCTGCATTCAAATACAACCACTTTTCATCAATTCTTTTCATACATACTCTCCTCTCCTTCCCCTATAAATAAATCTCTTAACCTCAATTCTACTGTAAAAACTTATTGTTTATGATACTCACCCGATTTATTATCCACATGTACAAAGAAACTTGCAGCAACAATGAGATAGCACAGAATTAGCATCACCCCTTTGAAGTAATTTGATGTTCCTTCCTGCAAACAACAAAACCATTACTTCTACAATACACTACTCGCATGATACATAATTAGATGCATAGATATATAGATACATAGATAGAGATACCTGCAGCATAAATGCTACGACTAACACTGTGATAAAGAGAGTAGCAGTCTCAAACAGCTGAAAATTCAAGTCCATTTGCTGCCCCATGATCCAACCCACAACCACACAGAATGGGATCTGTAATCGTAATAAACCATTTATATTTATTTATTAAAAGCTTTCATTAACTCTATTTACAAATTGCATTGCATAGTACAAGTAAAACAACAAAGTTGTTTCCCTTTCCCAGTTTAACCTTCTACAAGTTACCACAAGCTCCTCCAAAGAGATGTCTAATAGCACACAGACAATAACAAAAAAAAAAAACATTGAATTACCACAAACATTGATATCTGCGTTGATGATCCAATTGCTACTCCAAGTGTGATGTCCTATAAGTAAAAACATTAGACCATCAATCAACTAATCTCATACCTACGTTGCTTATGAATGGATTTAGTCTATACACTTACAAGCTTGTCTTTCATGGCAAACATTATGGCACTTGCATGCTCAGCAGCATTACCAACAATAGGAAGTAGGATTACACTAATAAAAGACACCGGCATATTCCATGAGTCTGATGCTCCCTGAAAGATTACATCAACATTCACCACAGTCAAAAAAACATACCATCCCATCACCCTATAGTTTATCCAGGAATCAATCACCACCTGGTTTTTTCATTCAGAAATCAAGATCCCAAAAACAGGGAGGCCAGGCAATTGACAATTCCTTCCCACCTTTGGGTCCAGAACCCAAAGTTTCAAGAGGTAGCAAACACATGAACCCATTTTCTTATTTTTACGTGGAAGACTAATAGTTGTTAATGTTATGCTATATAGTAGTATACACATCCTTAGCCAAACATTACCTGTATGGCATCGACGAGATATCCGGATAACACAGACACCCACAACGTTAAAATGGTAAGCCAAGCAATTGCTTCCCACATAGTAATCTCAGGGACCTCTTCTTCATCAGAATCATCCCCATTATTTTCTCTTCCCTGCATAACATTGATACAAACTTACAAAGACATGCAGATGCAGTCTACTGAAAGAACAGTGAGATGCATGAGTTCCAACAAACTCTACAATTTCAATAGTTCCACTGCAAGAAGAGTAATTTCTCAATGGCTATCTTGTTTTAATTCTGCTGGTTTATCTAATGACCAGTAGCTGACAAGTACCTAGTTCAATCATTATCACACTGATCATTCAGAGTTGCAAGGGATTTAATTGATAACTCATTCAGAGATTGTGATGATTAATGGCAAAGGGATCAAGAGAAGAAGAGGATTGATAACACCCAGCACAAAAGAAACTCATTCCAAACTACCCATCACTGGAAAAGGACATCTACTGGAAGAGCAAAAATCAAATTTCCTTCAGCGAAAGACCACTTGTGAGATCCAATAAGCAAAGGCACATCTACAACTGAAGTGTGGAACAGATAAATACTATTACATCTCATCCCAACATCAACGATCAGCACTTTAAAGAATAGACGGTCTACCTCATCAATCGAATCATACAGATTAGCATGACTCTTAAGCTGAAAGAAGAGATAGCTTGCATATGCCACCAACATTATGCAGCTGCTGAATCTTGAAAGTGCCAACTCTGACTTCCCAAAATGAACTTCTGTGTGAGTAAAATGAAGCACAGCTGGAAATAGTATACCCATTACAGCCATCAACAGCAGCCCTGAACTAACTATTGCAGCTGTCTGTAAAACATAATTCCACACATATGAGGGATTCCATTTTTGCTTTTGCTGGATTTTTACATGGATCTAAATTCAAGAATAATTCCACCATACCAGGAGGGAGCATCTTTCCTAGAAAGAATCAAATTCAAAATGGTGATGACTTACCTGGTTGAAACGCTGAACTTTTGGATAATGCACAATGCCACCAGTAAAGAAAGCACAACCAAGCACTAACAGCATATTTGATAAGATGGATCCTAATAGTGATTGCTGAACAACCCTAATCATCCCATTCTTTAATGCATATATTGAAATAATCATTTCCGTCGCATTGCCAAATGTGGCATTTAGAAGCCCTCCAACTGCAGATCCAACCATGAAATGCTGTTCAGTGATACATAGGGCAATCACAGTCCATATAAAAAATAATATGCTCCATGAAGCTACTTGGTGTCATATTCTTTTGCAATATCAGATCGATTCTAAGTGCACATTCAGGTTAGTAAATGATCGAATGATTGCCCTGTACTCCATTTATTTACACATGTCACATCATATGACAGCATAAACGTTTCATGTTAATGTTCCTGTGAATAACAAATCATGAAGATGGAATATCATTTACCTGTATTCCCTGTATAACATGCGAGCTGCCTGAACATAACAAACAAGAGTAGGAAATTACAGTATATTCAAGAAGCAAGGAAATAGCACCACAAAAAAGAAGAAACCCTTACTCAGTTGCATAACCCAGCCGTTCAGCTAAAGGTGTAATTCCCAGTAAGCTGAAAAAGAAGACCCATCCCTGAAGCAGAGAAGCAACCAAGAAAAGTCGAAGAGAAAAGACATTAACACCAAATTCTTCATTTTCCCATTTGAGAAGGACAAGCCAAAAAGGTGACAAGAGCAGATCCTTACATGCTGCCCTGTGAGGTAGTGTAGCAATACTGCTAGAGGTCCAAAAGGAAGCAACACATTAATCCTTGCTTTGAACAAGACAACATACACGCTGTGGAAAGCGGTGAACTGTAACTTTCTGAGGACACGCAATTTGGGGACACTTGCATGAGATGTCTCGAACTGAAAAGATTGCTTTGCACCTATGGATTGAGATAAAGTTAACGGGCTCTCCTCGTCGGATTCAAAATTGATTTTCTCTGGTGTTAATTCCATCTTACTAGATCCCATCTGCAAGGTTCGTAAACGCTGTAAATGACTATGACTTGTCAGAATTCATTCTAAAAGTATTCCACACGGCATAATATTCTGATGAATAAAAACCTGTGAGAATGCAGTAATACTGATATTACATAGGATAGAGTTTTGACTTGAAAGAAGAATAAGACTGATGTCAAAAGTTCCTTGAACTCAGCTTAATCCTCCAATATTTTCTGGGGAGAAGAGACACAAGGACTAGTACAACTTTTCTAAGCCTAGCCCTTAACGAAATAATGAATGCCAGGTTCATGAGCTTAGTTGCTAAAAAATTTGGTGCTAACTTGTAAGGATTAAAAATGTGTTGACATATCAGATTCACCAAGCATCCATCTTAATATTAGCATTCTGCAGATGCTACTTGTCAATTTCATAACCGAAAACACTAGGCCAGATCTAGTCTAGTGGCTGTGAATCCTCAAAATCGAAGTTAGTTATTTACTTCATATTTATGCCCTGCATTAGAAGGCTATTTAGGGCATAGCAAATCATAAAAGGGATCCTAAAGATTTTAGGAGGTATGTTATGTACACATTGCATTCAAATTGACGGGGGGATAATATAATAAAGAAAGAAGGTGAATTTGTAGAAGCAAAAGAATAGTGATCTTAAAATAAAAATAACAGATCTTGTTCATAAGAATATGATGTGAAGTAGAAATAGAGAAACATGATATGCAAAACATAATAAGATTAGATGAGATCAAGGGAAGTAAGCAAACTGACCTTGACTAATCAGAGTGGAAGGTTGAAGATGGTAAACTGGAGGCGGGGTTGGGTTTAAATATCATATCATAAATGCAGTGCAGAAGAGGGAGAGAATCATAGGTAAGTGAAATCTTCGTAAAAGGGTAAAAAGTAAACGGGAATTAGGACAAGGGTTTGAAGAAGAAGAAGAAGAAGAAGAAGTAGAAATAGAAATAGAAATAGAAATAGAAGTAGAAGTAGAAGTAGGGCGGAGATTGGTGAGGTGGGGAGGAGTTGGAAGTGCGGATGGATGGTATGTATGTATGTATGTATGTATGTAGGAGGAAGCTTTTAAATTTATTTATAAATTTCAAATATAACTAAAAAATATTGTCGGACGGTGAGTAGCTTGGAGATTGGGATCATGGTTTGAAGATGGTCAACGGATGGTTATACAATTTGTCACAGGACAACCACCTTTATTTAAATGTCCGTAAAGTTGTCTGATGTATTTTTAGCCTAAATCTAACGTTTCGAGGGTTTTTAAAAGTTTTTTTTTGTTGATTTTAAGGGATTTTTAAGTTTTTTTGTCGATTTCGAAGAGCTTTTTTGGTTTTTTAATCGATTTCGAAAGTTAATTTTGGTTTTTTGGTTGTCTTCGAGACACTTTTTTTGGTTAATGGGGTCCCGGACGAAAATTTACTGGGGGGACATTAAGATAGAAAGCAAAAAAATACAAAATTCTACACTAAAAATTTCATCTTTCTTCCTTTGTAATGGGGGCCCATCCCCCCACTAACATATATATGAATCCGCCCCTGTTCATGTCTCTCTCTATCTTCGATCCTAACTTTCCAAACCCTGTTCAATCTTTTCTATAAATATATTTATATAATAATATATACTAAAACAAAGGGAATTTAATTAAAATGTACAAAGTTGGCAACCCGGTTACCCAAATGCTCAAACCCTCTACCGTTTTGCTCGAATACCCCATAAGTCTGGGATTTTGACCCTCGATTGCAGGTTGAATAAAGAAATTCGAAATCAGGGATTTATCCGCGATATGTGTCCGTGATCGAGGCTTATGTCTGCGATCGAGGGTATGCCCCTCGATTTTCTTAGGGTTTAGGGTTTGCGATCACGATTTTCTTCCTGGGTTCGCGATTTTAGCCCTGATTTCATGTGTTATGAGTTTTTCACGTTTTTTGCATGGTTTTACTTTTTTTTCCACACTTTGGTCTAATTGTCACACAATTATTGTACTATTGTCATTGAATTTGTGGTTTACAACTTCACATTTATCTTCTCCATCCAATTTCGTCTATAAAGAGCAGTAAGATGTAAGCCAAATTCGTTCATCACATCCATTCCATTGTTCTTTCTTGCTTTCTTTCTTCATCATTTGAATTTCTTCTTTCTGAGATACTACTGAAAAAATGAGTTCAGCTGTTGAAAAAGCTAAGCTCTATTTATGTTGCGATGGTGAATGGGTGCAAGACAACAATGAGTTGGATTTTGTTTATAAATCAAAGCATGGTGTAAAAATGCCAATAAACATTTCCCATAAGAAGTTTATTGCTTACGCCATGCAAAAATGTGGAATCGAAGATATATTTGAATTTGAATTTCTTGCTAGCATTGTAACGTCGACGACCTTCACTGATTATCTTTAATATCTTCGGCAACTATGAGGTGAAGGTGCTAAGGAGTTGTTGCAATTATAGCTCATACATGCCTGCTCGTAAGCTGTCATATATGACCATGATCATTTCATCAAGCTCCATAACCTCGAGCACCCAATGATGGGGTGGAACGCATATGGGGATGTACACCTGAAATATTACAAAAAGAGACAAATAGTTAGTAACAAACAAGTTAAATAAAAGTTATGTAAATTAATTTCCATACCCGCTTGAGGTTCTTCCAATGCGGATCCTCACTATTTTTCTTACTATTGCACGAACTGTACACAAACTTCACACATTGCCCCGGCCTGGTAAGGAGATCAAAAAAATTGCTTATCATCACCCCCACCTCGTTTGTTTAGGGCGGGAGTCTTGGATTATTTTGAGCCAACAGTCGACGTGCTATACACAAAACATAGATTGTTAGACCTGTAATTAGAAATATAGTTGTTTATATGATTATATTTAAATGTTAAACTTCAATACTAACTAGATCCTCCAGATTCCCGTCCGCCTCTAGACCCAACACTACTCTGAAAAACCGTTTCCCAAGGTAATATTGGCATATAATGGATATAACAGGTTGGGGAGTTCATTATTGCGACATTGGGCAATGATATCAGACGTCGGAATGCGCGTTAATTGCTCTGCTGAAGTCATCGTAGTGTTTCCCCTATCCTTTGCCTTCATTCTTGCCTTTGTCTTTTTCGGAGGGACCGGTGTGGTCGAAGGTTGTTGAATATATGGGGCACAGAATGTTGGCCCTGGTACAATGGTCTATTTCCTCCTCGCTTGTGCTGCCACCTCCGCCGCTTGTGCTGCTACCTCCATCAGGTCATCTTCGGTAACGTCCACGTCGCTACAGTGGTCTACAATGATGTTACTACCATACGGCCCCATCGGAGTGCTCAGTTGTGCCTGGATGGTGTCAACCCCCGACCCCATCAAAGATGGAATGGAAGGTGAGAAATACTCCTCCACCCAACTGGTAAGGATGTCCGAATTTGGTCCCTACCCGACATGTGCTGGCAGTGTCACGTACGACTGCCCTGGCATCGTGTAGGATGGCGGTGCGACAAATGACGGCCTCGACATATCGTAGGTCATCATCATTTGGGGTCTATAACACTCTACCTCCGACATCCCAAACTGGGTGACATAGGTCATTATAAGATTTTTCAAACTTAATAACGAAAATAAAACTATAATGAGAACTCGTCGTGACTTACACTCTGCGACAATGATGTGGTCGAAAAAGTGGCGAATCCTCCCGGTCCAGCCTACGTGTGTCCGAACCCAGACGGCGACATCCTAAACTGGGTGACATTGGTCATTATAAGATTTTTCAAACTTAATAACGAAAATATAACTATAATGAGAACTCTTCGTGACTTACACTCTGCGGGAATGGTGTGGTCAATGTAGTGGCGAATCCTCCCGATGCGGCCTGCGTGTATCCGAACCCAGACAACATGTAGGTCGGCGCCATGCTCGACACATAATACAATCTCTAAAATTAACGCAATCTCTAAAATATTTACAAAATAAACGCAACACTCTAAAATTAACGCAATCTCTAAAATATTTTCAAAATAAACGCAACACTCTAAAATTAACGTAATCTCTAAAATATTTTCAAAATAAACGCAACACTTTAAAATTAACGCAATCTCGAAATAAATGCAATATTTTCGAAACAAACACAGTCTAAAATAAAAACATATAACAACAAATATTTAAAAAAATATAAAACTACAACGGGGTTATGAGAAAACTTACCTTACTAACTCGACGAGCCATATCCGACTTCTGAAATCACTCACGAACCGAGTTGAGATCCGAGCATGTAGGATACACGAGATAGTTTGAGAGAGTGAGAGTAGAGAGAGTTGAAAGTGGTGGGGTTTGGAAGGGTTGGGCCGGGTTATAATACCCGCGATCGAGTGTTAAATGGGGGTGGTTGGGCATCACATTGAATTAGAGTTTCTCCTAGGTCGCCACGTGGTGCGGCAAGTCCGCGATCGAGGTCTGGGATCGTGGAGACGAGGATCGAGGCATTCACGGACATATATCGCGGACTATCCGTTAATTTTGAATTTTTTTATTCAACCCACGATCGAGGGTCAAAATCGCGGGCTTATGGGATCTTCGAGCAAAACGGTAGAGGGTTTGGGCATTTGGGTAACCGGTTTGCCAACTTTGGGCATTTTAATTAAATTCCTTAAAACAAATTATTGATGTTACAATATACCCAAACCATTTTTTTATTGTTTTTTTTTTAAGTAAATTCGACTTCTTATATTTAAGAGTTATTTACTTGTTTTTCTATTAAGTTCCATATGAATTAAGTTATTTAGTGTTGAATAAACTATAAATCATCATTTTACTCTTATTGTTTGTTTGTTGTTTCACTAATTTCATATTTTTGTATTATATGATTCATATATAAATGGCCTTTGCTTTTTCAAAAAGAAAAAAATGGCCTTGTTCATCGTTTTATTGCTTATCAGAGCATCTCTAACAACTATCCTAAAGTTTTTCTAAAATAGGGTAAAAGATATCAAAATCTTTAAAAAAATTTGCATCCAACTCTAACAACTATTCTATTTTAGCAACTCTAGTATTAACTAGAAGTGTACTCGCGCAATGCAGCTAGATACATCACGATTTTAATGTTTCATTTTATTTTCTGTTTTTTGTCGATTTACATTACGATTTTGGATGGTTGTGAGAGAGTGATAATGATTTTTTTATATAAATTTGTTTAATTTAGACTTAATAATATAATGTAATTTATTTTGGTTTAATAATATAATTTTTTTATAAAATATTCTGTAAGATTTTTTAATTATATTTTATATTTTTATATCTAAAATATGCTGAGAGTTATTTTAGGAGAGTTAAAGTGGGAAATGATTTTAGGGGAGTTAAAATGGTTAGAGATAATGATTGAAAATTAATGAATAACATTAAATGTAGTACATACAGCTTTTATGGTTGTTTTTTAAGTAATCAACATTAAATAGCGGTACATTAAGCTTTAAGACTTGTTTTTAAAAGTTTTTATGTCATCTTTATAATATAGTATAGATTATCTTATTAAAATATTTAATTATATTATTAAAATATTCAATATATAGAAAGTTGGGAGAGGAAAAATTTACTTTTTGGAGGTAATGATTAGTTTTAGGAGAAAACTATCTATTTAGAGATGGAACAATTGCATCTAAATGGAACAAACTTTGACTATATTTTTATTTTGAGGAACCAACTTTTAAAATAATTATTTTAGGGTTTATAGCAAAGTTTACATTTATTTAAGGGTCTTATTTACCGGTTGAATAGGTAACCGGTCATGTTAATATGATGTAGTAAAACATAAATGAAAAAAGTATTATGTGGATTTTTATATGCTGCCATATCATCTCAATCTCATGTAAAGTAATTAAAAGAAATTTAAGAAAAAAAAGAGTTCTCCTAAATTGACTTCCTAGCACCCTCACCTAACCCTTCATCTTCTCCATTCTTTCTTCTTCGTCATTTCAACTAACCCATCACCCTCCTTCATTTTTTCCGGCGACCTACCACCAAGATCCCTCCTTCTTCATCACTACAAACGAACAAACCACTGGCCCTCCATTTTTTCTAAATCCCATCCGTCTATATCTCTACGTCCTCATCCCCTCAAACACAACGACCTCCTCTTCCATGACGGCACCTACGCCGGTCTCGAGTTCATGACCACAAGTTCGAAACCCCAACGCCGCCCACGAGTTCACGACCATAGGTTCTAAACCCCAACGCCAATCTTCTTCTCCTTCCCCAATCACTGTTAAATTCAAATCGAGCCCCAACATTGACGTTCTATTTCCCGAATAGCTGTAAATCAAGACCGAACCCCCGACATCGGTGTTCCTCTCCTTCCCCCATTGCTGTAAATCAAAATCGAAACCTCAGCTCCGACGTTCTTCTCTTAACCTGTCGTTGTACTTTTTTTTTACTATTGCTCAGTTTTTGATTTATGTGTTTCAGATTTTTAACATTTTATTTTCATAATTTCATCTTAATTTTTTGTTTAAGACTTTTAATTCATTGGTATGTTTGGGTGGTTATTGTGGGGAATAAATGGAGCACACGTTGAAGATTTATTTTGGGGGTTCAAATAAGGCGCCGGAGAAGAAGAACAATAGGGTTCCAGAGTGGTTGGTGGTTTAGAGGCACTGAAGTTTTTCTTTTTCTATTTAGAAACCTTGGGTGCCATGTAATCATTTTAGATTTTTTTTATTAAATATAATTATGACATTTAATCTAGTTTACCGGCTCCAAGTCATCATTAACAGGTTAATAAGTTAACGAGATCCTTAAATAAATGTAAACTTTACTCAAGACCCTTAAATGATGATTTTAAAAGTTCGTTCCCCAAAATAGAAATCACGGTAAAGTTGGTTCTATTTTAATGCAATTTTCCTTTTAGAGATTTCTCTAAATTTAGATATTTTTATACTCTCTCACCTCTTTTCTTTATTTTAGCATAGAGGATAGCATAGCTGTTGGAGCAACAAAAATGCTAAAATTCCAATTTTTTCTATTTTAACATAACTGTTAGAGATGCTCTCATGAGTCAGTCAAGGAAAATTAATGTAAAACCAATTCATAATTTGAAGGTGAATAAAGTTTTTCTTCTTGTACTTGCCACTTCAATTCACAAGGGCAATAACATACCATATTGAATCATACATAATTGGATCAACATGCAATATTCGAATTGATACCCTACAATAGTTTTCTAGTAATTAAATGTGTCTAAATATATTTTCCCATTGTGCATGTCTCAGTGTGTAGCTCTCACTCTTGCTCCATTGTTTCTCCTCAATTAACGTTAAACATGCATAAACACACAGACCACAAACTAATAACAAAGACTAATTTGGAATCCTTTTGGAATTCAACAACAAAACTTGGAATCATTTGTTTTTGTTTGAACAAAAACACACCTTCAAATTGTAACATCCAAAATTTTTGGAAGGTTGAATATTAATAAATTACAATTTAAAGTATTTATTATCTTTGGAAAGCCGAATATTTTTAAAATAGAAATTAAGGTAATTAATTAGAGTTTAAATTTCAAAAAAAATATATATTATGGAATCTTTTTATTTCGGTGGGAATATCAATAAAAAAAGGTGATTGATTTTTATTTGGAAACAATTTAATATAGGGTGCTAAATCGTGTTTTAGTGTTGGCAAGGGACCGATTTTGCAAATATCGAAACTCGAAATTATGGAAGAGATTAATGGTATTAATGGCGATTTCTCCTTCCATATTTCGGTGGAAAAATCCGACTATAAATATAAGGGGGCCGATTGGAGTTTGGGTGATTCATTGTCGGCATTTCGGAGAGAGAGAGACGGTGTCGGAATTTTGGTGAACGGTGTCACGAAAAGGAATTTTTGAAGCTTCGTTTTCGGTGACGATCAGCCGGAGTAAGGTATGGATTCTCTTTAGAAAATAACTTAAGGGAGAGGTTAGTAATGGGTAAAGGTAAACCCATATACGTTTTGAAAACGATTGGATAACCGAAAGGTTGTTAAATCAATCAAAACGTAGAAAATATCGTTTTCAGTAAAAACCAAAACTTTAAACATAGATATCTCCCTCAAAACTCAAAGTTTTCATGCGATTCTTGTTTCTAAAAGACGAGGAATCAAAAAACAAAGATTTAGGAAAAAGAATCGTCGAAAACGAATAAGAAACGAATCCACACGGTCCAAATCAAGGAGTTCGCCGGAAAACCGGCGAACTCGCCGGAAAAAGACGTCCACCGGCGCCGACGACGTGCTCCGGCGACCTTCCGGCGGGAGGGGGCCGTTGGGCTAATGAGGGGGTGTTGGGCCCGATCTGGTGGGCTTTGGAGGGGTCCAAATAGGTTTAAATTGTTTATTTTATTTTAAAAAACCCAACGAAATTTGGTGTAAATTAATTAATTGGTTAAAATTAATTAATTTAATTTTTGGTAAGGATTTAATAATTAAATTACTAAAACTTATATATTTCATTATATATAAATTTTTAGTATTATTTAATTATAAAGGATGTAACTCTAGTTTATTTAGAGAATTTAAATTAGTTATTTGGGACGTTGAGACGTCGTGGCGTTAATATTTTGACGCAAACAAGTTTGGGTTGGATAATTATGAAATTTTAATGGATGATTAGGACTATAATTAAGGGTTGACCGGGGTTAACCGTAGTAGACTTTTGGGTTGACTTTTAGAGAAAATATAGACGTTAATGGGTATTATGGCGTCTATAATTGTAGATTATTATTTAGAGAGAAGTTCTAGCGAACCGGCAATTATCAGGTGAGTCTTTCACGAGATTTCACTGGAATGTACACATATGTATAAATTTATTTTTACATGTATAAGGTGTGATAATTTATACGCATGTTTTGTTAAGGTGTTGATTGCACGTTATTTATAAATGGTGATTTACGTGCATTTAAATTTTATCTATGGTGCAAGCATGAATTTTTTTGTTTTGTTCATTTAACATAAATTTCATGCATATGGTTTGGGTTTGGGGTTAACAAGGTGCGTTAACCGGGGTATGGGATATTGGCTCGATATGTCACATTTGGGGGAGGCACGACCCGGGATGGGCGGTTAGTTCTTTGTGAACCTACACGCCCAGGGAATGACTGTGACGTGGCAGGTCCCTACCCAATGGAATGGAGTTGAGAGATCTCAAAGGGGTTGCATAAATATTGCATGTCACTTTTTACTTGACATTTATATGGCTAATGTGTGTGATGTCATACAAACCGTGAACTCACTGAGCTATTTAGCTGACTATAGTGTACATCTTAGGAGCTGGAGGTTCTGGAGTCGATAAAGGCAAGGGACTCGCCTAGGTTTCTATGCTTTAATTGTTTCGGTGTAATTTAATTTGTTCGGGTTGGATTTTAGTTACCCGGTATGGGACGGGTTAACTTTTAAGGTTGTTTTATTTTGATGTTTAGACTTCCGCTGTAACGATGTAACGATCGGTATTTATAATTGGAGTATTTATTATTGAGGTTAATTCATGATGTGTTTTTGGAAGACGTAACACTTCATTGGGCGAAAAAAATGGGGTGTTACAAGTTGGTATCATAGCCTTAGTTTAAGAGAATTAGGTTAAGATCTTATTCTAGCCTAAACTTAAACTAGGAATAAGTACTATTAGCTAGTACCGGAGGAATGGTTATAGAATTATTATAGAGTTACTTTTGATCTCAATACGACATGTGACATAGTATCCATTATAGAAGATCTTCATGAGGTGATGAACTAATTATGGTTTAAGTCCAGAGGTGTTTAACTGTAACGGTTAAAATAAGATGGACTTATATGGTTACAAAGTGCTAGAGTAAATGTATAAGTTATGTGCAAGTAATCTCCATGTGATCCTTAAGGGTGAGGGTTATAGACTGATGATTGTTCTACCGAGGTGTAGGCTCGGAGTCTTATGGTCTAGTAAGATAAGTATTGTCACTATTAGAGAGATGTTTAGGATCATAGACCCATATATATGTAAGTGGTGTCTAAATTGACACAAGTAGCATTATATGATAGATTCTCTTAAAACCACGTAAAAAAATTACTATTGTATTAGTATAGTTTCACGTGGAACAAGGAGGACTAATATCCTTGGAGAGGGTGTTGACAACATGCCACAACCTGCAGTTCAAGGACGAGGTCATGGAAGCGGTCAAAATTTAACCGCAAGTTTAAGTGCTACCCTGTCTGTGGTTGAAAGTTCAACTGCATGAGGAAGCCAAGGGAGAGGTCGAGGAGTCAGGAGTGGTGAAAACCTTTTTCACGGAAGAGGTGATGATGGAACAAATGACTCAAGTAATCCAAAATACTCTCCCAAGCATGTTGAAATCCATGTTAGGCGACCGCTTCAAGGACCCAGAAGAGGAGCAAGAAGCCAACACTCAAAGGGAGAGACTAGGAACAATTCCCAGACCACTGAGAGGGTGGAAGCATCAGTTAGAGACATGGATGACTTACCGAAAGAACGGGAAAAAGAACCACTAGTGACAGGGGGAACATACGAGAAGAGAGAGTATCAAGTGAAGGAGAAAGCATGCAACTTCAAGACCTTCAATGACACTCGCCCAAAAGAATTTAGGGGCACAGAAGGCCCAGTTGCTCTAATAAACTGGATGACTAAAATGCAAAGTTGTTTTAAAATATGCAAGTGCTTGGAGGAGCAGAAAGTGACTTATGCTGCCACTACTCTCCTGGATTCGACACTCCACTGGTAGGAGACTGAATGCGTTTGCAACTTTGACTTGGTAGAAAATGAAGAGCATGATGATGGATAAATACTGCACACAGTCAGAGGTGAAGAAGTTGGAATCATAATTCATGAGACTGGAGCAAGGTTCACTATCAGTTCAGTAGTACGTGAATAAACTCCTAGAGAAGGCCAGATTCACCAGTTATTAAGTGGCGACCGAACAAAGGAAGATAGACCAATTCAAGGATGGTTAAGGATAGAGATAAAATGATATGTGGACATGACGAAGCCAACCACGTTCGTTCAAGCGGTAGAGATGGCAACGGTGGCCGAAGAGAATAATGCAAGGGCAGCTGGAGACAGGAGAGATTTCAGAGAAAGTAGGAAGGATCGAACAAAGGGGTAAAGAAGGCGAGGGAAACGCAAACATCGACCAAAAACCAGAATGATGGATTCTCCAGTCCTACATGCAAGAAATGCAATAAGAGGCATGGAGGGGAGTGTAGAGCAGGAAGTGTAACTTGCTATCGTTGTGGGAAGCCAGATCACACTGTGCGGGAATGTCCCGAGAAAAAGACGTGCTATGAGTGCGGGGCTACATGACATCTGAGGTTTGAATGTCCCAAGTTACAGAAGGGCACGAGAAACAACAACCGAGCTTTAGGAGAGTGATCAGGAAAAGAGTTAGCAAGGAAGGAGTCGACTAAGGGGCGCGACCGAGCATACAACATGACACTGGAGGAAGCACGGGAAACCCCGGATGTCGTATCTGGTATGTTCCCTATTAATGATGTCTATGCGCATGTATTATTTGATTCGGGTGCAAATGGTAGTTTTGTCTCCACTTCTTTCCGTCACTTTTTGAATAGAGATGCCAATAGGCTAGAAAAGAGCTACACTGTAGAAATTACAGATGGTGGTCAAGTTAAGGTAGATGAAGTGATTGATGGATGCATGATCTATATAGACGGTAAGAAGTTGCCTGTAAGACTTATGCCCATGGGATTGGGTGGTTTCGACGTAGTCTTAGGAATGGACTGGCTGACCATGCCCAAATTGTTTGCAACAAGAAGAAGATTAAGATCCTGACCCTAGAAGGAGAAACATTCTATGTTTATGGGGACCGAACGAAGACTGACATAGGAGTAATCACGGCAATTAAGGCAAACAAATATCTACGGAAAGGTTGTGCAACATTCCTTGCTTACGCAATCGAAGCAAAGCTATAGAATAAGAAGATACATGATGTACCAGTGGTAGGAGAGTACCCAGAGGTGTTCCTGGAAGAGTTACCAGGAATACCACCAGAACGCCAGGTAGAATTAAAAATCGATTTGGTACCAGGAGCGACACCAATCGCTAGAGCACCATACCGATTGGCCCCAACAAAGATGCAAGAGTTGATGAAACAACTGCGGGAACTATTGGATAACGGTTTTATTAGACCAAGCTCATCACCTTGGGGAGCACCGATCCTGTTCGTGAAAAAGAAGGATGACACGATGATAATGTGCATCGACTATCGTGAGCTCAACAAGATCACGATAAAAAAATAGATACCCTCTGCCAAGGATTGACGATCTTTTCAATCAACTGCAAGGAGCTAGCCACTTCTCGAAGATCGACTTGAGATCTGGGTAACATCAATTGAGGGTAAGAGAAGAAGATATACCGAAAACCGCATTCATGACTCGATATGGACACTATGAATTTGTAGTAATGCCATTCGGCTTAACGAATGCACCTGCAACATTCATGGATTTAATGAATCGAGTCTGTAGGCCTTACCTAGATAAGTTTGTTATAGTCTTCATAGACGACATTCTTATCTACTCAAGGAGTAAGGAGGAGCACGAACAACATCTGAGAACAATTCTGGAATTATTGGCAAAAGAGAAACTTTACGCCAAGTTCTCTAAATGCGAGTTTTGGATACAGGAAGTTCAGTTTCTGGGCCATGTAGTGAATGCGGAGGGCATTAAAGTAGACCCAGCCAAAATTGAGGCAGTCATGAATTGGAAATCTCCTAAGTCTGCCTCTGAGATTCGCAGTTTCTTGGGTCCAGCGGTGTAACACCCTAAAAAACTGAGATAACAACTAATTTAAAATTTCTAAATACATCAATAATTGATTCGTCTACAATCACAAATTAAGAATTAACCTCAATACACAAAACTCATTCTATACATACAATCTATGATGAGGACGGGTGCTACTAAACCCAATAACAATTACTATCTCCAAGCTGCAGAAGACTTCGCCAACTACTTACTCTTGTATAAAGCTAAGGCTCAACTCTTCATAGCACTGCTAGAACCGAACCCCCCGACAGGAATCTGATGCACATGCCGACAAATAAAAGGTTAGGCTTAACGCCTAGTGAGCTCAAGAGTTTTAACGTGAGTGAATATATCTTAAAAGAAAGGAATCAGTTTAAAGCAAGGTCTTACGAAATATTATACTTCAAAATAGAAACGACATAATTTCCCATAATATGCACTTTTAAAGACAATGCTCCCAAACACACATTTCTTGTAAAACGATGCAACCCGTAACTCACCCAAAACGGGGTCATAGTTCGATACTCAAATGTGCTAAAATGTAAATAATACTTCATAACCCAAAACACCCAAAACTCGGGTGGGACATAATACTCGACCCTTAAATAACGGAAGACAATCCATATAAATATGATACGCCATTAAAACATGAAACTAAAGCTTAATACTCACGCGGCCATAAAATGGAATGAAATCAAAGTATTAAAGCATGGGCAATTAAATATCCAAAATACCGCGGGCCGACAACAGGGGATACCCGTATCCGTTGAGAGCGAATGAACACAAAAGTATGCCACTCAAACAACGTTGGTCGCATGACACTTCACGACACGAACGCCCAAGTGTCCCTACGACTCCTTGACAAGTTTCACCCAAAGAGACAGCTGACCTTAGCGAATACCACCGAAATTATCGCCAAAGGCTCGGCTCACGGGGGATACAACGACGGCATTGCCCCACACGACGAAGGCCCCTAACGCCCATCAGAGGACTCCCCACAGTCATAATAGCTCAACCGGGCTCAACCCTTCTAGTGCCTACTTGCAAAGACAAGGTCATAAGCCATGAGTCCCGGAGTCCAACCCTGTACCACCCAATTGACCATCAAATAAGACTGACTTATGTGCCTATGGATCCAATGCAACACAATCTAAAGTTACACGACTACTCCTGAATGACTAAAGCACTCGAGTCTGTAACTATCGATAATATGCAATAAAATGCATTAAGATGTAAATCACAAATTGGACTCTACATCGAGCCATTAAAACTGGACAAATGTCCTCAAGACTCTTTTAAGCCAATACCGAGCTAAAATGCTCAAAATCCATTTGACCAACAATTACCGGTACCCCCAAATAATGAAATGTCTTTAAACAACGTTTACGAAGACACATACCTCAAAGACGAGATTAACCAAAAACTCGACGCATAATGGGACCAAAGGTTTTTCCAAAGGGTTTATGAATGTAAATACCCCAAAATGTCTATGACATGAAATAAACTTCGTTTGTACAAAAATCACCAAAGATGCATAAGTCATGAAATGGACTCTATTTGTACAAAATTGCTAAGAACCCAAATATGAGCATTTTATGGAATTAAACAACCCAAATTCACCAAATATGAAAACTTATCAAAATACTCATACTTGACAAATAACCAAGTAAAACATATTTTACTTCCAAATACTCAAAACTTATCAGCAGTTAACCATTTCATATAAAACACTTTAAAATAAACATTTTGGCATGTACACCGTTTTCGCAAATCAACGTGAACTCACCTTGCTAGATTTAGGCTAAATCTAGGTTTCACCCAACGAGCTCTTTTGAAGGCCGCTTGAATCCTCAAGCCGAAGACTTCTAAAACCATTTTAGATAATGAAACTTTCCGAGGACACCCATTACAACTCTTCAACCCAAGCTTTCAAAACCTAGATCCACACATTTTCAACCGTAAACAACCATATCCAACCAAATAGAAACATTCTCCCAACATGTTACACCAAAATCTCTATTTTGGACAAAACCCTAATTTTGACCCAAAACTCCCAAAATCTTCCAAACCGAAATTAGAGAAATCAAACACTAGTAGATCATCAATGGAACATTTATAACTTATTTCAAGGTTTAGAAATGGAAGAGATACACTTACCACTTAGGTTTTGGTAAAAACCTAGAAAACTCTACCATGGAGTTTGAGGTTGAAGATAACAATGGTGGATACTTGCCAAAGATCTCCATCCACCACTTGATGATGGAGCACTCTAAGAACACAAGAAATCAACCCAAAACGATTTAGGGTTTGAGGGGAATGAAGAAGAAACGGTTTGGGAGAGAGAGGAGAGGTTTTAGAAAAGAGAAATGAGGAAATAGGCTGAAATCAGGTTTTTAACCCGTGCTGATGCTTCTGATGTTGCGCACGACCCGTGCGCTTTTTGTGAAGGGATTCGCACGACCCGTGCGCCCTACAGACCGTGAAGAATCTGCCCGAACACTGTTTTGGTCATAACTTCTTCGTTATAGCTCCGTTTTCGCTCCGAAAAGAACCGTTGGACTCGTAATCGAATCCTTCATCCATTTAGACTACAAAATCTAGGATTCAAGTCCAAAATCATATATCTTGTTTTTTTTAAAGCTACTGATTTCAGTATTAACTTGAAATGATGCTTTTCGAGATTCGGGGTGTTACAATCCTCCCAACCTTAAGAGAGATTTCGTCCTCGAAATCTAGCACCAACCAATCACCCAACATCTCCCTTGGCGAGATCTATTGATTCTCTATCCCAAAAGAAATACCTTCTCGAAACCTTACCTCATATACGAATCCCGATTACATCCCGATTGATGTTGCCATAGAATTCCACATACAAGCCGCCATAAACTGAAATTCTAAGGTTCAATGCACCTTACCGGTGACGGAAGAGCATCGAGTCCTTATCAATTCATTCCCCCATCAATAAATTTTCGGTTGCCTCCCAACCTTAGATTGAACATATCCCTCAAGATAGCTTACGACTCTGAGCTAACCACTCTCCCAATGGTACCCCAGAGTGAACTTGACCTTACACACCTCTAATCGCCCTTCATTGAACCACATTACACTCTTTTCTTGCCTTTTATAAACACAACAAATTCTGTAGAAACAACCCAACTATTGATTAACCATACCCCTTTCAAACCCATGTAGCCACATCCATGACGACTTTACCCGAGTGGCGACTGAATCCATATGTATAACTGATGAGATGATCATCTGCTGTTACAAAACGATTATTCTGATCTCAACAAATCAAGGCTTTTTCAATAAGAGATTCCTACCTAAGGTCCATAACGATATCCTCACCAAATATCCCCCATAAGCAACACCTAACAAGGCTTATTGTCCTTTCTTCTACGAAATTTCATATCAACAAGTTTGATCCGATTCAGCACAACAACAAATCAAATCCTCAAGCTAACCACCCAAACACAACATCTGTAGATAGCGAGTTATCCCAAAATTCGCGTCTACACAACCCTCATAATGCATTCTAACATCGATTGCCTAATCAACGAAACTTCGTTGATTACAAGATTATCAACGATTGATTCCTAGGTATCAATACCTACATTCCTTAATGTTATCCCTTAACTTGCAACACCAGGTTCAACAGATGTTCACTGAGGCATACTAACGATTATTTCCCAAAACCGAGTGTCAACACCTATCCTCAGCACAACTATATGTAATGCGGATATACTAACAAATATTCCATTCCCAATTAGCAATGCCGATACGAAGTTGACACCTACTCTTGGAAATAATTGTCCAAATTAAACGTCCTTACTAGCCAACCATAACATCATCAATAGTCATAGATACTCATTAGGGTGATACACCATAGACACATAGCATGTTGACGTACCACTAATCCACAAATTCAAAACCCAAACACACCTAAGCAACCACACATGGTTTTAACCCAAAGACTTATCGAATAGGAAGATCATCACCTAATTAACTAGGAGAAGGCACAAGCCTAACACCCCCATTACTTCTGTGCGAGCCAATCCAAGAACCAAAATCACAAAAATCCAGGCTGACCAACGGTCGCCTTATCCGACGCTTCAAAACCACAAGGACGCCTCTAGACCTTATTAACAAGTCCTTTCACAAGGAGGGTTTAAATCTATAGGCCCTATGAGTTCAAGGTTTTTTTTTTACTAACATGCCGATTTAAACTTTTATAAAATTTTCAAATACATAAGCTTTACAATAATTGGTCGTGTAGTAAAATCCACCACCGATCACTCGATAGGTTGAAAATTGATCACCGACGCTACACATATAAAACCATTTCCAAAATTCGTCTGATATGTATTTACATTAATAAAACGGTAGCAAAAGACGTGTAGCAAAATTCGCACTTTAATCATGGGATTAAATTCCTGCACTCCAAACACGTGTAATAAATGTTCGTACAACTCCCAAAAGAGAACTTCACAACTTTTAACTTTAAACTTTTCCTCCTTTAACCAAAAACGTTGTGGCATAAAATTTTCAAAAAACCCCTTTTGTATCAGTTTATTCCCCAAAGCTCGGTGGAACGATGGGAACGCAAATAAATCCTCAAGTCGAGTTTAAAACTTTGAGCCACACAGATAAAACACATTTGACCAAAATAGTAACTATGACAACATGAATGCTGATAACTCATTTATGTGCATTGCTGAAAATTCCTAGTAGTAAAATTAATAACTGAAATAACATAAACCTTTTAGATGTTTACTCACTCCAACAGCATAATTTACTCCAAATGCAATTAGCATACAACAACTGACATTTATCAAAACAACATGGGAGGTGACATCTTTAGCAAAACTCTTAAGTTAATGCATGCAATAATGCAGGTACACTAATTCCAAAATTTAATTACACGATGTAAAAGTCGTACGATATGATACCATAAAATCCCACTGAACTTTCATAAAACTAGTAAATGCCAAAACCAAGCGGCGTCAAGATTTCCATTTGCCAACATGAAGCATAAGACAACAATAAGTCTGAGAATGTTAAAACTCCAATACCATAACGTACGATAAAGTGACTCTTTTTAACAAAACTCTCATGAGACACGATGCCCAAAAAGCTCGTAAATCTACACGAAATAAAGTTAAAACTCACACATCGCAAAGTACACTCACGCGCCCTAAAATGTCGTAAAATAATTTTCCATAAAATTCAACGCGACTCGCGCATACTCAAAATTCCCAAGAAAGTTCAGACTCAAGAACGTGGGAACAACTCTTCCTTTAAAACCTTAACATACGTGGAGGAGATCCAATGTCAAAGTTAAAAATTCTACAGTTACTTACCCAATGCCCCATATGGAATTAAAACACGGATCTTATGATGTACCAAAAATAGCGTTAAACACAAAACAGGGACGGAGAGATTTTCAATATAATTTGCAATCACATGCAACAAAACCCTTCCATGCATGCTTAAGCTCACGGTTCAAAATCTGATGCGTGCTAAATGTTTTACCAAAACTTTGCAACATAACTCACTTTATGTTTTGAAAACATGAGGAGCAATTTATGTAAACTTATTTAGAAATAAGTCTTGTGCATGGATTTGGTCGGCATGCAACATCTTAGGACTGTGCTTCTCAATTCATACTATTGTCATTCGGATGCATCGAACATCTTAGAGCAACAAACCCACTAATTTGGTTAACTTACAATCTCTTCTCGAAATAAAGTTGGTTCAACAACTTATAGTGCTATTCCAACCAAATACCCTGACCCAAGATGGTCAACTTAATGCATTCATCGCACTTACCCATCATTCCCAAGTGACATTGCTATAAACATCAACCTTTCCTTAGATCACTCGCTTAGAAACTTTCTCGCTACCCCAACGGTCATCATACCAAGGTAGTTCAATCATACATATGTAGCACGTAGGTTCATGTTGGATCAGAAATAACTAAGTCTGGTTAGTATTGCTAGGTGAAGAAAGATTACTACTGCTTAGCATGTTAATACTTCTCTGCAATATTTGTACTGCTAGTAGTTAATACTGCTTGGAAATTACTACTGCCATAAGAGATTAATACTGCAAGCATGATTAGTACTGCCAGAGACAAAGTTAATACTGCTATTGAGTTAATGCTGCTTGTGAAGATAAAGATGGATTGATGCGGAAGAATAGGAGATGAAGATAATTATGGACTGGATTCTGAAGAATAATATTTCTTTTGTAATTATCTTTTAATTAATTCTGTATATATAGTTTAGAAGTTCTTGATAGAAAAACATACATTGATAGAGTTGTTTTTGTTTTAGAGAATTAACCTCAAGACTAGTATTGATCCTTTCTATAGAGAAGTGTAGAACGTCTGTTGAGTCTGTTCAACAGATTAAGGTTGTGTTTGTAATCATTAAGTTTTATGCAATATAAACTTATGATTTGAGTTCATATTCTGTGTTTTTGATTAATTGTTAAAGTGTTATTCCGCAACTTCTTTAACATTGTTTCTGAGTTTGTATTAAATTCTTGTTTAGAATTTTCGATCTTGACAAGTGGTATCAGAGCTAGAAAACTCAGAAACCTATAATCATGGACGGTTCAAGCGACAGTGTTTTGGTATCAAAGGTTCCCATGCTCAAACCCAATGAGTTTGACATGTGGAAGATCAGAATCAAGCAATATATTCTTCTCACAGACTTCTCAATGTGGGACATCATTGAGAATGGTCCCTCAGATGAAGGAAAGATGGATGCAGATGGCAAGAGACCTCCACCAAAGACTGATGGAGAAAGAAAGATGAGGCAGACAGAGATGAAAGCCTTGAGCACTCTGCTCTTGGCTATACCTAATGAGTACCAACACCAGTTCTGCAACTGCACGGATGCACAAATTCTATGGAATGCACTGTAGAAAAGATTTTCTGGTACCAAAAGTACCAAGAGAAATCAGAAGGCCATCCTGAAGCAGCAATATGAAAACTTCATGTCTACAAAGAATGAGTCCATGACTCAAACTTTTGATAGATTTAATAAGTTAATTGGTGAATTGGCCACTGTTGGTGTCCAGATAGATCAAGATGATGTAAACAGAAAATTTCTAAGATCTCTTGGTGATGAATGAACTATGTACACTGTCTCTTTTAGACAGAATGACCAACTGGAGGACAAGGAACTGGATGACCTCTATAATGACCTTAGGGTGTTTGAAGCAGAGGTAGAAGCAAAGAAGAGGCCCTCTGGATACTCATACAATGCTGCTCTTTTATCATCTTCTACTGATTCTGCTGCAAATACAGAATCAGTTAGTGCTGCCTATGGATCAAAGCAAGATGGATCTAATGACTTTGTTTTAGAAGTTTTTCTAGCCAGTCATGCTAATTCCACTCTAATTAATGATGATTTAGAACAGATAAATGCTGATGATCTGGAAGAGATGGATATCAAGTGGCAGATGGCTATGCTCACAATGAGGGTAAAAAGATTCATCAAAAGGACTGGAAGAAATAACTTTGCTCAGAAAAGAGAAGATAAGGAGTGATTTTGAGAAAGTCAAGCTTGTTGGGAACTGAAGATGTGTCTAAGTGTTTAATACTGCCAGGCTTTCATGATTACTACTGCTGAGCCAGATTAATACTGCTTGAAGAAATTAATACTGCTGGGCATAGTTAGTGCTGCTGGTGAAGATTAATACTGCTCAGAGTGTTAATGCTGCTGTGACTTAATACTGCTTATTTGATAGTCAAGATATGCGCATATCAAGACTTAAAGATAATCATGGAAGGTTGAAGATAACTATGGAAGAATATACTGAAGATCTTTTAAGTTTTTTAATTATCTTTTATTTTCAGTATATGTATAGATGTAGTCAGAATAGTTTCAATATACGAGATTTTCTAAGTTTTTGTTTAGAGAGAGAATTAACCTCAAGGTTTACAATCCTAATTCTAGAGAAGTAGAATTCGTATTGGTGAGCCTGTTCATCAAGATTTAGGTTTTGTTTGAAAGCTTGTAACTTTAATCATTCAATAAAGTTTACAAGTTGTGATTCATTCTTTACTGTTACATTGATATTTTGAATATTAAAGTGTTATTCCGCAACTTCTTTAATATTGTTTCTGAGTTTTATTATTCTTGTTAAGAATCAGATCCTGATAAGTGGTATCAGAGCCTAGTATTCTCAGAAACCTTCATTCATCATGGACAACACAGTTGAATCAACCAGTACTCTTGTTTCAAAGGTTCCCATGCTCAAACCTAATGAGTTTGACATGTGGAAAATTAGGATCAAGCAGTACATCCTCCTTACAGACTTTTCTATGTGGGACATTGTTGAGAATGGTCCCTCTGCTGAAGGTAAAATTGGGCAAGATGGAAGAAGACCACCTCCAAAAACTGATGCTGAGAAGAAAGTGAGACAATTGGAGATGAAAGCCTTAAGCACCCTGCTTTTGGCCATTCCTAATGAGTATCAACATCAGTTTCACCACTGCACTGATGCTCAGATTCTATGGAATGCTTTAGAGAAGAGATTTGCTGGCACCAAGAGCACTAAGAGGAATCAAAGGGACATTCTCAAGCAGCAATATAAGAATTTTACATCTTCAAAGAATGAGTCTATGACTCAAACTTTTGACAGATTCAATAAGTTAATTGGTGAGTTGGCTACTGTTGGAGTTCAGATGGAACAAGATGATGTCAACCGAAAGTTCCTCAGATCTCTTGGAGTTGAGTGGACCATGTACACTGTTTCATTCAGACAGAATGACATGTTGGAAGAAAAGGAACTGGATGATCTGTACAATGATCTGAGAGTGTTTGAATCTGAAGTAGAAGCAAAGAAGAAGCCTACTGGATATGTTCATAATGTTTCACTCCTATCAGCATCAACTGATTCTACTGCTAACCCTGAATCAGTTAATGCTGCCAGTGGAGTAAATCAAGAAAAAGGCAATGAATCTGTTTTGAAGCCTTTCTTTCCAGCCATGGAAACTCGTCTTTAATCAATGATGACTTGGAACAACTTCATCCTGATGATCTTGAAGAGATGGATATTAAATGGCAGATGGCCATGCTTTCTATGAGGGTGAAGAAGTTCATCAAGAGGACTGGGAGAAACAACTTCTCTCAAAGAAGAGAAGATGGAGCAGGCTTTGATAAGTCAAAGGTGGAGTGCTACAAGTGTCACATGAAGGGACACTTTGCCAGGGAATGAAAAAGTGGAATGTCTCAAAACAACCACCAACAAGCTCAGACTGGAAGCTTCAACCAGAACAGAAACTTTGCTCAAGCTCTTGTTTCTCAACAAGGAATGGGGTTTGATTGGAGTGATAAAGCTCTCATGGCAGAGGTATCTGATCTCCCAACTGAGGTACTTTCTAATATCTGTTCTCAAACTTGCATAGACACTGTGAAAAGGTACAGGGATCACGACCAGAGTATGAGTGATGACCTTAAGAGGTTAGAAAATGATAGAAAAGACTATATGATAATTGTTGAAAGGTTTGAGGAACAAATTAAAGGTTTCCAAGCCAATGAAATTCAACACACATATGATACTAATTACTGGAAGTGGGAGAAAAATGATCTAGAAATCCAACTGACAAAGTCTAAAGAGGAGAATGAAAAGTTGAGAGGAGAGCTAGCCAAGGTTAAGCTGGATGTGGAAAAGTTTTCATATGCATCTAAAGCCATGGATTCTATGCTAAAGGTCCAAATCCATGATAAGCTTAAACCAGGAATTGGGTACAATACCACACCACCACCATACAATAACAACTACATCCCTCCTAAATCAGACTTGCTGGAGACCAAGGATAGGAAGGATTTGCATGAGGGAGCCACTAAGGTAGATCCTTTAGATGAAGTAGTTGTTAAGGACAAGACTGAGAAAGAAGCTGGTAAGAGTAAGGATAACACTGTAAGTGGTGAGATTCCCTTAGAAAATAACATTCTTACCAATGAGGGTGGTGGAAGGGATTGGGTCAAATCTAATGGTGTTGAGAAGACTGAGGGAAAGTCTAAAAAGGTCCATTACAAGCAGACCACAGTTGTGAATCCTGTTCCTTGCAAACAGTGTGCAGGTAAGAAATATGAGCCCCTAAAACATGATAAAAGGAGGGGAAATCAAAGAAATTGGAATAATCAGTGGGCTCAGAAATAAGGAGTTGATCTGAGTAGAATCATCAGACCAAAACTTTGTTTCATATGTGGCAAATTGAACCATCTTGCCAAGCACTGTTATTTTAATCCCATGAACCAAAGGATAAATTTTCAAAGATCTGTGCAAAAACCCTTTGGTTATAGGAAGAATGAAAGGAACCATGTGGCTAAGAAACCAGTGAAATCTAAAAGCCACATGAAGAAAAAGACTGTAAAATAGAGTGTCAAGATGTGGGTTCCCAAAAGCACTAAAACTTTTAGTACTACTACCACAAATAGTGCTGCTGACAAAGATAGTGCTACCAGAAGCAATACTACTGCTATCAATGTTAGTGCTGCTGAGAGTATTAGTACTTCTAAAACTAACATTGTTAGTACTTCTTCAAATGTTAATACTGCTAACCTTGTTAGTGCTTCTAACAAAGTTAATACTGCTAAACCTGTTAGTGTTGCTAACTCTGTTAGTACTTCTAAAATTAGTACTGCTTCTAGTATTTGTGCTTCTAGACCAATCATCTTGACAAAGTACTCTAGTAAAGAGTTTTCTGAATTTAAAAATCTCATCAAAAAGGAGTGCAAGTACTTTGATGAGAAAGGGAGGCCCAAGACCACTTTGGCTTGGGTTCCCAGTCAATACTAATTGATTCATCTTATGTGTAGGGCAACCAGCAGCTCAAGGGAAAGATCATTTGGCATGTTGATAGTGGTTTCTCTAGGCACATGACAGGGAACATGGCTTGCCTCAAGAATTTCAAGAAAATTGATGGAGGGCATGTTGCCTTTGGTAATACTCCATATGGAGGTAAGATTAGTGGTAAGGGTGATGTAATAAAAGGTAAGATGACCTTTGAAGATGTTTTCTATATTGAACAGTTAAGATACAACCTATTAAGTGTATCACAGGTTTGTGACAAAAAGCATAGTATATTATTCACTGATTCAGAATGCATTATTCTTGCTCCTGGATTCAAGGTAGTTGATGAAAAGATGATACTACTAAGAACTCCTAGAAAGGATAATGTCTATTGTTTGGACATGGAAAATGTTTCAAATGATTCATCCCTAAACTGTCTTGTTTCAAAAGCTTCTTTGGATGAATCATCACTTTGGCACAGAAGGATGTGTCACATGAATTTTAAAACAATGAATAAACTTGTTAAAAACAACCTTGTAAGAGGTTTGACTTCAAAAGTATTTTCATGTGATGATGATTGTGTTGCTTGTCTCAAAGGCAAACAACACAAAACTTCTCATAAGTCCAAAGAGTTGAACACAATTTCTTCTTCTCTTCAGTTGTTGCATATGGATCTGTTTGGTCCTACAAATGTCATGAGTATAGGTAAGAAATCATACTGCTTAGTTATTGTTGATGATTACTCTAGATTTACTTGGGTATATTTTCTAAGGACTAAGGATGAGACAAGTGGACTGATCAAATCCTTTATTCTAAGAATTGAAAACCAAACAAATCAAAAGGTAAAAGTCATTAGGTCAGATAATGGTACTGAATTTAAAAATCTTGATCTAAACACCTTTTGTGAGGAAAAAGGAATTGAGAGGCAATACAGTGCTCCTAGGACTCCACAACAAAATGGTGTTGCTGAGAGAAGGAATAGGACACTGATTGAAGTTGCTAGATCTCTGTTAGCTGATTCAAAACTTCCAATTACTTTCTGGGCTGAAGCAGTTAATACTGCCTGCTATGTCCAAAACAGAGTTCTAGTGGTCAAGCCTAAAAACAAGACACCATATGAGCTTTTAAATAAAAGAAAACCATTTATTGGATTTTTCAAACCTTTTGGGTGTCCTTGTACCATTCTCAATACCAAAACTCACTTAGGAAAGTTTGATAGCAAAGCAGATGATGGTTTTCTTGTTGGTTACTCATCTTAGAGTAAGGCCTACAGAGTATTTAATTCTTCTTCTAGAATAATTGAGGAAAGTGACAATGTCAAATGCAATGAGAACACACCAAATCCTATTGGTTCAGGTCCTCAGTGGTTATTTGACATTGATTCACTAACTAACTCTTTGGGTTTCAGTAGTGATGATCATGCAGGATCAGGAAGTAGAGGATCAGGGGATGAACAAGTACAAGATATTATTCCTCAGTCTGTGATCTTTCCTATACCTACAATGACCGCTGTTGAAATATGTGAAAGGGAGACTGTTATTGAATCAAGTCAGAGTGAAGAAGAAAGAAGAGATGATGAGAATTTAGAGCATGAAGAGTCAGAAGTAGCTGATGAGATTCCCTCAGCTGACTTAAATGATTCCAATTTAGATGTGGGAATGAATGAAGAACCTAGTCTTCAGACAAGAACTCAGAAAAATCATCCTCCTGAGCTGGTAATAGGAGACATAACTTCTCCTATGATGACTAGGAATCAAAGCAGACTTCAAGATTTGCAGGATCAGCAGCATACAATACTCTCTTGCTTTCTATCCCAGATTGAGCCTAAGAAGGCTTATGAAGCAATGAAAGATTCAAGTTGGATAGAAGCCATGCAAGAAGAGTTGCTACAGTTCAAATTGCAAGATGTTTGGGACTTGGCGGACCTTCCAAAAGGTCATAGAGCAATTGGCACCAAGTGGATTTTCAGAAATAAAAAGGATGAGAGAGGAATAGTAATAAAGAACAAAGCAAGGCTAGTGGCACAAGGGTACACTCAGGAAGAAGGAATAGAGTATGAGGAAGTTTTTGCTCCAGTTGCAAGGGTAGAGGCAATTAGGCTGTTTCTAGCCTATGCTTCATTTATGAAGTTCAAGGTATACCAGATGGATGTGAATAGTGCCTTTCTGTATGGAACAATTGATGAGGAAGTATATGTCTGTCAGCCCCCTAGATTTGAGAATCCATCATATCCTGACAGAGTATACAAACTGAAGAAAGCTCTCTATGGTCTACATCAAGCCCCAAGAGCATGGTATGATACTTTGTCTACCTATCTCTTGGAAAATGGGTTTGAAAGAGGAATAATTGACAAGACCCTTTTCATTAGAAGAAGTAAGAAGGACATCCTACTTGTTCAGATCTATGTGGATGACATCATCTTTGGATCCACAAAAGATCAGATGTGTAGAGACTTTGAAGAGTTGATGCACAAGAGCTTCAAAATGAGTTCAATGGGTGAACTTACTTTCTTCCTTGGGCTTCAAGTGAAACAGGAGAAAGATGGGATCTTCATAAGTCAATCAAAGTATGTGAAAGGCATCCTAGATAAGTATGGTCTATCAGACTCAAAGCCAGCAAGCACACCAATGGAAACACTCAAACAGATCACTGCTGATCTTGAGGGAGAGGATGTTGATGTCCATCTTTATAGATCAATGATTGGATCTCTCATGTATCTCACAACCTCAAGACCAGATATCATGTTTCCAGTGTGTGTGTGTGCCAGATTCCAAGTCAAGCCAAAGCAGTCACATCTTCAAGCTGTTAAGAGGATTTTCAGATACTTAAGAGGGCAACCTAGATTAGGTCTTTGGTATCCTTATGAATCTTCTTTTGACTTGATTGCATATTCAGACAGTGACTTGGGTGGTGCTAATATGGATAGAAAGTCTACTTCAGGAGGATGTCAACTTTTGGGTGCAAGACTAGTATCTTGGCAGTGTAAGAAGCAAACCACAGTGTCCTTATCCACAACAGAAGCTGAGTACATTGCTGCTGCAAATTGCTGTTCACAGGTTCTATGGATTCAGAATAAAATGCTGGACTATGGGGTAACCTTTCTTCACACTCCAATCTTCATTGACAATAACAGTGCTATTTGCATTGTTAACAATTCAGTCAAGCACTCCAAAACAAAGCACATTGAAATCAGGTATCACTTTATTAGAGACTGCAATGAAAAGAAGCTTATTCAAGTTGCTAAAGTTCATACTGATAATCAGTTTGTTGATCTATTCACTAAAGCGTTTGATGTGGGAAGATTCACTTTCTTGGTCACAAGTGTGGGCATGATCAAATATGAATAAGCTCATGTTTAAAAAGTGTTTGTATACCTGTTATTTATTTATTTATTTTTGTTTGGTGTTACTAATCATCTGTCTCAGGAAGTTTATTGCCCTGCTCAGACTAACACAAGCTTCAACAGTGTCAGTATAGTTAATGCTGCTAGTGCAGTTTTAATGCTGCCAGTGCAAAGTTACTACTGCAGATTCACTATTACTACTGCTAGTCTGAGTGACTACTTCAGGTATGTGTTAATACTGCTAGTAGTTAATACTGCTAGGAGTTAATACTGCTAGTTAGTTAATACTGCTAGTAGTTAATACTGCGAGTTCGTTAATACTGCTAGTTAGTTAATACTGCTCGTAGTTAATACTGCTAGTTCATTAGTACTGCTAGTTAGTTACTACTGCTCTCAGTTAATACTGCGAGTGGTTAGTACTGCTTTAACGGAAAATAGGGTTAATACTTCTTTTTTCCCGAATCATATAAATACCCTCTTTGCCCGCCTAAAAGCTCACAACGACTCTTTGCATACTGTTCATCTTCTCTCTCACTCTTTTCTCTCAAGCAACAAGTGTGTTTCATTCCAGTATCCTCAAGAACGATGGCATCCATGGCGTTTATTGATGAACACAATGAGATCGCAATGCTTCAAAAGCCGAAGCAGGCTGATGAATTCCATCAAATAGTCGATTTTCTCAAGACCAGTCACATAGCATATGCTCTTACTGTGTCACCACCAATTTTCATCGAGCACCAGAAGCAATTTTGGGCCAATGCCACCGTTGTTACTGAAAACGGCGTGCAGATCATCAAGACAAGGGTGTGTGACAAACCTTTGATAGTCACTGAAGAGGTCATTCGCATCAGTCTACGACTAGACGATGCCTCAGGTATTACTTTTATCCCTAATGAGGACTTGTTTTCCAATCTAACAAGAATGGGGTATGAAGGCCAACAGGGTGTTTTCAAATTTTACAAAGCAAACTTTTCTTCCCAATGGCGGTTCTTTATTCATACCCTTATGCACTGTATCTCTAGAAAAACTACTGGATGGAGTCAGTTCAGCAGTACCATTGCTTATGCTTTGGTCTGCTTGTCTAATGCCAGAAAGTATAATTTCTCAAAAATGATTTTCAATGACCTTGTGTCAAACTTGGGAAATAAAAAGAGTTTCTATATGTACCCAAGATTTTTCCAAAAAGTTATAACCTCTGAATTGACGAATATACCTCAGTTTAATGAGGTATATGTACCTAAAATCCCTAAGGGCAAGGTCTTTTCAAATATGAAAAGATCTGCCAAGGACTCGGAAGGAGTTGACACCCCATTATTCTCTACAATGATGGTGGTGTCCCACAACCAAGAAGGTATGGAATCAGGGTCAAGGCCCTCACTAGACCATCCCACTGAGAGCCAAACCCAACCTTCAACCACTATATCACTTCCTCAGTCCCTTGTTCATAAGCCAACTCCTGTTTTAACCAAAACTTATTCTAAGAGAAAGGTACACAAGGCTCCTTCCCTTGTTGTACCTCTTACAAACCCAGAACCTCAAAGCCCTCTAATGGAGCATTCTCCATTAGAGAATATCAATAGGGAAACCACTGGGGTGTCTCCCAACCCCAAGGAGGTGCTCACTGAGGAGATGTATGAGCATATGGGTGAGAAGGCTGCCACTACTCCTGCTAGCACAGAGGAGGTCAGTGGTAACATCACTAAGACCTTCCCCATGACAACTTTGGGTGAGCAATCATCCAAAGGTCCCAGGTGCCAAGAAACCAAGGGGGTGGATGGTGCTTCTGCTAAGCAGCAGACCTCCACTACTAAATGTTCCAATGATCCATCAAAAGGGGTTAACACTCCTGGAGAAGGTGAGGATAGATATGACTATCATGAATTGATTTCTGCCATGTCCAAAATGGCAACTGAACTGGATTCTCAGAAGCAGGTTGTAAATGAGCTCAAGAAAGTCATCATCAACCAACAAGCAGAGATCAACATCTTAAAGAAGTTGGTTCAGAAGGTGGTCCAAAAGAAGAAGAAACAAAGGTTTGTGCTCAGAAGAAGGAATCCAGTGACTGATGCTCCCAAAAAGGGGGAGTCAGAAGCTGAGGTCAACTTGGAGAGGGAGATACATGGAGTTGAGGGGGAGTTTAATGTACAAAAAGAAACAGGGCTTGTGTTTGAAGAAGCAGCAGTAACAGATAGAGCAGCAGAAACAGTTAATACTGCTGAAGCAAGCAAAGCAGCAGAAACAGTTAATGTTGTTGAAATAAGTGAAGCAACAGAAATTGTGAAAGAGGTATTATCTGACCTCATTAGCATAAATCTGGAAGAATTTGAGATAGCTGAAGCTCTAATCAAGGCTAAACATGATACTCCCAAGGTCACTTCAAAGGCCAAAGGAGTTGTCATCAAAGAAAAGGGCGAGGTTATCAAGAAATCAAGTGTTGAGAAGGCAGTAAGCAAGGATAAAGGCAAAGCCAAGATAGTGGAATCTGACCAACCACTTAAAAAGCAAAAGTTGATTGAGTCAGATGAAGCTTTGGCTAAGAAGATTCAAGCAGAACTTGAGCAAGCAGAATCAATTCAAGTGGAGAAAGATAGAGAGATGGCAAGAGCTCTAGCTGCAGAGCTTAATGAAGTATATCAACAGAGCTTGGCAAAAGAGATGGCACAGAAGAAAGTTGCAACTCTAAAGAAGCCTGTGATGATCAAAATGGCTGCTAAGAAGAGGCAACCTTCAAAGACCTACCTTGGAACTCAAGAGAGAAAGAAGATGACCACTTTCCTCAAAGGTGCTGTGGGAGTCAAAAAGGAGATGTTCTCAAAGATGTCATTTGAACAGATCAAAGGGTTGTATGATGCAGACATGACTAAGCTTCAAGGGAATGACAAAGCCAGAGTTGAAATGGAAAAGAGAATGAAAGAGAGTAATGACTTTCAAATAGAAAAACCTTTTCCTGATGATCAAGAAACTCCAAAGAAGGAAGCTACTCTAGGTGAAAGTTTGAAAACTTTGAAAAGAACTAAAATGATGGCAAAAAGAAAACTTGTTAAGAAACCTAGAGTGGCTGAAGATGTAGCTGAACAAAAGGTAGCTGAAGAAGAAGGGGCACCTAAGTCTGAAGAAAAGAAAGCTCAATCTTAGGAAGAACCATCAAGTACTTATGATGTAAATATGTACATGGTGGTGATTGAGAAAGTGCCTGAGCCTATAACTGCTGAACCAGTTGGTGTCAAGCCTCCTGAGATTATTCACTGGGATACCATGGAAGTAGATGGTAAGGAATATATCAGGCTGAAAAGGAAGGATGAAAAGTTTGAAGTGTATCCTATTTGGGCCAAGATAGTAAGAGTATGCTCCAGATCTGACTTAGAGGAAATGTTTGAAGTGGGGATGAAACTATATGCTGACAAGCTGAAAGCTCCAGGGATACCAGTTATAAAACTTGTGATGGAATATCTGTGTATGTTATTCAAGCCAGAGGAAGTTCAGCATGTTATCAGAAATGTTTTCAAAACCATCAACAACTGGACTCTGTATGAAAGAAGTGGAGTATATACACTGGTTGTGGATACAAGTCATTTTGAATACTTCTTGGTGGATAGAGTTTACAACCATAGCAGATTAAAGTTGCATGCTATGTTGAAGAAGAAGCTTGGTTGTGCACCAAATTCTGAAATGGCAAGGTACTTGATCCAGAGAATTATCAATCAAAGTTTAGGACCGAATCCTGATATAGGTGTATGAAAATGGAGTTTTGGGAGCATCTGAAGAACTTGACTTCTCTTCTCTAAAAGTTAAGTTAGGGGGAGATCGTTGGGAACTGAAGATGTGTCTAAGTGTTTAATACTGCCAGGCTTTCATGATTACTACTGCTGAGATAAGTTACTACTGCTGAGCCAGATTAATACTGCTTGAAGAAATTAATACTGCTGAGCATAGTTAGTGCTGCTGGTGAAGATTAATACTGCTTAGAGTGTTAATGCTGCTGTGACTTAATACTGCTTATTTGATAGTCAAGATATGCGCAGATCAAGACTTAAAGATAATCATGGAAGATTGAAGATAACTATGGAAGAATATACTGAAGATCTTTTAAGTTTTGTAATTATCTTTTATTTTCAGTATATGTATAGATGTAGTCAGAATAGTTTCAATATACGAGATTTTCTAAGTTTTTGTTTAGAGAGAGAATTAACCTCAAGGTTTACAATCCTAATTCTAGAGAAGTAGAATTCGTCTTGGTGAGCCTGTTCATCAAGATTGAGGTTTTGTTTGAAAGCTTGTAACTTTAATCATTCAATAAAGTTTACAAGTTGTGATTCATTCTTTACTGTTACATTGATATTTTGAATATTAAAGTGTTATTCCACAACTTCTTTAATATTGTTTCCGAGTTTTATTATTCTTGTTAAGAATCAGATCCTGACAAAGCTGGACATTGAGAAGTTTTCCACTGCCTCTAAAGCAATGGATTCACTTCTAAAATCTCAAGTCCATGACAACCTGAAAAGAGGTTTAGGATACAACAGTACCCCTCCACCCTATAACAATAACTATATCCCTCCCACTTCAGATCTCTTAGAAAGACAAGAGAAAATAGACTTACCTACAGGAGCCACAAATGTGGATCCTCTTAATAGTGTAGTGATTGAGGAAGAGGCTGAAGAAGAGACCACTAAGAGTAAGAATAAGGATGACCTTAAAGAAATTCCTTTAGAAAATCATATCCTTACTAATGAAGGGGGGGGGGGGGGGTAAACCTTTTGTAAAGAGTGAAAAGGCTGAAAGTTCTAAGAGAGGGAAGGGAAAGTTACAGGGAGTCCATTATATGCAAACCACTGTTGTTAATCCCTGTACTTGTAAACAGAATCAGCCCCAACAACATGATAAAAAAAGAGGAAATCAAAGAAACATAAATAATCAGTGGGCATTAAAACAAGGAATTGATCTGAGAAAAATCAACAGACCAAAGCCTTGTTTTATCTGTGGCAAGTTAAATCATCTAGCCAAACACTGTTATTTCAATCCTGTTAACCAAAGGATCACTTTTCAAAGAAATATACAAAATCCTGTTGGTTATAGGAAGCAAATAAGGAATCGTATGACTGAGAATGTGAGAAGGGCACCTATAAAATCTCATGCTCAGAATAAGTTTGCTAATTCAAAGAAAAAGACTCCAAATAAGCCAAGGAGTAACTTAAAGAAAAAGAAAGCAAACAACTTTGTCCAGGTTTGGGTTCCAAAAGTAAAGAAATCTGTTAGTACTGCTACTTCAAATAGTACTGCTGACAAGAATAGTGCTGTTGCAAGCAATACTACTGCTAACCCAGTTAGTACTGCTAACCCAATTAGTACTGCTAATGATGTTAGTACTGCAAATCAAGTTAGTACTGCTTCCAGTGACAGGCCCATTATTCTGACAAAGTATTCAAGCAATAAGATTCCTCAGTTTGATAATCTCATCAAATCTGAATATGAATATGTTGATGAGAATGGGAAACCCAAGACCACTTTGGCTTGGGTTCCTATTAAAAACTAACTGCTTTATTATATGTGCAGGGCAACCAACAGCTCAAGGGAAGGAGCATTTGGCATGTTGATAGTGGTTGTTCCAGGCACATGACAGGTAACATGGCCTGCCTTCAAAACTTCAAAAGAATTGATGGAGAACATGTTGCTTTTGGTGATAATCCAGTAGGTGGAAAGATAAGTGGAAAAGGTAATGTGTCAAAAGGTAAGATGACCTTTGAGGATGTATACTATGTTGAGCAATTGAGATACAACCTTTTAAGTGTATCACATGTTTGTGACAAGAAACATAGCATATTATTCAATGATACTGAATGTATTATCCTTGCTCCAGGGTTCAAGGTAGTTGATGAAAGTATGATACTACTTAGAACTCCTAGAAAGGACAATGTGCATTGCTTAGACTTGGAGAATGTATCTTCTGATTCATCTTTAAACTGTTTATTTTCAAAAGCTTCATTGGATGAATCATCTCTTTGGCACAGAAGGATGTGTCACATGAACTTTAAAACAATGAACAAACTTGTGAAAAACAACCTTGTAAGAGGTTTGCCACAAAAGGTATTTTCATGTGATGATCATTGTGTTGCATGTCTTAAAGGCAAACAACACAAAACTTCTCATAAGTCCAAAGAGATAAATACAATCTCTTCACCTCTTAATTTACTGCATATGGATCTGTTTGGTCCTACAAATGTGATGAGTATTGGTAAGAAATCCTACTGCTTGGTTATTGTTGATGATTTCTCTAGATTCACTTGGGTCGATTTTCTGAGGACTAAGGATGAGACAAGTGGACTGATCAAATCCTTTGTTCTTAGAGTTGAAAACCAAACAAATCTAAGAGTTAAAGTCATCAGGTCTGATAATGGAACTGAATTAAAAAACAATGACCTAAACAACTTATGTGAGGAAAAAGGCATTGAGAGACAATACAGTGCTCCTAGGACTCCTCAACAGAATGGTGTTGCTGAAAGAAGAAATAGGAGCCTGATAGAATCTGCTAGATCTCTGTTGGCATATTTAAAACTTCCAATTACGTTCTGGGCAGAAGCAGTTAATACTGCCTGCTATGTTCAAAACAGAGTTCTAGTAGTGAAATCCCAAGACAAGACACCTTATGAGCTTTTTAAAAAGATGAAACCTTTTATTGGATTTTTCAAACCATTTGGGTGTCCTTGCACAATTCTCAATACCAAAACTCACCTAGGCAAGTTTGATAGCAAAGCTGAGGATGAGTTTCTTGTTGGATATTCATCTCAAAGTAAGGCCTACAGAGTTTTCAACACCTCTTCTAGGATTATTGAGGAAAGTGACAATGTCAAATGCAATGAGAACACACCAAATCAACTTGGTTCAGGTCTTGATTGGCTATTTGACATTGATTCACTGACTAATTCTTTGGGTTTCAGTAATGAGCATAATGCAGGAACAAGGACAGAAAATGTACAAGTACAAAGACAAGAGTTTGTGATGTTCCCAACACCTACTGCTGATCCTATTGAATTTTGTGACTAAGATAAGAAAGATACTTCATATTCAAAGGACACTGAACCAACTCAGAATGAAGAGGACAGAGGTGAAAAGGAAGATCAACCCTCATATTCAGGAATTAAAGGTCCTGAGATGCCATGTTTGGAAGAAGATGATACAGATGATGATAACTCTTCAGTTTTTGGTGGCAGCACTCCTGAAAAGAATGACTCTAATCTAGAAGTAGATATTAATGAAGAGGTTGTTCATCAAACAAGAGTTCAGAAAAATCATCCTCCTCAATTGGTGATTGGTGACATAAATTCTCCTATAGTCACAAGGAATCAAAGCAAGTTGGGAGGATTGAAGGACATACAATCAGGATTACTATCTTGTTTTCTATCACAGGTTGAACCCAAAAAGTCATATGATGCAATGAAGGATCCAAGCTGGATAGAAGCAATGCAAGAGGAGCTACTGCAGTTTGTGCTGCAGGATGTATGGGATTTGGTTGAACTTCCAAAAGGACACAGAGTTATAGGCACTAAATGGATCTTCAGGAACAAGAAAGATGAGAGAGGAATAGTAATAAAGAACAAGGCCAGATTAGAGGCACAAGGGTATACTCAAGAAGAGGGAATTGATTATGAAGAGGTATTTGCACCAGTGGCCAGGATTGAGGCAATCAGGCTATTTTTAGCCTATGCTTCTTTCATGAAGTTCAGAGTCTACCAGATGGATGTAAAGAGTGCTTTCCTGTATGGGAGAATTGAAGAAGAAGTGTATGTCTGTCAGCCTCCAGGGTTTGAAAATCCAAATTATCCTGACAGAGTATACAAATTGAAGAAGGCACTCTATGGGCTACATCAAGCACCAAGGGCATGGTATGACACTTTGTCTACCTATCTCTTGGAAAATGGTTTTCAAAGAGGAATCATAGACAAGACTCTGTTCACTCATAGGAAGAAGAAGGACATCCTAATAGTGCAAATCTATGTGGATGATATTATCTTTGGATCCATAAAAGATCAAATGTGTAGAGATTTTGAAGATTTGATGCACAAGAGATTCAAGATGAGTTCTATGGGTGAACTTACTTTCTTCCTTGGGCTACAAGTTAAGCAGAAGAAAGATGGGATATTTCTAAGCCAATCCAAGTATGTGCAGGACATTCTTACTAAGTTTGGATTCTCAGATTCAAAACCTGCAAGCACACCCATGAAGACACACAAACAGATCACTGCAGATCTTGAGGGGGAGGATGTGGATGTTCATCACTATAGATCCATGATTGGCTCCCTCATGTATCTCACTGCTTCAAGACCAGATATCATGTTTCCTGTTTGTGTGTGTGCAAGATTTCAAGTAAGGCCTAAGCAGTCACACTTTCAAGCAGTCAAGAGGATATTCAGATATCTCAAAGGCCAACCTAGATTAGGTCTTTGGTATCCTCATGACTCACCATTTGACCTACTTGCTTATTCAGACAGTGACTTGGGTGGTGCAAATTTGGATAGAAAGTCAACTTCAGGGGGATGTCAGTTTTTAGGTGCAAGACTAGTGTCATGGCAGTGCAAGAAACAAACCACAGTATCCACCTCCACAACAGAAGCAGAGTATATAGCTGCTGCAAGCTGCTGTTCACAAGTACTCTGGATTCAGAATCAAATGCTGGACTATGGTATGACTTTTATTCACACTCCAATCTTCATAGACAATAACAGTGCTATTAGCATTGTCAATAATCCAGTCAAGCACTCCAAAACAAAACATATAGAAATCAGGTACCACTTTATCAGAGACTGTAATGAAAAGAAGCTCATTAAGGTTGTGAAAGTCCATACAAGTAACCAATTTGCTGATCTATTCACCAAAGCTTTTGATTCTAGTACTGCTTCTAACTGAAACCATCCACCTATAAATACCCTTTGTGACCGCCAAAATACAAACGGATCTTTTAACTTCCATTGCTACTCTTTCCCTCTCTCTCGATTTCTTGCTCACCAGTGTACACCCTAGTTGCGATTCGAACCCTAGAATCACTCAGAACGATGGCAAGACTAGAATTCTTTGATGAACACAATGAGGTTGCTATGCTGCAAAAACCCAAACAGGCTGAGGGTTTTCATCAGATTGTGGATTTCATCAATTCATCTCACATTGCCTATGCCCTTACTGTCAATCCCACAATCCATGTGGAACATCTACGACAGTTCTGGGAAAATGCTTCAATTCAGACTGTGGAAGGAGGGCAGGTCATACAATCAAGGGTTTGTGATAAACCCATTACCATATCAGAGGACAACATACGCATTCATCTTCACTTAGATGATTCCTCAGGTATTACCTCTCTTCCTAAGGAAGATCTCTTCCAAGTTCTTAATCGTATGGGGTATGAAGGTCCCACAGAGGTATTCAAGTTCTTCAAGAACAAATTTTCACCTTAGTGGAGATTATTTGTTCATACCCTACAACACTGCATTTCAAGAAAAAACAACTGGATGGAGTGAGTTCAGCAGCACCATAGCCTATGCTTTGGTCTGCTTAGCGACCTCTAGAAAGTTTAATTTCTCTCAAATGATCTTAAATGATTTAATGTCAAACCTGGATACCAAATCAAAAAAACTTTTATATGTATCAAAGGTTTGTACAAGAAGTACTTAATAAGGAATTGACGGATTTACCTACCTTTAAGGAGGTATATGTACCAAAACTACCTAAGGGGAAAGTGTTCTCAAACATGAAAAGGCCATCCAAGGACTTTTCTGGCCAAGACACTCCATTGTTCTCTACAATGATGGGTGTGTCTCTTTCCCATGGTGAGGCAACAGGGTCACAGCCCACATCTGACCACCCAACTGATGACCTACCCACACCATTCCATTCTGTTAATATTCCTCAGATCCTTTTTGTCAAGCCCAAATCCCCCATCACCAAAACATATATCAGGAAAAAGGTACAAAAGGTTCCTTCCCTTTTTGTATCTTCACCCCTAAAGCCTTTAAGCCCTCTAATGGAGCATTCTCCATTAGAGAATATCGAAAGGGAAACCATAGGGGTGTCTCCCAACCCTCAGAAGGTGCCCTATAAGGAGAAGGATGAGCATGTGGGCAGTGAGGCTCACACTACTGACTTTGCACAAAGTGCAGGGCAAGACAGTGTGAACATCTTTAAGACCTTCCCCACGGCAACTTTAGATGAGCAATCATCTAAGGGTCCTAGGTGCCAAGAAACCAAGGGGGTAGAGAGTGCTTCTTCTAGGCAGAAGACTCCTACTAAAACTTCCAAGGATCCTTCAAGGGTGGTTAACACACCCAAAGGAGGTGAGGATAGATATAACTATGAGGAATTGATGGAAACTATTGCAAATGTCAATCTGGATGTACTCAAACAAGGTGCAGAAATAGAGGAAATGAAACTGGTGATTCTTTCACAACAAGTGCAGATAAGCAAATTAAAGAAGATGGTTCTGAGGTTGGTAAAGAAAAAGAAGAGAAAGTAGTTTGTGCTAAAGAAGAGAAGCATAGATCATTATGCTTCCAAAAAGGGGGAGACAACTGAAGCTGAAACTGAAAAACAAAGTCCAGTTGACATGGAATCTAAATTTGAGGGGGAGTTGGGTACAGAAGTAGAATGTAGCAAAACAGCAGAAATAGGTCTAGCAGCAGAAACTGAGAAGGCTGCTGTAGAAACTGAAAAAGTACCAGCAGAAACAGGGCTGACTATTGAGGAAATACAGATTGCAGAAACACTAGTGAAGGCCAAAGCTGACACTCCCAAGGCTACTCAAAAGGCTAAGGGAGTGGAAATCAAAGAAGGTGGTCTAGCAAAGAAAAGAAAAGAAGCTAGTATTGCTGAGATTAAGGGTAAAGGCAAAGAGAAGGTGGTTGAATCTATAAAAGCATCAAAGAAACAAAGTCAAATAGCTCTGGATGAAGAATTGGCATAGAATATGCAAGCAGACCTTGAAAAGAAAAAAGAGATTCTGAGGGAATGTTTACAGGTATGTCTTTTGGAAAGCTTGAAGAACTGTACAAGAAGGAAATGGCAAAGCTGCAAGGAGACTTCATTCAAAGGGTTGAGGTTGAAAGAAAAATGAAAGAAAGGCATGATCTGCATATTCAACAACCTTTTCCTGAGAATGAAGAAACCACTCCTACAAAAGAAGTGGAAGAAGAACAGAAAGAAGAAACACTTGCTCAAACAGTCAAAGCTGTCAAAAGAATGAAAACTATAGCTTCAAAGAAACAAACCAAAAGGCCAAGGATTGAAGAAGTTCAAAAAGAAGTTGAACATGTTGTTGCAACCTTTGAAGAACAATAATGTCAACACGGTGCAAAACAATCTGAACAATCTGAGGTACATGTTGGTTTGTATATGACAGTGACTGACAGTGAACCTGTAGAAGCTGACCCAATATCAGTCCAAGCCCCTGAAATTATCTATTGGGATATCCTGGAAGATCAAAGGAAGAAATACTTCAGGATTAAAAGGATGGGAGACAAGTATGAGGTTTACCCTACTTGGGGCAAAATCATCAGAAGCTGTTCCAGATCAGACTTAGAAGAAATGTTCAAGGTTGGAATGAGCTTGTAAGAAAAGGATTTGACAGGAGCAGGAATGAGCTTAATAAGATTAGCCATGAAGTACTTGTGCATGATGTTTGATCCTAGCAAAGTTCAACATGTTGTCAGAGATCTGCATCTGGAGAATAAATTCCAAAGAATAGACAATTGGATGCTATTTGAAAGGTGTGGAGTCTATGTCATCACTATTGACAGATCTTATCATGAGTACTACCTGGTGGATAGAATTTATGATCACAACAAAGCCAAATTGTAAGGTATGTTGAATGCTAAGCTGGTGTGTTTAAAGGATTCAGAAATGGCCAAGATAGTAGTCAGAAGAATCATCAATCAAAGCTTAGGTTTGGATCCTAATCTTGGGAATTGAGCTTATGTTTTGAAAGCATCATGAAGGAACACATCTTGAAGAACTTAACTTCTCAATCTGAAAAGTTAAGTTAGGGGGAGATTGTTGGATCAGAAATAACTAAGTCTGGTTAGTACTGCTAGGTGAAGAAAGATTACTACTGCTTAGATGTTAATACTTCTCTGCAATATTTGTACTGCTAGTAGTTAATACTTCTTGGAAATTACTACTGCCATAAGAGATTAATACTGCAAGCATGGTTAGTACTGCCAGAGACAAAGTTAATACTGCTATTGAGTTAATGCTGCTTGTGAAGATAAAGATGGATTGATGCGGAAGAATAGGAGATGAAGATAATTATGGACTGGATTCTGAAGAATAATATTTCTTTTGTAATTATCTTTTAATTAATTCTGTATATATAGTTTAGAAGTTCTTGATAGAAAATCATACATCGATAGAGTTGTTTTTGTTTTAGAGAATTAACCTCAAGACCAGTATTGATCCTTTCTATAGAGAAGTGTAGAACGTCTGTTGAGTCTGTTCAACAGATTGAGGTTGTGTTTGTAATCATTAAGTTTTATGCAATATAAACTTATGATTTGAGTTCATATTCTGTGTTTTTGATTAATTGTTAAAGTGTTATTCCGCAACTTCTTTAACATTGTTTCTGAGTTTGTATTAAATTCTTGTTTAGAATTTTCGATCTTGACAGTTCACCATAACACTGGCCAGGTGCCATTATGAACGTACAGTACATAGTCATCCTTGCGACCCTCGGCACGTTTCCCGTTTCTAGCGACTCGATCAATCCTCAAAATATCTTATCTTAGGGTACCTAATGTGCAACTTCACTTACAATTACTTATAAGAACTCTAGTTTGAGTCTAGGCATCCAAAGATCAATACCTAATTCTCTCAAACTTAAGCTCTGATACCAACTTGTAACACCCTCAAAAACTGAGATAGCAACTAATTTAAAAATTTCTAAATACATCAATAATTGATTCGTCTACAATCACAAATTAAGAATTAACCTCAATACACAAAACTCATTCTATACATACAATCTATGATGAGGACGGGTGCTACTAAACCCAATAACAGTTACTATCTCCAACCTGCGGAAGACTTCTCCAACTACTTACTCTTGTATAAAGCTAAGGTTCAACTCTTCATAGCACTGCTAGAACCGAACCCCCCGACAGGAACCTGATGCACATGCTGACAAATAAAAGGTTAGGCTTAACACCTAGTGAGCTTAAGAGTTTTAACGTGAGTGAATATATCTTAAAAGAAAGGAATCAGTTTAAAGCAAGGTCTTACGAAATATTATACATCAAAATAGAAACGACACAATTTCCCATAATATGCACTTTTAAAGACAATGCTCCCAAACACACATTTCTTGTAAAACGATGCAACCCGTAACTCACCCAAAACGGGGTCATAGTTCGATACTCAAATGTGCTAAAATGTAAATAATACTTCATAACCCAAAACACCCAAAACTCGGGTGGGACATAATACTCGACCCTTAAATAACATAAGACAATCCATATGAATATCATACGCCATTAAAACATGAAACTAAAGCTTAATACTCACGCGACCATAAAATGGAATGAAATCCAAGTATTAAAGCATGGACAATTAAATATCCAAAATACTGCGGGCTGAAAACGGGGGATACCCGTATCCGTTGAGAGCGGAGGAACACAAAAGTATGCCACTCAAACAACGTTGGTCGTATGACACTTCACGACACGAACGCCTAAGTGTCCTTACGACTCCTTGACAAGTTTCACCCAAAGAGACAACTGACCTTAGCGAATATCACCGAAATTATCGCCAAAGGCTCGGCACACGGGGGATACAACGACGGCATTGCCCCACATGGCGAAGGCCCCAAACGCCCATCAGAGGACTCCCCACAGTCATAATAGCTCAACCGGGCTCAACCCTCCTAGTGCCTACTTGCAAAGACAAGGTCATAAACCATGAGTCCCGGAGTCCAACCCCGTACCACCCAATTGACCATCAAATAAGACTGACTTGTGTGTCTATGGATCCAATGCAACACAGTCTAAAGTTACACGACTACTCTTGAATGACTAAAGCACTCGAGTCTGTAACTATCGATAATATGCAATAAAATGCATTAAGATGTAAATCACAAATTGGACTCTACATCGAGCCATTAAAACTGGACAAATGTCCTCAAGACTCTTTTAAGCCAATCCTGAGCTAAAATGCTCAAAATCCATTTGACCAACAATTACCGGTCCCCCCAAATAATGAAATGTCTTTAAACAACGTTTACGAAGACACATACCTCAAAGACGAGATTAACCAAAAACTCGACGCATAATGGGACCAAAGGTTTTTCCAAAGGGTTTATGAATGTAAATACCCCAAAATGCCTATGACATGAAATAAACTTCGTTTGTACAAAAATCACCAAAGATGCATAAGTCATGAAATGGACTCTATTTGTACAAAATTGCTAAGAACCCAAATATGAGCATTTTATGGAATTAAACAACCCAAATTCACCAAATATGAAAACTTATCAAAATACTCATACTTGACAAATAACCAAGTAAAACATATTTTACTTCCAAATACTCAAAACTTATCAGCAGTTACCATTTCATATAAAACACTTTAAAATAAACATTTTGGCATGTACACCGTTTTCGCAAATCAACTTGAACTCACCTTGCTAGATTTAGGCTAAATCTAGGTTTCACCCAACGAGCTCTTTTGAAGGCCGCTTGAATCCTCAAGCCGAAGACTTCCAAAACCATTTTAGATAATGAGACTTGTCAGGATCAAAATTCTAAACAAGAATTTAAACTAAACACTCAGAAACTATGTTAAAGAAGTCGCGGAATAACACTTTAACAATAAATCAATCAAACAATGTATGAACTCAAATCACAAGTTATATTGAATTAACTTAATGATTACAAACAAAACCTCAATATGTTGAACAGACTCAACAGACGTTCTATACTTCTCTAAAGAAAGGATTAAAACTAATCTTGAGGTTAATTCTCTCTAAACGTATATGCAAAACTATTTTCTCTATCAACAACTACTAGACTATATATACAGAACTAATTACAAGATGATTACAAAAGAAATATTGATCTTCAGCATCGAGTTCATAATTATCTTTAACATTATCTTCAGCTCCTAGTCTTTCGTTCTAAGTCATCTTTATCTTCACGAACAACATTAATCTCCATATCAATATTAACTTCCTCAGCAGTACTAACCATGTTTGCAGTACTAACTATGATTGCAGTAGTAAATCTTCAAGCAATACTAACTATTAGCAGTACTAACTCTCCAAGCAGTATTAATTCTACAAGGAGTAGTATTCTTCAAGTAGCAGTATTAATATTTAAGTCCAGCAACATTATCCATACTTGACACATTTTCAGTCCCAACAATCTTCCCCTAACTTAACTTTTGACATCCAGAAGTTAAGTTCTTCAGATTAGGATCTTCATGATGATTCCAAAACTCCAGCTCAATTTCCTAAATTAGGATCCGGGCCCATACTTTGATTGATAGTTCTTTTGATCACTATTCTGGCCATTTCTGAACCCTTAACACATACCAGCTTTGCTCTCAACATTCCTTGCAGATTTGCTTTGCTATGGTCATACACCTTGTCCACCAAGTAGTATTCATGATAGCTCGTATCAATAGTTAGCACAAAGACTCCACAATTTTCAAACAACATCCAATTATCTATTCTTTTAAATCCATTCTCAAGATGCAAGTCTTTGATAACATACTGCACTCTTTCAGGATCAAACATCATGCACAAGTACTCCATAGCCATCTTTTTTATGTTCATCCCTGCACCTTTTAGTAAATCCCCATACAAGTTCAAACCAACCTTGAACATTTCTTCCAAATCCACTCTAGTACAACTTCTGATTATTTTACCCCATGTAGCATATACTTCATAGTGATCACCCATTCTCTTTATTCTGAAATACTCTGTTCTTTTATCCACTAGAGTATCCCAATGGATAATCTCTGGAGCTTCCACAGAGATGGGATCAACTTTCACTGGTTCTTCATTTGTTATTGTCATGTACAACTCAAACTGTTCTTCAGGTTGTCTTTGCTGTTCTGATTGTTAAGTTGTTGTCTTTTGATTCTGCTCTTGAGTTTTAACCTGCTCACCCTGTTTCTGCTGTTCTGATGGTTCTGCTTCCATTTTCTCACTTTCCTGTTCTTTTTTTCCTTCTTCAGTTTTAGGCTTTTTTGCCTTTAGCTTGGTAGCAATGGACTTCTTTCTTTTAATAGCTCCAATCTTTTGAGCTAAAGTCTCTTCTTGCTTCACTTCTGCCTTTTCTTTGATAGGAGTGCCTTCTTCACTGTCAGGGAAGGGCTGTTGTATGTTGAGGTCATGCCTCTCTTTCATCTTCTTTTCAACCTCAACCCTTTGAGTGAAATCCCCTTTTAGTTTGGCCATCTCCTTTTTATATAGCTCTTCTATTCTTCCAAAAGACATGCTGGTAAACATTCCTTCAGGAACTCCAATAGCTACTTTCAGAAAGTTTATCATTTTCCTTCTTTCTTGATTTGCTAGAAAAGTCTTTGAAGGCTTTCGTTGGCTTTGTCTAGTTGCTCTCAATGTCACTTTCTTAACAGCAACAACAGTCTTCAGCCTCCTTTGATATTCTTCATTAATCGTTTTAGCCATTTCCAATGCAAGATCTCTGTCTTTTGCAGATTGAATCTCTTCCTCCTTTTCCAACTCTTCTTGCAACTTTTTGGCCATTTCTTCATCAAGTTCTATTTGAGTTTGCTTCTTTGATGGCTTCTCAGGCTCAATCATCTTCTCCTTCCCTTTCTTTTTGGCCTCAGCTACACTGAATTCTTTTCTTTTCTTCTCTGTTTCAACTTCTTTGATTACCACTCCCTTGGCCTTTTGAGTGGCCTTAGGAGTGTCAAGCTTTGCCTTCACCAATGTTTCAGCAATTTCTGTTTCTTCTATTGTCAGTTCAGTTACTGCTGCTGGTTTCTCCTTTGCAGTTTCTACTTCTTGTTCAGTTTCTGCTTCTGTCTCATTTACTGCTTCTTTACCAATTTCTGCTGCTTTACCAAACGTTTCTGCTGCTTGTTCAGATACTGCTGCCTTTACACTTGTTTCTGCTTCTGCATCAACCTCCTTTTCTTTTTCAGCACCAGTCTCCCCCTCAAACTGGAATTCCATGCCAACAGGGCTTTTCTTTTCACTTTCACCCTCTTGAGTCTCCCCCTTTTTGGAAGCATCATGATCAATGCTCCTCTTCTTCAAAACAAATTTGGTTTTCTTCTTTTTGTGCACCAATTTGAGGACCATCTTTTTGAGTTTGGTAATATGCATTAGTTGAGAAGTGATCACCTTTTTCATCTCATGTATCTCCAAATTTTGATTGTGAACTTCCAGACTTATTGTACCAAGAGTATCCATCAATTCATCATAAGTATATCTGTCCTCACCTCCTTTAGGTGTTTTTACCACCCTTGAAGGATCCTTGGATCTTTTAGTAGAGGCCTTCTGCCTAGCAGAAGCACCTGCTACCCCTGTGGTTTCTTGGCACCTGGGACCCTTAGATGATTGCTCATCTAAAGTTGCCGTGGGGAAGGTCTTAGAGATGTTCACACTGTCCTGATCCACACCTTATGTAGAATCAGTAGTGTGAGCCTTACTGCCCACATGCTCTTCCTTCTCCTTAGAGAGCACCTTCTTGGGGTTGGGAGACACCCCTGTGGTTTCCCTTTGGACATTCTCTAATGGAGAATGCTCCATTAGAGGGCTTGCAGGTTGTTGGGATGAAGATACAGGAAGGGAAGGAACCTTCTGTACCTTTTTCCTTTTATATGTTTTGGTGATGGGGGATTTTGGCTTGACAATAGGGATTTGAGGAGTATCAATTGAAATGAATGGTGTGGGTAGGTCATCAGTTGGGTGGTCAGATGTGGGCTTTGACACTGATGCCTCACCATGGGAATGAGACATAACCATCATTGTAGAGAATAATGGTGTCTCTTGTCCAGAAAAGTCCTTACTTGGTCTTTTCATGTTGGAGAATACCTTCCCTTTGGGAGGTTTTGGTACATACACCTCTTGAAAAGAGGGTAAATCCATCAATTCATTATTTAGTACTTTTCTTGCACAAACCTTGGATACATATAAAAGCTTTTGGTTTTGGTATCCAGGTTTGACATTAAATCATTGAAAATCATTTGAGAAAAATTAAACTTTCTAGAGGTAGCTAAGCAGACTAGAGCATAAGCTAAGGTACTGCTGAACTCACTCCATCCAGTTGTTTTTCTAGAAATACAATGCTGAAGGGTATGAACAAAGAATCTCCACTGAGGTGAAAATTTGCTCTTGAAGAACTTGTAAACCTCAGTGGGACCTACATACCCCATACGACTAATTGATTGGAAGATATCTTCCTTGGACAGAGAGGTAATACCTGAGGCATCATCTAGTCGTAGATGAATGCGAATACAACCTTCTGAGATGGTTAGAGGTTTATCACAAACCCTTGATTTGATGACCTGATTGCCATAAATAGTCTGTATAGAGGCATTGGCCCAGAACTGACGCATATGCTCCACATAGATTGTGGGATTGACAGTTAAAGCGTAGGCGATGTGGGAGGATTTTAGGAAATCCACAATCTGATGAAAACCTTCTGCTTGCTTGGGTTTCTGTTTATGATGATTATTGATTTCTGAGTTCCTTACGCTCTGATACCACTTGTCAGGATCGAAATTCTAAACAAGAATTTAAACTAAACACTCAGAAACTATGTTAAAGAAGTCGCGGAATAACACTTTAACAATAAATCAATCAAACAGTGTATGAACTCAAATCACAAGTTATATTGAGTTAACTTAATGATTACAAACAAAACCTCAATCTGTTGAACAGACTCAACAGACGTTCTATACTTCTCTAAAGAAGGGATTAAAACTAATCTTGAGGTTAATTCTTTCTAAACGTATATGCAAAACTATTTTCTCTATCAACAACTACTAGACTATATATACAGAACTAATTACAAGATGATTACAAAAGAAATATTGATCTTCAGCATCCAGTTCATAATTATCTTTAACATTATCTTCAGCTCCTAGTCTTTCATTCCAAGTCATCTTTATCTTCACGAACAACATTAATCTCCATAGCAGTATTAACTTTCTTATCAGTACTAACCATGTTTGCAGTACTAACTATGCTTGCAGTAGTAAATCTTCAAGCAATACTAACTATTAGTAGTACTAACTCTCCAAACAGTATTAATTCTACAAGCAGTAGTATTCTTCAAGTAGCAGTATTAATCTTTAAGCCCAGCAACATTATCCATACTTGACACATTTTCAGTCCCAACAAGACTTTTCGAGGACACCCATTCCAACTCTTCAACCCAAGATTCCAAAACCTAGATCAACACATTTTCAACCGTAAATAACCATATCCAACCAAATAGAAACATTCTCCCAACATGTTACACCAAAATCTCTATTTTGGACAAAACCCTAATTTTGACCCAAAACTCCCAAAATCTTCCAAACCGAAATTAGAGAAATCAAACACTAGTAGATCATCAATGAAGCATTTATAACTTATTTCAAGGTTTAGAAATGGAAGAGATACACTTACCACTTAGGTTTTGGTGAAAACCTAGAAAACTCTACCATGGAGTTTGAGGTTGAAGATAACAATGGTGGACACTTGCCAAAGCTCTCCATCCACCACCTGATGATGGAGCACTCTAAGAACACAAGAAATCAACCCAAAATGAGTTGGGGTTTGAGGGGAATGAAGAAGAAACGGTTTGGGAGAGAGAGGAGAGGTTTTAGAAAAGAGAAATGAGGAAATAGACTGAAATCAGGTTTTTAACCCGTGCTGATGCTTCTGATGTTGTGCACGACCCGTGCGCTTTTTGTGAAGGGATTCGCATGACCCGTGCACCCTACAGACCGTGAAGAATCTGCCCGGACACTGTTTTTGTCATAACTTCTTCGTTATAGCTCCGTTTTCGCTCCGGAAAGAACCGTTGGACTCGTAATCGAATCCTTCATCCATTTAGACTACAAAATCTAGGATTCAAGTCCAAAATCATATATCTTATTTTTTTTCCTTTAAAGCTACTGATTTCAGTATTAACTTGAAATGATGCTTTTCGAGATTCAGGGTGTTACAATCCTCCCAACCTTAAGAGAGATTTCGTCCTCGAAATCTAGCACCAACCAATCACCCAACATCGCCCTTGGATTTGAACATGAGACAAAGGAGGTGGATAGAATTGCTCAAGGATTATGACTGTGAGATCCATTACCATCCAGGTAAGGTGAACGTAGTCACCGATGCATTAAGTAGGAAGGAAGGGTCCGAACCAATCAAAGTTCGGGCCATGCAAATGGATATCAAGGTGAACTTGATAGATCAAATACGGGAAACACAGAAGGAAGCCTTGCTAGAAGAAAACATTAAGAAGGAACGAATGGTAGGGCAAATTAAGACACTGACCATAGGGTCAGATGGGGTATATAGATTAGGAAACCGAATATGGATTCCTAGTTTGGGGGAATTACGGAATATCGTGATGAACGAGGCCCACAAGTCCAAATACACGATGCACCCAGGAAGTGACAAGATGTATAAGAATCTGAGAGAGAGCTACTGGTGGCCTGGTATGAAGAAAGCTGTAACGAGTTATGTAGAGAAGTGTTTAACTTGCCTACAGGTGAAGACGGAACATCAGAAACCATCAGGAATGCTACAACAATTGGAAATCCCAGTATGGAAATGGGATATGATAACCATGGACTTCGTTACGAAGTTGCCAAGGACAATGAAAGGGCATGATGCAATCTGGGTGATTGTCGACCGATTGACAAAATCTGCTCACTTTTTACCGATCAGCGAGAAATACACATTAGAAAAGTTGGTGCAACTCTATGTCAACGAGATAGTTACAAGACATGGAGTACCCATATCAATAGTATCTGATAGGGATTCTAGATTTACGTCTCGATTTTGGACAAGCTTTCAGCAGGAAATGGGGACACGATTACATTTAAGCACTGCCTACCATCCTCAGACTGACGGCCAAAGCGAGAGGATAATTCAAACGTTGGAAGATATGTTACGTTCATGTGTGATCGAATTTTGATGTAACTGGGACAGTCATCTTCCATTAATAGAGTTTGCCTACAACAATAGTTACCACTCTAGCATCAAGGCGACGCCTTTTGAGGCATTATATGGACGTAAATGCAGAACACCGGTATGCTGGGCAGATATTGGAGAGAGACAATTAATTGGTCCGGAGTTAGTTCAACAAACTTCAGATAAAATTGTGCAAATTAGGGATGGATTAAAGGCGGCACAGGATAGGCAAAAGAGCTATGCGGATAGGAGACGCCGACCTCCGGAGTTCCAAGTAGGTGACAAAGTGTTACTAAATATATCACCATGGAAAGGAGCCGTGAGGTTCGGGAAGAAGGGTAAGCTAAGTCCAAGATATATCGGACCCTTCGAGGTAATCGCGAGGGTAGGATCAGTAGCCTATCGTTTAAGACTACCAGAGGAACTAAGTGGAATTCATGACACGTTCCATGTGTCAAATTTGAGGAAGTGTTTAGCCGATGAATCGACTATTGTAAATCTCGAGGATGTCGAGATTAATAGCAAACTAGCCTATGTTGAAGAACCCATTGAAGTCTTGGACAGGAAGACCAAGAGACTGAGAAATAGGGTTATACCCTTGGTTTTGGTTGAGTGGAAATTCCATAAGGGGGCAGAAATGACATGGGAAGTGGAAGAGGAAATGAGGGTTAAATATCCTCACCTGTTTGGTCAGATGTAAATTTCGAGGACGAAATTCTTTTGAAGGAGGGGAGAGTTGTAACATCCAAATTTTTTGGAAGGTTGAATATTAATAAATTACAATTTAAAGTATTTATAATCTTTGGAAAGTTGAATATTTTTAAAATAGAAATTAAGGTAATTAATTAGAGTTTAAATTTCAAAAAAAATATATTATGGAATCTTTTTATTTCGATGGGAATATCAATAAAATAAAGGTGATTGATTTTTATTTGGAAACAATTTAATATAGGGTGCTAAATCGTGTTTTAGTGTTGGCAAGGGACCGATTTTGCAAATATCGAAACTCGAAATATGGAAGGGATTAATGGTATTAATGGCGATTTCTCCTTCCATATTTCGGTGGAAAAATCCGACTATAAATATAAGGGGGTCGATTGGAGTTTGGGTGATTCATTGTCGGCATTTCGGAGAGAGAGACGGTGTCGGAATTTTGGTGAACGGTGTCACGAGAAGGAATTTTTGAAGCTTCGTTTTCGGTGACGATCCGCCGGAGTAAGGTATGGATTCTCTTTAGAAAATAACTTAAGGGAGAGGTTAGTAATGGGTAAAGGTAAACCCATATACGTTTTGAAAATGATTGGATAACCGAAAGGTTGTTAAATCAATCAAAACGTAGAAAGTATCGTTTTCGGTAAAAACCGAAACTTTAAACATAGATATATCCCTCAAAACTCAAAGTTTTCATGCGATTCTTGTTTCTAAAAGACGAGGAATCAAAAAACAAAGATTTAGGAAAAAGAATCGTCGAAAACGGATGAGAAACGAAGCCACACAGTCCAAATCAAGGAGTTCGCCGGAAAACCGGCAAACTCGCCGGAAAAACGACGTCCGACGGCGTCGGCGACGTGCTCCGGCGACCTTCCGGCGGGAGGGGGTTGTTGGGCTAATGAGGGGGTGTTGGGCCTGATCTGGTGGGCTTTGGAGGGGTCCAAATATGTTTAAATTGTTTATTTTATTTTAAAAAGCCCAACGAAATTTGGTGTAAATTAATTAATTGGTTAAAATTAATTAATTTAATTTTTGGTAAGGATTTAATAATTAAATTAATAAAATTTATATATTTCATTATATATAAATTTTTAGTATTATCTTTATCTATACTATATTATAAAAACGACATAAAAAATCTTAATTACAACATTTTAAGCACAAGGTACAACTAATTAAAGCCAATTACTTAATTTACAATTTCTTAATGCTTTGGTACAACTTTTTCAAGCAAAGTATCTCACATAATCATCTATTTGTGAAATGGATACTCATTTATTAATATAAATATTTGTTTTTTTTGTGAAGGATTTTATATTAGCATAATCTATTTTAAATGTAGATTTTACATTTAAATCTATATTAATGAGATGTAATATAAAATCTTTTTTTCTTCCGTATTTTTTTATATTACATCTCATAATGATTTTTCCATATTTTATTTTATAAAATCTCTTTCCATATTTTATTTTATAAAATCTTTTTACATAATGAGATGTAATATAAACTCTTTTTTCTTCTGCATTTTTTTTGCTAATATAAAATCTATTTTATTTTATAAAATCTACACGTATTTTATATTAGCATAATATAAAATCTACACGTATTTTTTTTGCTAATATAAAATCTACACGTATTTTTTTTCACGAGCATTAAAAGAAGAAAAAAGAAGGTTGATATGAATTACAAATAAAAAATAACGATATACACTAATAAATTATCGTATTCTTTAAAATAAAAATATTCCGCAATACTTTCCAAATTAACCAAGTGTAAAGAAAATAAAATAGAAACGATGTAGATATAAAAATATTCTCCCATATTTTTAATATATTTACATTTAAATGTAAAATCGAAAATGAAAATAAAAGATTTTAAAATATTCTCTATATTCACTATAAATATATAGCTTCTCTATGTATCATCCGAGTACAAGAAGAAGACGAACGGTCGGGTGTCAATGGCGGAACCTGCAACTGAACAAAAGGTATTCCGCTATATTTTTGTTTCTTTGAAAAACTAGTTTTTTATATTTTATTTTATTTACTGAGGATTTGTTTATATTTTTCAAAACCCACAATCATATTTTTCGAAGTAGGGGAATAAGATATATATACATATCTTTATTTTTATCGACTAATACTATGAGGTCTTGAAGTCAATAGTCAGATAAATTTTCAAGTGGTACTGAGTGAATTTGAATTTATAATTATTTCAATAATAGTGATATGTTGTGAGACATGTCGTTTGAGTTTTAAATAATATAATACAAAACTATTACCAATGTTATTGCACAAACTCATAAGAACAAACGATTAAGAATATATGCAAGTTAACCACTTATGAAAATACATTCGTTTTTCACATTGTATTTCATTAACTGTTAACAGAGAAATTACGTTTCATTTTAACTCAGTTCAATATTCCATCAAAAAAAATTATCCTCCCGTGCAATGCACGGGCCCAAGGTACCATCCATTTTATTAGGCACAAGGTACCATCCATTTTATGCAAGATTTTAAAAATCTCTTAATTTACAAGTATCAAAGCACAAGATACATATTACTATTGCAGGCTTCTAACACCCACCAATTTGGTATGTGCAGGACCTTCCTTTTATGCAGACATTTTCATGTATCACTATTAATTAATATATTATATTACTATAAATTTGTTTTAATTATATTATTAAATATGTAATTGGTTATTTTTTCTAGATGTCATTAAAATATATAAAATAATCATTGAATTCTAACAAAATACTTAATTTTTTTATATAAAAAACATTATACTATTAAGCCTAAATTAAACAAATTTATAAAAAAAAAACATTATCACTTTCTCAAAACCATCCAAAATCGTACTGTAAATCGACAAAAAAATAAAATGAAACATTAAAATCGTGATGTATCTCGCTGCATTGTGCGAGTACGCTTCTAGTTTAATTATAAATGAGGTAACTCTAGTTTATTTAGAGAATTTAAATTAGTTATTTGGGACGTTGAGACATCGTGGCGTTAATATTTTGACGCAAACAAGTTTGGGTTGGATAATTATGAAATTTTAATGGACGATTAGGACTATAATTAAGGGTTGACCGGGGTTAACCGTAGTTGACTTTTGAGTTGACTTTTGGAGAAAATATAGACGTTAATGGGTATTATGGCGTCTATAATTGTAGGTTATTATTTGGAGAGAAGTTCTAGCGAACCGGCAATTATCAGGTGAGTCTTTCACGAGATTTCACTGGGATGTACACATATGTATAAATTTATTTTTACATGTATAAGGTGTGATAATTTATACGCATGTTTTGTTAAGGTGTTGATTGCACGTTATTTATAAATGATGATTTACGTGCATTTAAATTTTATCTATGGTGCAAGCATGATAATTTTGTTTTGTTCATTTAACATAAATTGCATGCATATGGTTTGGGTTTGGGGTTAACAAGGTGCGTTAACCGGGGTATGGGATATTGGCTCGATATGTCACATTTGGGGGAGGCACGATCCGGGATGGACGGTTAGTTCTTTGTGAACCTACACGCCCAGGGAATGCCTGTGACATGGCAGGTCCCTACCCAATGGAATGGAGTTGAGAGATCTCAAAGGGGTTGCATAAATATTGCATGTCACTTTTTACTTGACACTTATATGGCTAATGTGTGTGATGGCATACAAACCGTGAACTCACTGAGCTATTTAGCTGACTATAGTGTACATCTCAGGAGCTGGAGGTTCTGGAGTCGATAAAGGCAAGGGACTCGCCTAGGTTTCAATGCTTTAACTGTTTCGGTGTAATTTAATTTGTTCGGGTTGGATTTTAGTTACCCGGTATGGGACGGGTTAACTTTTAAGGTTGTTTTATTTTGATGTTTAGACTTCCGCTGTAACGATTGGTATTTATAATTAGAGTATTTATTATTGAGGTTAATTCATGATGTGTTTTTGAAAGACGTAACACTTGATTGGGCGGAAAAAAAAATGGGGTGTTGCACAAATTGTCAAAGAGTGTGTTGGGGGAGGTTAACATTCTTTATGTTGGTACCACATTTTCATTCATAAAATCTTTCAAGAAGACATCATTGGCAAGGGTTATGAATGTTACACATATTAATTGATAATTTTAAATAATCATTACACATATTATTAATTATATTTATAAAAACAAAGTTTGTCATATATATATATATATATATATATACTTTGATTAAAATGGATTTCCAAACAAAACAATTTTAAACCATTTGATAAAGTTTTGTTGTTTTTAAAATATAAAAAACATAATTTTAGTCTTTATATTAAATAATATTAATAATTAATATCAAAATAGTTTTTTTTGAAAGAAAAAGATTGAGACACGATCAAGCTTCGGCATTGCCATCACCCGATCAAGGGTCAATCGATTCATTAGAAACATGATCATGACAAAAGTCATTAATACAAGGAAACATAAAATGAGGAGTTACATCAAATACATCAGAACAAGATAAATAACGAGAGTGTCTCGCAAGAACGTGAGCCGCTTCGTTAGCTTGTCTGCCTATAGCATGGACCGAACTGTTGTCAATGGACCCAAGAAGCCGTCGAATGTCCCGGATGATATCTCCAAATTCTAAGTTATCATAGTTTGGATCATAGATTGCGTCCGCCACAACTTTGGCGTCCGTTTCGAAGATAACATTGGATAGGCCAAAATTGTAGACCCATCGGATTGCATCTCTGAGCGCATAGGCCTCACATTCACGAACCGGGGGGAGAAAGGATATCGGGGTTGCTTTAGCGGAGATGAAAGTACCCTTATTGTCCCGGATGACAGCACCGAAACCCGCCGAGTTGGAGTCCTCGAAAGTGGCTGCATCAATGTTACATTTGAGGAAACCTCTTTTTGGAGGATGCCATTTTTTAGAGCAAGATCGGTTGAGGGGCGTTTGGTCCATAAGTCTGAGGCCTCTAGAAATTTGCCATTCCGCAAGAACACTATCCGCACGCTTGATGACCGAGGCCGGGCCTCGTGGCCCATCATTACAAAGAATATCATTTCTGTGATGCCACACACTCCATAGGATCATAAGGAACCGGTCCCCAACAGGATGTGGATTTTCCTTTAGGAATCTGAACACAAGGTCAAAAAAAGAGTCAGGGGAGTCAATCATATTATCAATGACATTCCCCAGAGTCGCTTCGTTCCAAACTGGGAAAACAAAAGGGCATCCTACGAACACATGTCAGGTGTTTTCTGTGTTGCGATTACACAACGGGCACACGGGTGACATTTTTAGCCCTCTTGTGTGGAGGGCACCGCGGGTGGGGATGATGTCACGGAGAGCTTTCCAGACAAAGAACCTAGCTTTATGAGGAATATTGGCTTTCCAAATCCTTTGCCAATCGGCGTCAATTTCCAGATGTGAATTCGAGACCAACCGATTCATAATAAGTTTATAGCTAGATTTGACGGAGTAAGCTCCATTTGGTGACCAGTGCCATACAAGTTTGTCAATACCCGAGACCGAAGGGGGAGGAAGCTTGAGGATGCACGTTCGATCTCGAAGGGAGAAAAAGTGATCGATGAGGGCCAAATTCCAAGAGAGCGACTGAGGGTCGCATAAGTCCCGAACGCAAAGGTTCTCTTGAGCAGGATCGCCAAGGGTCTCAATTTTGAAATTACCGTATTCTCTTAACCATGGGTCTCGCCATACGTTGATGGTGCGACCTCACCCCACTTTCCATCTAAGTCCTTCTTGAAGAACAAGTTGAGAGTACCAAATACTTCTCTAAATGAAACTTGGGGAGTTTCCCAGACGGGCCTCCATAAACACCCCTCGAGGGTAATATTTGGCTTTTAAAATTCTATTAACTAGAGAAGAGGGGTTTGACACAATTTTCCAACCCTGTTTCCCAAGCATGGCTAGATTGAAAACGGTGAAGTCGCGGAAACCAAGGCCTCCTAATTTTTGTGGGGAACAAAGCTTATCCCACGAGAGCCAAATTAAGGACCGAGAGCCATCGGATTTCCCACCCCACCAGAAAGAGTTTATCATTTTTTTCAAGGTCCTTGATGGTAGAGGCCGGAAAGAGAAACACATTCATGTGGTAAACCGGAATCGCCTGGGCCGCAACCTTAATAAGAGTCGGCCTGCCCGCATTGGAGATGGGACGTTTCCCCCAGTTTTGCATTTTTTGCCAAAGTCTGTCTCGGATAAAGCGGAAAATATGTTTTTTTGAGCGACCCACAAGAGACGGGAGCCCCAGATACCGGCCCGTGTTAATGGGTTTATCAATACCTAGGATGCAAGAGAATCCGTGCATAAGGTCGGTTGCCAAGTTATTGCTTCCCATAATTCCAGATTTCGCATAATTGATTGCTTGACCCGACGCCTCTTCATATGTCGTCAAAATGTGCTTTAATTGGCGAATTTCGTCGACCGAGGCCCTGGAAAAAAAGAAGGCGTCATCTGCAAAAAATAGGTGTGAAATTGGTGGAGCACCTTTTTGCCGCCTGACAACCGTTAATTCTACCGGCTTTTCTTCCTGCACAAGTAAAGTCGATAGGCCCTCCATACATAGGATGAACAGATAAGGAGAAAGAGGGTCTCCTTGACGGAGTCCACAACATGGGTAGATGGGGCCAACCAGATCATTGTTGACGCGAACAAAATAGTTAATAATTTAATTTATTATTTAACTATTAATTTATAATTAAAAAGTAATATTAATTAATAATTTACAATCATCAAGAAGAGAAGATGAAATTGTACGAGTTTGGCTTTTACAACACACGTAATCTCGAATAATTAATTTCCTATATTTATATATATATATATATATATATATATATATATATCCCAAAGAATTAATCACATGTATTTATTAATTCTTTTTTATTAAGGGATACATGCATCAAATGAATAAGTTAACTATGTAGTATATATAGTAGTAATTAGAAGAAATTAATCCATTATTAAGTCGACGAAGAAGCTGAAAGATGTGGAGGTGGAGGAAGTAGTTGATATGTTGGATATTGCACCTCATCGTCGTAATGCCTAACGCTTCTTGCCCCCGTGACGAAGGGGTGGCGCAACAACTGTGCCGCCGTCCACCTCCTGGCCGGATCCATCTGCAAACAGCATGAGATAAAATGACGAAACTGATGAGACGCTGTTGCCGGCGCTTCCGGTGGTTGGGACATACAGATGGCACACATAAGGCTGGCCCAATCACCCCCTCTAACGGAGGCAAAAGGAAAACGCCCCATGTAGAATTCCAAAATGCTGACACCCACGCTCCAGATATCTCCGGCGCATCCGTCGTATCTTCCTTGGTTCAGATCTGTGTTTATTCTTTCAGGGCTCATGTAAGCAATGGTACCCACCGCAGAATTACAAGGATCCATGGTCTGTGCCAAGATGGTGGAAACCCCGAAATCCGCAATCTTCACTTGTTTCTTGGAATTGATTAATAGATTGGAGGGTTTGATGTCACGGTGGACGATCTTACGCCCGTGGAGGTAGTAGAGACCCGACAGAATCTGACGGCTCAGATCGGCCAAAGAGGCTTCGTTGGACATGTGCATGCCTTCAAGGGATCCACGGTCCATGTACTCGAGAAGGACCTGGATCTCACCGGCATGATCGGACATGTCATGACACTTGACCACGTTAAGGTTATCGACACCACGTAGGATCTCGATTTCACGACGGATCTGACGCCGGACATCATCATCATGGGTTCCATAGATGACTTTGAGTGCGAAGAGAGTGGCGGTGGGACGATGGAGGACCTTGTAGACTGTACCACCGCTGCCGCTGCCGATTCTATTGATGCGATCGAGTTGGGAGAAGTTGAGGGAGCTGGAGGGTGGGAGAGGAAGTGGAAGGGCTACGTGATGGGGTTGGCGTTCGGGCAAAGGTAGGCTCAGTTGAGGTCGAGGACCACGACGAGGAGTTTTCTTGTGGTTGGGTGCAGGTGGTTGGATGGGCTTCATGATTGAACTGGACCAACTCTATTAGTATTAATTACTTACTTCTAAAGGGTTTAAAACATAAGATATGATGATGGTTTGGGTTAATGAATATATATTTATATGGTTTTTGGATGAATATATAAAGGTAGTAGAAGTAAGAAAAGGGTTGAGGGTTTGAAGGAATATATATTTAAGTCCATGAAAGAAACTTCTGGGAAAAGGATGAGGAATAGAATAGACTTGTGTACATGGTGTTATTATAAATAAATATATAAAAATGAATGTCAAATTACGCAATTAAGTAAAAGAAGTTGTTTCGTTAGGAACCCAAAATTTATTAGGAACTATCGAACCATCCATATCACATCACATGTCCCTCTTCAATATGAATATTTATCATGTACTTGTTCCTATATATAATATATATTTCATATATATAGAAAGAGAGAGATGTTCAAATGCAACCCTTTTACATGGTACAATCCCTCTATCTATCACTCATTTTATTTTCATTTTTTTAATTAAGAAAAAGAAATATATATAGAAAGAGAGAATGACGTTGAAATACAACTCATATATATATATATATACTCATATATATATATATATATATAGGTCAATGAGTATATATATATATATATACTTATATATAGGTCAATGTTGATCTATATGGTTGAATCTTCCAAGTAGGAGCCATATGAAAGAAATGTGGAACAAGTCACAAGCAAACAAAGAAATGGTCTTACATGCAAATTGGACTCCTCCTCTTCCCATCTTCCTTTTCATTTCATCTTTTAATCATGTATAATAAAATACTAATAATATTACCAAATCAAACCATACCAAATTTCTTTCTTCTACATCATCATAATCATCTATAACCATATCTTTACATTTTCACCTCTCTTTTAACTTCTTCTTTATGATTATATATTTCACATAGGTTTTGTTGATATATAAAAATCAAAGTTAATTAATACTATCAAAACAAATCAAATTCTCATATACAACTATTTTATATACTCAACACATGTAGATCTACATATCACTCCTTAGTTATATATCAACATCAAATACAAAATTCAACCTGTTTTATATATATATATATATATATATATATATTACCAACTTTCGATTATCTGGACGATATACTTAGTGTAGTATATAAAGCAAATAGCATATAAAAACTTATATTTCAACTCCAAATTAAAGTATTGACCTTTTGGACCTTATAAATTTCTATTTAATTTCTATTCCATGTGTGTTACGATTGATACTATCAGCCACTAGCTATCTAATTTATTTAACTTTATGAAAATAACTCAATAACTATTCCAACAATTTAACAAAACTTTATTCTATTGTAAATGCAAAAGTGTACATTTCTAACCCACGTAGTGTCTCTATCAACTTAATGTTATTGTGCTAAATCTAATAAGCATATTTTTACTAAAAGTTGGCCTTAAAACTATTTACATTTTGGTCTCATTTAAATGCAAGGGCTACTTAATTAATTGACTTGCATGCCAAAACACCACACCACTACAATCCAAGGCATGTATATCTTACGTAGGCTAACCACCAACATTCTAAACAAGATCATCCTGTCAATTATGCAACGTTCGATCTCAAATCCTTCTGTTGTGGATACGAGCTTTCTGTTTCATACACAACATAAAACTCACAAAATCAGCAATCATAACTACATAACATGGAATTAGAAACTTTGAATGTGAATGCAACTGACACTTGAAGGAACCTAAATATAAAATTCTACAATTAACAAATGGTATTAGTCATTACTTAAAGATAAAATATAAAAAAGAGGGAAATCAATTAGGGTTCCAAGGGGGTTGGGTCATGATCCTCTTAACTTTAGTTGCCATGGTTGCTTGTTGAATACGATCGAGACAAAGACAAAGGGTTCTTCTCTTTTGGTTCTTGAAACTGTTGGTCCCGAAGGTGCTTAACAAGTTTGTAGAAGGGGGGGGGGGGTTGAATACAAACACAGAAATTAAAGTTTAATAAATTGTTTATTGATAAATCAAAATACAATTTACAAGTTTGTTGCGGAATAAGATTAAGACAAACTCAATCTAAACAAACTTAAGAAACACTAAGATGGTTGCACAAGAAATTCAGAGAATGGGGGATTTTTAGAGAGATAGAAAACAAGGGTTTCTATTTTGGAGTTCAAGGATTGAGCGCTCCTTCAGATGAAGGAGTGAGCTTCCTATTTATACCCTATGCATTAAATGCATGGCAGGGTACTTTACACGTGGCATTCATAGATTGGCTTTGGTAGTCTCACTTTTGGAGACATGCTTTTGGCCGCTTTATGAACAGTGTAGTTGACAGAGTTGGTGTACGATTTGTGGCAGAGACGTGTCCGTTCTGACACATTGTACTGGTTGTGCAAGGTAAGACAAAAGAAAACTTGAGGCATAAGCTTTGTGATCGTTGATCGCTGAGTATCTCTTCTTCCAGAGATAAAGATGTTCAGCTATCACTGAAGCTTTTCCTCAGGCTTCTTCGCGTAAGTAGATTCGTCTGGTCTTCGCTGATATCCGCATCAGGTCACTAGTAGACTTATCTATTGTTCAGTGGCTTCGTCTTCGATTCAGCTATGAACTATGTTGACGCGAGACTTGTCTTCAGGGATTACGTTAACTGTGTTACATAGGAAACGATCAGTGATGACTGAACAGACTCAGTTTGATCGCTGAAAGTGAAACACATACATATTAATGTTTACAGAAAGGTCATCAGCGATAACTGAACAGACTCAGTCTGATCGCTGATGATGAAACATTAATACATATAATAACGTAATTTTCACTAAGTATAAAAGAGGGTCGTTATCAAATCACTGAGAGAGTTTGGATCAACAATCTCCCCCTATTTGATAATGACAAAGTAACAAAAGAAAATTACTTTGATTCAAAATATAGGAATAAAAAGGACTCATAGAATGCATGTCCCAATTACTATTTTGAGGGATCTTTTACAGTACTGATAGGGTTAAGTACATCACTGCTATTTTCATTTAATTCAGGGATGGAATTACAAGATATGAAAAACATTACAAGTGAGTAACTAACTACTGTAAGTACAACTAACAAATTACAGAGAAGAAAACTAATCTATCAGCTATTAAAAGAAGATTTAGGAGGATTGATCATATACTCAGGTATTTCTTCTCCTTTCTGTCTTCGTTCCAAAGATTCTTGACTGATAATTTCTTTAATTTTTTCAGCAGCAGGGAAGAAGTCACACCATAAGCATAAGAGATCCTTGAGATGATTCAGAGGACAGATAGGAATCTCAGAGATTCTTTGAAATCTGAGTTCCTCATCATCATCTCTGAAGAATATTCCATAAGGATTGTCGATTACTTGACCAGCTTGGAAAGGACCACCAGGAGGCAGAGATAAGTCCAGAACTGAAAGATCAGGAGGAGGACCAAACAGTGCATCTCTTGAAAATTTGATAGAAGTTTCATTCCTGATGATGGCGACATCTTCAGAGGAGGAGGACCCAATTTTTCTCTTGAGTTTCAAAGATTTGGGAGGAAGAGGAGATGGCAGCTTTAGTACAGAAACGACTCTATTTATGAGGGCTTCAAGGAGTCCTTCAACGTAGCCTCTGTATGTAGATTTGGATTTCTTCAGCGCATCCCAGAACTCTAACCATTCCGTAAATCCGAAGCTTTCAAGTTTTGATACGTACATTGCTTTTTGGGTTCCATCCTCTCTGGTAATCTCCATGGTCACTGAGAGTTGATCTTTCTTCTTGCGACCAGAGATAGTCACGGCTGATATTGGAAGAAGATCAGAACGATAATCCATCTTTTGTTTGCACCATTCGATAGACTTATCGTTGATCTCTTGTTCTTTGAAGCGTTCCTCTTCAATTTCTTTCAGTAGTGCTGCTTGAACTTCCACAGGTTTGCTTTTCAGCTTTTTGTCCCTAACTTGAGAGGATTGAATCTTTAAAGCGAGTTGGGCATCTCGTTTGCATTCAGCGATCAGCTTCTCAGCTTTGGCAGATTCTTCTCTTTCAGCTTCAGTGAGGAAGTCGAGCTCTGTGGATGTTTGAAGAGGGATTTTCAGCCGTTGACTTTCTAGTTGAGCGATCATTTCAACTCTTTTCTTCACCACTTCCTCTGACCATTGAGATGGTCGAGAGGGCCTTCCTGGATGGACCAGGGAATCTTCTTCTTCTTCTTCATCAATCTCAGCGATAGAGATTGGGATTATTTCTTCAGCGATAGCAGCTGGAATTATTTGTAGTTCAGAACCCTTAAGCAGGGGTGAGAACTGTCTGGTTAGAAAAAGAAGGAAAGAAGGGATAAGTGTATTTTTAGAACGAGAGAGATAAAGGCTAGAAAGGAATAGGGGTTTGGAAAGAGTAGAAGAGTGGTACAATTGAAAGACATACCTGAGAAGGATGCTCCCCCTCAGATTGTGATCCAGTCCTCAAGCATTCTTCAGCGATTGGTTGCTTGTCTTTGCTTTGCGAAGGAACACTTGAAGATGTATCACCTCTCACCCCTGTTTTGACAACCTCTTGCGAAGTTGTCCCTGATACGACGTTCGGCTTAGAGAACCACATAGATTGGTCTTCATCGTCGTCGTCGTCATCGGAGGGCTGATCCTTTTCTTGATCATCAAGATCTAGATCATCTTCCTCTTCATCGTCTTCTTCCTCATCCTCTTCAAAGAGAATGGAGTGAATTGATGAGGATTCTTTTGCCTTCTCCCCCTCAGATTGAGAGGGAGGTTCCTTTGGAGTCTTAGCTTCCCCAGCAGCAATAGAAGTTTCTTCAGTTTTCTCCCCCACTTTGTCATTATCAGCGGTAGGGGATTGTTCAGCTGCTGGAGTAGCTGTTGAAGCTTTTAGCACTTGAACGTCAGCCTCCAGACGCTTAACCCGGTCTTCAACCGCAGGGATGTCGCATGTGGCATCATGAATGAATTCCACAACGATGTTGAGGTTGGTACGATCATCTTCAGTGAAGGAGGGAGGCAGCGCTGGAGCTGGTGCATTCACTTTTTGTAGAATTTGCTGAAGAAGGGACGTGCAGAGGTCAACCTTTGAAGAGAGACCCTGAACTTCAGCGGTAAGAGACTCAAATCGCCCTTGAAAGAGTCGAGAGGACTCTCTGAGTTGGACGACTTGTTCTTCAACAGCTGAAAGTTGAGAGTTCTCAGCTTTAGATGAGCAAGTGGCGGTCAACTTCTTCAGCTCCTCACCAGCCTGATTTACGGCGCTGGTGGTTTCATTGATGGTGTTGGTGAGTGCGTCCACCTTCTCTCCTAGACTGTTGACATGCGTGTCAACAGACGCCAAGCTAGGACCTGAAAATAATGTTAGTTCAGATATGGGCTTATTTGGAGAGGGGGGGAGAGAAGTGTTTAGGATTATAGGTGTAGCTGACGTATCAAACATTTTGTAGAACTGCATAGATTCCTCAAAAGTTTGATGCTCAGGTCCTATAGGGAAATAAGAGGTGGCGGGTTCAGAGACCAAGTGAGGAGAGAAGGGAAGAGTTTTGGGGATAGAAGTAGGGATGGGGTTAATCTCAGGGAATGAGATAGTAGGTGGGGTTACTGATGATGTGACAGCGAGCGAGATCGCTGACACGGCAGTATGAGTGACTGCTGAAGTTGTGGAGGAAAGACCCACAAAAGCATCTAAGGCAGCTTGTTGAGAAGCTCCCTCAGGTATAGTACTAGAGGGTGTACTTTCCTTAGTCTTTTTGGCCTTTTTGGAAGGACCAATCGGACTAGCTGATGGTCGTTTAGAAGTAGTGGTAGCGACAGGGATAGCAGACGAAGGAACCGTCTGCGTGGTCGCTGAAGATGAAGAAGAATGGAGAGAGAGACGAGAGCGAAGGAGAGAGATACTTACCTCGTCGGCGAGTGGCTTGACCTCCAGTGATCGTTGACCTACCCTGGCAAAGGTGCCATCATCTTTGGTGGGATAGGTGTTGGGATAGAGGAACTTGATATACGTACATATGAAACGTACGTATGAGATCTTGGGATCTCGTTCAGGCTTCTCTAATCTCGACCTCAGATCTTCAAAGATGGCTGTGGCGTAGTCAAAGTTTTGACCAGCGATAACGGAGTAGGCCATCTGCAGTTGTGTTTTGCTGGCTTGATCCAGCGAACCACTCTTCCCACTCATGCACTGAATTATGTGCGAGAAGATAAAGTTCAGTTGTGATGGCATCTGAGCTTTTAGGATCTTGGTGAGCTTCTTGTTGGGAATAGAAGATCTTGGTTTGTTTTCCCAACAATAGCCCATTGCGTCCAGGAAGGATATCAGCTCATCATCAGTGGGGAGTGCGTCGAACCCACTCTTTGGTTTGTCAGGGAATCTTAAAGATTTCCTGAGGCTAAGAGCGGTCATGCTCCCTGGCCCTAATTCCGTGCTGAACGAGATAGCAGGGACTCGTTCGCCTTTCCTGTTGGTAAGTTCAGTTGCATCAGCAGTGAACCAGAACTGCTGAAGTAGAGTCTTGGAGGGCTTAGGATCCACAGTGATCGCGTAAGCTATGCATGACTGCTTGAGGAATTCAGCAGCTTCCACCAGATGTGGGTATTTGTCAGCTTTGAAGTCGAGTCTGGCCAAATGATTACATTTAGTAATCTCAACTTCAGTGAGAGCGAATCGTACATGCTTGGAAGCAACGATTGAAGACTGTGTCATTTCTGTTATGGAAAGAGGCATAATAGAAGAAATGATTTAGATTAAAAATAATATGATTACCAGTTTCCATAGAAGAAGGGAAACTGGAAAACTATCAAGTTATTTTTAGGAGAAAAATAGTGTTCTGGGTAGAAAGAATGAAGAACACTTTAAAAACATAAAATCAGAAAGAATGATCTTTAGTTTTTACAAAAAAAACGTTTAATAAAATCCATAGAAATCGAGTAGGATTTTAAAAAGAATAAAAACGTACGAACAAAGCATATAAACATGAAATAAACCTGTGTATCTTGAAGAAAAAGAGTTGCAGATTCAATATTCTGGGTTTACTTGCTTGAGTGTTCTTGAGAGAATGCTTCTTGCTTTGAAAGTTTTGAAAGCGTAAACCGTATAAAGGAGAGAAGAATACCTTTTATACGATGAGATAGAAGAGAGAGAAGAGAGAGAATGAAGCGGGAAAAGAAAGAAAAAAAATCATCATGACATTGACACGTTCCACGAAGTTGATTGGATAGAAGGGCAACGGACGAACGTGTCAGAAAAGGCATGTCGTGGATTGTCGGTTCAAATGACGTCATAGAGGAGAGAGACTGTACATTTGTCCGTTGAAATGATCACTGAAGAAAAGTCAGCGATAGATTTTTCTTTTTAAAAGTATCCCTTTTAGAAAAGATAGAGATAGTTTTTCCTTTTAAAGGATCACTGACTAGAAATATCAGTGATTAATGTATTTTTCAAAAAAATCTTTTAATCATTTGAAGAAAGTTCAGTGATTAAAGTTTTTAAAATTTTTTTTGAGGGAAAGGAGAAAACATTCCTGAGAGTCAGAATGTTTATCAGAGAGAATGATGAGAGGGGAACTTTTGATTACTAACATAATACATGAACGCTGAAGAATTATTCTTCGAGGTTCAGCATTCCAAGCTCACTGATGAGAAAGTTGAACCTTGTCTCATCAAGAGGTTTGGTGAATATATCAGCAAGTTGAAAGTCAGTAGGGATAAAGTGAAGTTCAATATCACCATTCATCACATGATCTCTGATAAAGTGATATCTGATCTCTATGTGTTTTGTCTTTGAATGTAGCACTGGATTATTTGCTATAGCGATAGCACTAGTGCTGTCGCAATAGATAGGAATCTTTGACAGCTGAAGGTCATAATCTAATAGCTGATTTCTCATCCATAAGATTTGTGAACAACAGCTTCCAGCGGCTACGTATTCAGCTTCAGCTGTGGAAGTGGACACAGAATTTTGCTTCTTGCTTGTCCAGCTTACCAACTTTCCTCCCAAGAGTTGACATCCACCAGTGGTACTTTTTCTGTCAAGTTTACAGCCTGCAAAATCACTATCAGAATAACCAGTTAGATCGAACCCTGAGTCTTTGGGATACCAAAGACCGAGGTTAGGAGTTCCTTTCAGATATCTGAAAATTCGCTTTACAGCGATCAGATGGGATTCCTTGGGTTCAGATTGATAGCGTGCACATAAACAAGTGGAGTACATGATGTCAGGTCGGCTTGCTGTAAGATACAGCAATGAGCCTATCATTCCTCTATAGGCAGTGACATTAACAGGTTTTCCAGATGGATCCTTGTTAAGTATCAGCGGTGGTGCCATAGGAGTTTTCATCGCTGAAGTTTGTGTGAGTTCAAACTTCTTTAGCATATCTTTAACATACTTACCATGGCAGATAAAAGTACCTTTGTCAGATTGTTTAATCTGAAGACCAAGAAAATATGTCAGCTCACCCATCATACTCATTTTATATTCTTTCTTCATTCTTTCAGCGAAGCGAGTACATAGAGATGGGTTAGTAGAACCAAATATTATGTCATCGACATATATTTGTACAAGAATTATATGACCTTTTATCTTCCTGAAAAATAACGTGTTATCAATCTTGCCACGTTCAAAATTTTCAGAGATAAGAAAAGATGAGAGAGTGTCATACCAAGCACGAGGGGCTTGTTTTAGACCATAGAGAGCCTTATCCAATTTATAAACATAATTTGGATGCTTAGGGTCATAGAACCCTGGTGGTTGTTCTACATAAACTTCTTCATTCAGCTTTCCATTCAGAAAAGCTGATTTTACGTCCATTTGATAAACGATGAAGTCTTTATAGACTGCATAAGCTAAGAATAGTCGAATTGCTTCGAGCCTGGCCACAGGGGCAAAGGTTTCATCATAGTCTATGCCTTCCTCTTGTCTGTATCCCTGAGCAACAAGTCGAGCCTTGTTGCGGGTTACAGTTCCATGTTCATCTAACTTGTTTCTAAACACCCATTTGGTGCCTATTACAGTTTTATCAGATGGTCTAGGAACGAGATTCCAAACTTTGTTTCGAGAGAATTCAGTCAGCTCTTCTTGCATAGCGCTGACCCAGTTTGGATCTCTGAGGGCATCATCAGTCTTCTTTGGTTCTATTAAGGAAAGAAAGTTTACAAAGAGACAGATATTACCTGAGCTTCGTCGTGTCTGAATACCTGCATCTGGATCACCAAGAATTTGATCTATGGGGTGATCTCTGGTCCATCGCTGAGCAGGAGCAAGATTGCTTATTTCAGCGATAGGATCAACAATAGGAGCAGTCGCTGATGAAGATGCTTGAGGTTCATCAGCTAGTAATTGTTGAACATTAGATACACCAATGCTTTCAGAAGGGTTTTCAGACGTAGATGGATTTGATGGTAGAAGTGTGTTTAGAGGTTCAGCTGAAATCCATGAGTTGGATTCAGCGGTGGGAGGTATGATACTTGGTTCTTCATCAGCAGCTGGAGTTTCAGTGTGCTGTTGGTTTGAGAAGAAAGGTTCAGTTCCTCTATAGTGAGAGATCATCCAAGTATTCAGTTCTTCATTGTCAGCGATTGGTTTAGAGTTCGCTGAGCGCGTTTCATCAAACGTGACATGAATGGTTTCTTCTACGGTTTGTCTTCTTTTGTTGAAAACTCTGTAGGCTTTGGAGATGGAGGAATATCCTAAAAATATTCCATCATCGGCTTTTGGATCGAACTTTCCAAGTTGATCTTTGTTGTTTAAGATAAAGCACTGACAACCAAAGATATGAAGAAAGCTGATAGAAGGCTTCCTTCCAAGAAAGAGTTCATAAGCTGTCTTCCCAAATCGCTTTATTATCAGCGATCTGTTTTGAGTAAAACATGCAGTGTTTACAGCTTCTGCCCAAAATTGAGTAGGGAGGTGAGAATCGCTGAGCATTGATCTAGCAGCTTCTATGATCGTTCTGTTTCTTCTTTCAGCGACTCCATTTTGCTGAGGTGTTCTTACTGAGGAGAAGTTGTGAGAGATTCCCTTGTTCTCAAAGAAATTGTTCAGGGAACTATTTTTGAATTCAGTTCCATGATCACTCCTTATTGATCGAACAGTAAGATTATTCAACACTTCCATCTTTTTGACAAAAGATATTAGTTCTTCTGGAGTATCATTCTTACAGCGAAGAAAAATAACCCAGGTGTAGCGAGAATATTCATCTACAATGACAAGCGTATATTTCTTTCCAGCTATTGATTGGATATTGACAGGGCCAAATAGATCCATATGCAAGAGCTGAAGAGGACTTGTTACAGAGGAAACTTGTTTCGACTTGAAACTAGCTTTTGTTTGTTTTCCTTTTTCACATGCTGAGCAGAGAGATTCTTTAGCATATGAGTGCTGAGGAAGACCAGAAACCAGTTCCTTAGATGAGAGAGAATTCAGGGTTTTGAAGTTTAGATGAGAGAGCCTTTTATGCCATAGCCAGTTGACATCAGAAGAGGCCTTAGAGAGAAAACATAAGTTATCAGTGATAGTAGAGTCCATATCTATTACATAGATATTTTCTCTTCTATAACCACTGAGAGCAAGTTTTCCTTTTTCATCTACCACTGAACATGCTTTCTTAGAAAAGCGAACTTCGTAGTCTTTGTCACATAGCTGACTGATGCTTAGAAGATTGTGCTTCAGTCCATCTACATAAGCGACTCTTCGAAAGGTAGTTGTCCCATTGCTGAGGACACCAAACCCACGGGTAAATTCTTTTCCATTTCCACCAAAGGTCACAGAGGGACCTTTCTCTTCCTTGTATTCAGTGAGCAGGTCTCTTTGTCCAGTCATATGATGAGAACATCCGCTATCGAGATACCAGATGCCCTTTGATCCCTGCATACATAAGGAAGATTAAGCTTTGTTTGGTACCCACTTTTCAATGGGTCCTTCAGAGTTAGTGGATAAGGAAGATTCAGCAGTCTTCACTGCTGATGAAGATTCAGCTTCAGTGGTAATCTTCACTTTGGTTAATTTCTTAACCTTAGTGGTATTTTTCACTTTGGTGACTTTATTTGCCTTAGAGGCATTTTTCTTTACTTTGGCTGTTTTATCAGCTTCGGTGGTATTTGGACACTTGCTCGCAATATGGTCAGTGAATCCACAGTGATAACATTTTCTATATCTGATGGTGGTTTTATAACCAAAAGGTTTTGAAAACTTAAGATGAGCAGGTCCAGCTCCAAGAATGCCTTTAGCACGAGATCTGGGAGGAATTTTTATTTCTTCAGATTTCACGGGCTTTAGATCAACCTTCAGCTTTGGAGGACAGATATCAAAGATTTCGGTCACTGAGCTAGAAGGTTTATCCACTGAAGGTTTGGAGGGAACTTTCAGTTTGGTTTTCTTGGAAGCCTTCTGAGGGAGAATAGACTTTCCTTTATCTGCAGGTTTAGATTTTGCAGATATCTCCTCAGGGATGGGATTAGAAGAAGAACAGGGATAGAATTGATTATAAGAAGTGTCAAAGAAAGATGTGACAAAAGTTCCAAACTTAAGCGAGGAACTTTCTTCTTTAGGATCATCCTGTGGTGTCCAAAAACCAAGACCAGTTTTATCACTTTCAGGAGTTTGAGCATTTATTATCTCAGAGATCTTTGTTGATGATTTGCACCATTTTTCAACATGAGCCTTTTCTGCTTTTAGAGCAGCGATGGCTTGTTCGCGTTCAATGCTGATGATTTCATTTATAATGACTTGATCTTTTAGCTTTTCTTCTAAAAGATTTAGTTCACTGATCTTTTCATGACATTTCTCTAGCTCTTGTGTTAAATAAACATTTTTATTTTCAGCTTGAGTTTTGTCGTTTAGAGCATTATAAAGGTCAATCGTCAGCACATCAATAGCGCGACTTCTCTCAGCTTCAGGCAGAGAGGGATTTGTTGAGATAGATACCTGAGATGATATGTAGCTCATAGAAGGTTCAGATGGTTCTTCTACTTCTTCTTTAATCTCAGCCATGAGGCAAAGATTAGTGACTTCTTCTTCATCAGAAGATGATTCTTCTGATTCAGCCCAGTCATGTTCTTCAGCGATGAGACCTTTACCTTTTTGCTGATAGCTTTTCAGCTTTTGATATTTGTTTTTCAGCTTATGGTATTTGTCATCACTGGATCTTCTTGAGGTAGAAGGTTTGAAGACCTTTTTAGACCTGCACTCACTAGCAAAATGTCCAATTTTTTCGCAGTTATAGCAAGTGGCTGTAGCCTTATCAACCGGAGTTGATTTTGGCTTTTCAGTAAGAGAGAGAGGTTTACTTCTTCGGAAGTTACTCTTTCTTGCAAATCTCTTAAAAGAGTTTGTCAAGAGTGCTAAGGATTCATTAAACTCTGAAAGATCAGGGTCTGATAAATCCTCAGATTCAGAATCTAACTCAGTGATGGTGAGAGTAGATCGCTGGGATGGAATTATCTCTGATGAGACTAAAGCAACAGCAGTGCTTTTGGAGTCTTTAGAATCTTTTACAAGATTCTTCTTCAGGAGATTAGATTGCTCATAGTTGAGCAATATTCCATACAGAGTGCTTAGAGAGAGAGTATGTAAGTCCTTTGTCAGCTTAAGACATATTGAATAACTGTCCCAGCTTTCAGGAAGACTTTCCAAGAATTTTGTTAGGACCTCAGAATTAGAATAGGTCCTTCCAACAGTTCTTAGGTCAATGATCAGGCAGTTAAACCGCTGATGAATGTCAGAAAGAGATTCATTCTTACCAGCGATAAAACTTTCATACTGTCTTACCAAGTTAATCTTTCGGGTCTCTTGGATTTCAGTGGTGCCCTCATATTGAACACATATGGTTTCCCACATTTCTTTAGAAGTTTTTAGATGCATGATGGAATGGAAAACTTCATCAGGCAGAGCCATTGATATAATGGTCTTTGCTCTTGCATCTATGCCTACCTTCTTTTTATCTTCATCACTCCACTGTCTTATTTCCTTAACGACATATCGTTCAGGGACAGCTTCAGTGGTGGCAGTAGCGGGAACTGCAGCTATAATTCTAACAGGTTCATAGGGTCCGTTTTCTATATATTCAGGTATAGTAGGATCCGCACCTTCAAGAAATAGCATCATTCGATTTTTCCATAGAGAAAAGTTATCTCTGCTAAATCGAGGAGGTTTAGAAAGTGAACCATTATCATAGTAGTTTGTGTTTGTGTTTAGTGCCATTTTAGAATAGCAAGGAAGAGTATACAGCAAGATCTTGTTTATTAGATTAAACAAACTGCTTTGATACCACTTGTTGGTCCCGAAGGTGCTTAACAAGTTTGTAGAAGGGGGGGGGGGTTGAATACAAACACAGAAATTAAAGTTTAATAAATTGTTTATTGATAAATCAAAATACAATTTACAAGTTTGTTGCGGAATAAGATTAAGACAGACTCAATCTAAACAAACTTAAGAAACACTAAGATGGTTGCACAAGAAATTCAGAGAATGGGGGATTTTTAGAGAGATAGAAAACAAGGGTTTCTATTTTGGAGTTCAAGGATTGAGCGCTCCTTCAGATGAAGGAGTGAGCTTCCTATTTATACCCTATGCATTAAATGCATGGCAGGGTACTTTACACGTGGCATTCATAGATTGGCTTTGGTAGTCTCACTTTTGGAGACATGCTTTTGGCCGCTTTATGAACAGTGTAGTTGACAGAGTTGGTGTACGATTTGTGGCAGAGACGTGTCCGTTCTGACACATTGTACTGGTTGTGCAAGGTAAGACAAAAGAAAACTTGAGGCATAAGCTTTGTGATCGTTGATCGCTGAGTATCTCTTCTTCCAGAGATAAAGAAGTTCAGCTATCACTGAAGCTTTTCCTCAGGCTTCTTCGCGTAAGTAGATTCGTCTGGTCTTCGCTGATATCCGCATCAGGTCACTAGTAGACTTATCTATTGTTCAGTGGCTTCGTCTTCGATTCAGCTATGAACTATGTTGACGCGAGACTTGTCTTCAGGGATTACGTTAACTGTGTTACATAGGAAACGATCAGTGATGACTGAACAGACTCAGTTTGATCGCTGAAAGTGAAACACATACATATTAATGTTTACAGAAAGGTCATCAGCGATAACTGAACAGACTCAGTCTGATCGCTGATGATGAAACATTAATACATATAATAACGTAATTTTCACTAAGTATAAAAGAGGGTCGTTATCAAATCACTGAGAGAGTTTGGATCAACAGAAACAAAACCCTAGAGAGAAGTGAATGTGAATCATTTAACTTTTCTATTCAACATGAGACATGAAAGGTCCCTAAACTGTTATTATCATTTCAATTTTGATCCTTTAATAGCTCTCCGTACATGATTGTTCCCATGTGTTTGTCATTTGGTCAAGGATGAAGAAGTAGAGGAAAATTTATAACCTTTAATTTTCTTCTCTTTCCTTTCTAGGTTCTTCATATATTGTGAAGTCAAATTATATAATTCATCTTGAAAGTAGTGCATGAACTTCGAAAAGGGGGGAAGATAACTTAATTTCCAAACTTGAAGAAACCATGGAGGACAAGGTACTAAGTGAAGGAGGCGAAGAGGAAAAGCCAGATTTAGAATTCCTGCATTTAGGGACTATGCTAAGACACCAAGACACCCCTTGTCAGAGAAAAAGACACCCTTGTCACGAGGCAGGTCCTGAGGCTTTTTGTGCCCCTAGCGGAAAGCCTAAACAAATGCCCCCAACGTAAAAAAAACATAATATTTTTCACGCTATCTTTTAAGGGAACAAGGACTTACTGGTGAATCAATAGTTTTCAAATGAAAGAAACCACCATACTCACCATGGGCCACTTGTACAGGCCATCTCCCATAGTGTGACAGACACTGTGTACAAGGCCCATGAAAAAGCAATAATAGATCTCGTCCCCTAGCTTTCGTCTCTCAGTGTCAGTGTTACATCATTTTCTAACTGTCAACATTTTCGATCAACGTAAATATGCAACAAATTACTAGATATGTGGAAAAATGTGTGATCTAAAAGACTACTAATATAGGTTGTGAAGTGCACAAGAGGAAACTAAATATTATTTAAAAAATATTTTGGAAACACATTGGACAACTTGATATGAGAGCTAAAAATCTAGAAAACTTTTTTAACATGCTATAGGAATTAGTGTTTATGAACCCAATTTGACAAACAACTCATTAGGTAGAGAAACCATGAGATGAATACAAATTGACAATGTCATATACTCGTTAATTAAATGATATTAAAGCAGTTCGATTACTAGTACCTAAATCAACTAGACATGCTTGATTTCCTCTAGTTGAAGCATATGCATAAAGTAGAGAAACTAACAAATCAAGTATGCTTATCACGTATTACACAACATCTTTCCTCCGTTCTCTTAGTGTAACGCCCAAAATTTTGGTAAATGAAAACCCCATAACCCCTATAATTCTCCATCTTTAACTTGTCTTTTATTTTCACTTTATTTTGTCTAAGCTTCGAAACCCCAATTATCGAATCACAGAATTTTCCCAGCAGCGAGGGGGGGTGGCGCGACATTGCCGACGCATAGTGCCATAGGGCACTACTGCGTGGCACAATCGCGAGAAAGGAAGAAGTCGCAGTACACTCTCGACGATAATGCCAAGCGAGAGTGACACCGGGCACTTCCGCGGGGCATTGACGCCCGATTGGTACAGAGTGACCCGCGATAATGCCATATGGCAAAGTCGCAGGGCACAATCGCCCGATAGGTCTGAGGGTATAACAACCCACTTTAGCCGAATTTCACCCATTTTTCACTCCCAATTCATTTTGAAATCGATTTTTGAGAGCATTGAAGTGTTCCTCACCTACCCAACCCTAACCCTAATTACTTCTCACATTTTGGATTGGTAAAGCCTTGTTGGAGCATTCAAGTTCACGATTAAGACCAATTAGGGAGGAGATTCATGATTTCAACCTCAAGTTCTCATCTCCTCAACCTTCCTAGGGATGTTGCTACCTTTTCTAGGTTTTGATCAAAACCTAGATTGTGAGTTCTCCTAAATCTCTTGTGTAAACTAGATACACACCATTACATGCTTTATTACTCTTATATTTACTTGATGAAAACCCTTATTTGTGTAATGGCTAAATGATGTTAGATATATATATATATATATATAAATGATATTCAAGTAAGTTGAAATGTCACATGTTGGGATTGTAGAACTCGTTGATAAATGCTATTTGTACATGGATAATATCATTTTGAGGTTTGGCCTAATTATGGGTAAATGACCTCTAATTTGTATAAAATTCCTTGATGGAACTGTTAGGCTCATATTTGGGTGGTGATAAATGCATAGTAAGTTATTGTGAACATATTGAAATGGTATGGGAAAAATGTTTGACCTAAGGCCACTTAGGATGGTTTTAAATGCACCCTTATGGGCTATTGTGACTCATGGTCAAAAGATTGAATTGTTGGATGAACCAAGTCGGGTAGACACTAGGAGAACTTAATCTTGGGCGCCACCATGATAGTATGTGCCTAGACCCCCACCATTCGGGGGAATGCCTTTGTTGTAACCCCCGGGTGTGTCGGGCCTTGGGGTGTCACTCATTATAGTTGACACTAAGGTATCTCGTCTCTTTCGATTGAACTCGATTGATTTTATGTGTAACATCCTAAAATTTAGATTGAAATAAAATTTGAAATTTCGGCAATATAACGTCTAAAAATAAAGGAAACATGTCCACCATAAATCAGGGAATTAATTAAGCTAAATAACTTTGGACATAACAATTCACACCCAAGAGTATCATCCCAAAACGGGGAATAATGTAAGACATTTACAACCCAATTATAGTGAAGAATAAAGCCGACAACCTAATAATCTAAATTCATCAACAAAATTATGATCGGGTGTCGCTATCCTTCCGAAATGTATATATTCAAAAATCAAGTATGTTGGTCACTAAATCTCTAAAAAGACCACTCACGAACCCAAGGTCGTCCACTCAGTTCCGACGAGCCCCACCGCTAAGATGACATGTCAAACATGACAACCAAAGAACAAGCGTTAGGCTAAAGCATAGTGATAACAAGTCAAATAGAAATAAAAATACTAAATCCATTTGAAGTCGCATGGGGGATATAGCCATGAGCTAAACCAATCAATCAAATAAACCATTAGTGATTAAAATATGGTACAAATAACACCAATCACATAGTGAGCTCAACTCCTCTAAGTCTATTGCTCGAAAACATCAAGTCAACCCCTCTAGGTCTATTCTTGAGAGTTCCAAAACGGGAACTCAAGCACAAGAGAATTATATCTTACTGCCCATGAGACGTTGCCCGACCATATAGGTCCACACCTTACTTACCTTGGTGAACTGATGCCTATTCCGTGCCAAAGTGGTGAACCTAATGTCCAAAACGGGACATAGGAACACCGTGCCTATGGATCCATTGCACTAAGACCAAATATCAAAACATTTAAATACCTTCACAATTGATCAAGTATAATAGGATAAAACCAATTCATAGATATAAAGTGTACCAATACGGAGTCTTGACTCCCCAACTTTAAGATGGTGATATATTGTCTCAAACCCTTCATTGGAAGGTTATAAATCCCATTCTAGTTTACAACAATCCCAACAAATTAATCAATACTCGGATTTCACAAAAACCCTAATTTCGTCTTGGGATGTCAAAATCCCATTAAGCAAGGGTTAGTCACCAAGTAAGTAAGAGCTCATAAAGAACCATTATTCATAGTTTAAAATACATTTTCAAACTTTCTTACTTGGGTTTCAAAACCCTAATCTCTCAAAAACCCATATTTAGGTCAAACACAACAAAACCCAAATACATGATTAGAAGACATAGATGAGAGTAGTAGCATGTAAACCCTAGTAGTTATGTAAAACAAAGGTAGAAAACCTCACCTTATAGAGTTTGTACACAAAAACCCTAGATGATGACAACTTGAGAGAAAAATGAAATGGAAGCTTGGATTCTCAATCACTTCGGGCTTAAAACCCCAACAACCTAAAACAATCATAAAACCCCATTCAATGCTTTCCCATAAGAGAATATAATGAAGGGAGGTGGGTTCTTACCTAACCTTTAAACCAAAAATCGCCTAACTCCAAGAAGAAAAGAAATGGAACGAGTAAATAGACCTGGCAAACGTGTCGTGTCGGGTTCAAAGTTAAACGGGTTGAAAATGTTTAACCCTAACCCGACCCGTTTAATAAACGGGTCAGAAAAACTCAACCCTAACCCGACACGACCCGCCTAACCTGTTTAATATTTATAAAACTAAAAATTCAAAATTCAAAAAAAGGTACAAATCCAAAATTCAAATTAAAGCATTAAAAATCCAAATTTTATAGTTCAAATTTATAAGTTCTAACCGAATCTAAAACATTAAAAATCCAAAGCATTAAAAAGAAAACTTATACTATATTATATATATATGTGTGTGTGTGTATATATATAAACGGGTTATTCGGGTCATTTTCGAGTTGAAATTTTTGACCCTGACCTTACCCGTTTAATTTGCGTGTCGTGTCGTGTCAACCCGTTTACTTAAACGGGTTGAAATGCATTACCCAAACCCGTTTATTTCGTGTCAGGTTAGCGTGTCGTGCCAGTTTTTGCCAGGTCTACGAGTAAATAATCGATGTTGGGCAATAAATGGACTGGAGTTCGTCTGCTACTGTGCCATACGACTATGACATGGTCATAGTCCCTGGTCAATGTCGCTACCCAACTCCAGCATTCGGTACCATCTTGGCGACATTGCCAAGCGAGAGTGACACATGTCACAATCACTGGTCATTGTTCCCGGTACACCCTCATCTACTGTTTGCCCTTGGCGACATTGCCAAGCGAAAGTGACATATGTCATAATCGCTGGTCATTGTCGCCGGTACCATTCCGAGCCCACTCTTGGATCTTGATTCCACTCATTTCCAAAGCACGAAACACGACATATCCCATGAGTGATCCTAAGTACTAAAACACGGGATAAGACTAGGCTAACTACAAAGATCTAGGAATCGGAAGGTATAATTCATAAAAGGAGTTCTTACCGAAAAATCGGGTGTTACAATCCTCCCCAACTTGGAGAAGATTTCGTCCTTGAAATCCCAACTATATAAACAAATGAGGATATCGACGCTTTATGTCCTCTTCGGCTTCCCACGTCACGTTAGCTCCACGGTGATGCTTCCATTGAACCTTTAAAATGGTGACCTCTTTGTGACGAAGCTTCTTCGTCTTCTTTTCCAAAATTGCGTCGAGTTCGTCGACACATCAGTTTCCCTCGTCAACTCTAATCTCGAAGAGTGGAATGACACTCTCCTCTTCCGCCAAACACTTCCGAAGGTAACAAACGTGGAATGTGTTGTGAATTCCACTCATCTCCAAAGGGATTTCTAATTGATAGGCTTGAAGTCCCACACGCTTGATCACCGTGAACGACCCAAGGAAACGAGGACTTAACTTCCCGCGTTTTCCAAACCTGATTATTCCCTTCCAAGAGGACACCTTCAACATAACCCGATCTCCCACTTGGAACTCCATCAGGCTCCTCTTCTTGTCGGCATAGATTTTTTTCGGTCTTGAGCCGCCTTCAAACGCTCGCGAATGCCTTTAACTTTGTCCGCCGTCTCTTGCACGATCTCGGGTCCGACAAACTGCTTCTCTCCCTCTTCGAGCCAACATACGGGAGTTCGGCATTTGCGACCATACAAGGCTTCGAACGACGCCATTCCAATGCTCGAGTGGTAGCTATTGTTATATGCGAACTCCACCAAAGGTAGGTGTGAGTCCCAACTACCCTCGAAGTCGATCACACAAGATCTCAACATGTCTTCAAGTATCTGAATCGTCCTTTTGCTTTGGCCATCAGTCTAGGGATGGTAGGACGTGCTCAACTTCACACATGTACCCAATTCATTTTGCAAGCCATCCCAAAAGTGCGACGTGAACCGACTATCGCGATCCGAGACAATAGATAATGGCACACCATGATGAGATACCACTTCGTCAATGTACAACTTTGCTAGCTTGTCCATAGGTAAGGTTTCCCGCATGGCCAAGAAATAGGTGCTTTTGGTAAAGTGGTCTATAATTACCTAAATGGTGTCATGACCTCTTTAGGTCTTTGGCAATTTCGTCACGAAGTCCATAGTGATGTGCTCCCATTTCCATTCCGGAATCTCCAAAGATTGTAAACTCCCATAAGGTCGTTGGTGCTCGGCCTTCACTTGCAAACAAGTCACACATCGCTTCATATAGCACACCACATCAAGCTTCATGACCGACCACCAATAATGAAATTTCAAATCCCGGTACATCTTCGTGCTTCCCGGATGGATAGAATATTTCGACTTGTGGGCATCCTCGAGAAGGAGTTCTCGATTGCCCCCGATCGTAGGCACCCAAACTCTCCCGTTGAAAAGCTTTACTCCCCGACCATCTTCCGTCAACATTAGATGTTGCTTTGACATGAACTTTCCCTTGAGGTTCTCTTCTAGCAAGGCTTCGGCTTGTAACGTTTTGATTCGATCAATGAGTGTTGATGTCAACTCGATTCGTGCAAAGGTGGATCGAGAATTTCCCCCATAGTCTTTTTGACTTAGAGCATCGGCGACGACGTTTGCCTTACTCGGATGGTAGAGCAACTCGCAATTGTAATCCTTTAGTAACTCCAACCACCTCCACTATATCATATTCAGCTCCTTTTGATCGAATATATGCTTCAAACTCTTGTAGTCCGTGTAGAGGATGCATTTCGTGCCATAGAGGTAATATAGTCATAACTTCAAGGCAAACACCACCGCCGCCAATTACAAATTGTAGGTAGGGTAGTTGATTTCGAGAACCTTGAGTTGCCTTGACGCATAAGCAATCACTTTACCCCTTTGCATCAGAACGCAACTCAAACCCATCTTTGACGCATCACTATAAACTACAAAGTCTTCCGACCCTTAGGGTAGATATTGTAACACCCGATTTTCATAAGTAAGTTTTTGTCCTTCGTTGGTAATCTCTCCACCTTTCGCCTATCTTTTTGGGTGGAAAATGTTGTGCTTTCGAACCTTGAGTCGACCCATGCGAGAATCGCGAGTTTTCGGCCAGTTTAGGCTTCGGTACAGTTGGCGCGATAGTGACTCGTGATAGTGACAAGTGTCACTATCGCGTGGCAAAATCGCCGGAATACCACGAAACTCGCGGTACAATCCGCGCGATAGTGACTCGCGATAGTGACATTGTCACTATCACGTGGCAAGGTCGTGCGCGATGTCTGGTCTTCTAAATGTCTGAAATTTTCACCATTCTCCTCATTTCTCACTTCTATCTTCTCCCCTTTTCTCTCCCAAACCTCAAAGATGAACCCTAACCCATTTTGAGGGTTTTTCCCCTTGACCCACATGATTTTTCATCATCTAGCTAGTGGGATCTTGAACCACAAAACCTCTATCTTCATCTTCCTCATCAAGTTCTATGTGTGGGAGCTCGGGTTGATGAGTTGGAATGGGTGTCCTCGGAAAGTCTCATCACCTAAAATGGTAAGTTTCCTTGATTTAATGTTATAAATTCTCCATTGATGTTTCCCTAGTGTTTGGTTTATCAAATCTCGGATTTGATAGTTTTGGAGAAACTAGGGTTTTGATCTCGTTGGGGATTTTAGTAAATAATGTTTGGAGAATGTTTCTAAATGGTTAAATATAAGTACTTATGGTTTGGAATGTATGGATCTAGGTTTTAGAAGTTTTCGGCTTGAGGATTCAAGTGGCCTTCAAAGGAGCTCAAGTTGGGTGAAATCTAGATTTAGCCTAAATCTAGCAAGGTGAGTTCAATATGATTTGTGAAAACGGTGTACATGCCAAAATGTTTATTTTAAAATGTTTGTGTTTTGCCTCAAATTGTTAACTGCTGATAAGCTTTAGTTATTTTGAAATGTTTAGTTTTACAAGCATGATTGAGACACCCATTTTGGGATCTTTGGGTATTTTGGTAAATAAATCATGTTGAAATGTTTATTTGATGATTTTGCATATATAATTGGAGTTCAATTGACGTAAGTGTCATTTTGTGTGTTTGATCTTATAAACCTTTTCAGAAAATGCATATTATTGTGTTTTGAGGCATTTTGAAAACATAAGGGTATGAGTTCATTTGGAAAATGGTTTGGTCTCAACCAATGATGAGTTTTGAGTTAATCATACCTTTGGTTGTGTTTGCATAATAATGAGTCAAACGTGTTTCAATGTTTATACATACTTTTATTTAGGTACTTACGTAAAGAGTTGGGCCTTTGGCTCAGTTTTGACTAAATGAGTCGTGTGGACATTTGTCCGGATTTATAACCGTCGTGGGTTTTGAGTTTGATGACGCTTAATCTGTGTCATTGGTGAGTTACATGTTTTGGGAGCTTTGGTCTTTCATTTGGAGTCATGTAACGTTAGACAATGTTGTAATGGATCCATAGGCACGTCAGTCAATCTGTTTTGTATGGTCGATTGGGTATTGCGGGTGACCGTCAGTACCCATATTTTATGACCGAAAACTTTACAAGTATGCATTGGGAGGGGTTGAGTCTGGTAGCGCTACAGGCAAAGTAGGCGCTAGGACCTCCGCCGCTTGAAGTATTGCCTGAGAGGTAGTCTTTAAGTGTGTTGGGCCTTTGGGGTGGAGTCCTTCGGGATGTTCATCAAGGTCAACTTTACTTGGGGTGGGCTTGTAAATAAGTCGTAGGGACACCTGGCTGTGATGTCGGGAGGTGCCATGCGATTAACGTTGTTAGGTGGCATACTTTGTGTTCCCTCCACCCTCACGGATACGGGTTTCCCCCGTTGTCGGCTATCAGTGTTTTTAAATATAAAGATGCTTTACTTTATTTTCTTTGGGTCTTTATGGTCGACAGAAAATAAGGACCTTAATATTGGACTATCCTCCTCGTATATTAAGGTTTGAATGAATTATGTCAACTCCGTGTTTTGGTAATTAAAGTCTGTTCGGTTACGGTCGTGTGAGTATTGGACCTCGTGTCCATGTTTTCGGACGTACGATATACATGGTTTTGATGATAGTTCATGTTTCAAGTTAGTTCAAGTTGCATCAATTCATAAAGCAAGTTTTAAACGAGGTGTCCATCTTTGAGAAGTGCATGACTTTGGAAAAGAGTCGTTTCCACGTTTTAAAGAGCACCAATTGTCTGGTTATGGTTTCAAGTGAGGTTCATTCTTCTAAAAATATATTTACTCATGTAAAACTCTTGAACTCACTAGGCGTCAAGTCTAACCCTTTTTATTTGTCGGCACGTGCATTAGGTACCAGTTGGGGGTTTGGTTCTAGCGGCTATGATGAGTTGAGCCTTAGCTTTGTGCAAGTGTAAGTGCTTGGTGAAGTCTTTCGCGGTTTGGAGATAGTGACTAGGGTTGGGTTTTAGTAGTACCCGTCCTTATTATAGATTGTACGTATAGAATGTATGTGAGTAATTGAGGTTAAATCTTAAATTATGTTTGTAGACGAATCATTTATTGGTGAAATTAGAAAATTTTAATTCAGTTGCTATTTCCATATTTGAGGGTGTTACAAGTTGGTATCAGAGCATAAGTTTGAGAGAATTAGGTTGATTCTGGATACCTAGACTCAAACTAACGTTCTTTTAGGTGATCGAAAACGAACTTGCACATTAGGTACCTTAAGATAAGATATTTTGAGGATGGATCGAGTCACTAGAAACGGGAAACTTGTCGAAGGGTTGCAAGGATGAGCATGTACGGTACGTTCATAATGGCACCTGGCCAGTGTCATGGTGAACTTACATGCTACATGTGTATACTTGAACTACCTTGATATGATTATCGTTGGGGTAGTGAGAAGGTTTCTAAGCGAGGGATCTAAGGTAGGGTTGATGTTTATAGTAAAGTCACTTTGAAGTGGCAATTAAGACATGATGAATGTTGGAAGTTGACCATTGTGAGTCAGGAAAAAAAAATTTGGTTGGAATAGAACCTTAGGCTTATGAAATTGACGTTATTCGAGGAGGAATTATAAGGTGAACCGATGAAATATTCGAGTATTGCTTTAAGATGTTGAGCATTCGGATGACAATAACATAAAACTGAGGAGCGTGATTTCGGGATGCCAGTACCGACCAATTTTATGCACGAAATTCAATTCTAAAAATAAATTGCATCGGTTATTTCTCATATTTCCTGCATCATAAAGTGAGTTATGTTATGGAATATTTGAAAGGTATTTGCCACACGCCGGATTTTAGACCGTGAGTTTAAACATGCATAAAGTTGTTTTATTGCAAATGGTTACCATCTGTCATCGAAAATCATTTCATCCCTGTTTCAATTTAACATCATTTTCAGATATTATAAGACCCGTGTTTTAATGTCAATTGGGATAGTGGACAAGTAACTGTGGAATTTTTTTAGCCTTGACATTGGATCTCCTCCACGTATGTTCGGGTTTTAAAAAAAGAGGTATCCCACTGTTCTTGAGTCGGAAATTTCTGGAAAATTCTAGTCTGTATGAGTTGTGTTTAATTTTACGGGGTGTAGTTTTGCAATTTTTGGGTTCGTGAATGCATTTTGAGATGCGTGGGTTTTAATTTTATTGCGTGTAAATTTACAAACTTGTTGGGCGTCGTGTCTCTTTAAAATTTTGCTAAAAATGGTCACTTTATCTTACGACATTTTGCGTCGCGCAAATAAATTCTGTGTATGTGTGCATACAAATTTGCGTGCGTTGATTGATAGGTTTTGTTAATAAATGTCATCCCATGTGTTGTTTTGGGGAAGTTTCATTTTCGCGTAAATTATCTTTGGTCTTTACTCAAGTGTTAATCGTTGTATATTTTCGTATTTGGTTTAAACTTTACTGTTGGTTTGAGTAAGCATATAAAAGATTTATGTTAATGATTTCACTGTTAGAAATTTTCCACAATGCATTAATCGAGCATCAGTTTTCAAGTCGTTGTAATTACCATTTCGGTCAAGTGTGCTTTATTTGTGCGACTCAAAGTTTAAATTTGATTTGATATTTATGTGTGCCCTATCACTTTACTGAGCTTTGGAGAAATAAACTAATGCATATGGAACTTGTTGAAAATTTTATGCCACAACCTTTTTGGTTAAAGAGAAAAACTTTAAAGTTAAAATTTTGAAGTTCTTTTTTGGGATTGTACAAATATTTATCGCACATGTTGGGATGCAGGAATTTATTTTCATGATTAATGGTGTAAATTTTGTTACACACCTTTTGTTACCATTTTATTTACGTAAATATTGAGCAAATGAGTTTGGAAATTGTTTTATATGTGTGGTGTTGGTAACTAGTTTTGAAACCTATCTGATGAACGATAGTGTGCTTTCATTGTACGGTTAATGGTTATATAACTTATGTATTTGATTTGAAAGTTTTATAAAATTTTAAATTGGCATATTCTTCGAAAACCTTGAACTCATTAGGCCTATAGATTTAAATCCCTATCGTGAAAGGAGTTGTAATTAGGGACGAAGGGAGTCCTTAGGAGTTGAAGCACCGGACGATCTGACTTGCGGCCAGTCTTGAATTTTGGACTTGGGTTTTCGAATCTGTGCGCGATTGTATTATTGGAATTAGTAGATTTAAGTCTTCCCGGTTAATTAAGGGGTGATTTTTATACTTCGGTAATCATGCGGGATAAGGTCTTAGGTGACTATCTGCGATTAGATTGGGTTCGTTTTGGTGGATTGCTCGTCGGTGTGACGTCATGGTTTATGTGATGGTGTACCGTCCTTGTGGGTTTCGCGATCAAGGAAAATTCTTGTGATCCGTTTGTTATAAGTGTAATATTTGGGATTTTTATCACTCTGTTTGGTGTCATCCTTGGTGTGACCATCCGTCTGGATTGAAATTTTGGGTGGGATGCCCAGGTTTTCGAGGTCACCGTTTAGCCCTGGTGTCGGCTTGTTTTCTGGAAGTCAAAAGGTCTTGGAATGTTCGTAAGTATCCCGGTTGAATCATGGGAAATAATGACCTTTCGGTGATGGAAATTTGAAAGAAGATTAGGTAATGATGAACAAGTACCGATGTGTTTAAGCATTCCTGTAGTAGTAAATATTTTATTATGGGAATGTTGTGAGGTTGGGATTGGAACGAAGTTGAGTGTTAGCCAAATCTGGGTTAATCAGTTACTGAAGGACACATTGGTGCGCCTTGGAAGGATATCTTTATCGATATTAGGAATGGATCGGTAAGAATCGGAGAACTCATGGGGGTGTGATGGCGATCTTTGGCTTTGGGTTCGGAACTGTGATGATCCGAAAGAATTTGATTGGTGAAATGTTGAGGTCACAAACTACCGTAGAGGTAGTAATTGTCATTCTAAGGTTGGGAGGCGACCGTAATCTTGTAGGTAAAGGTTACTTAGGTGAGTTAAGTGATCGCTCGGTCATGAGTATAATGTGCCCATGAGGGGCAGTTGGCGTGTGTATCAGTGCAAGGGACATGATAGTGGTGCTGGAAGAAGGGTTAAGGGAAATCCTTCTGTGGGCAAGGTTTCATGGGAAGCTGGATTTCGAGGACGAAATCATTCGAAGGTTGGGAGGATTGTAACACCCGGTTTTCGTAAGTAAGTTTTCGTCCTTCATTGGTAATCTCTCCGCCTTTTGCCCATCTTTTTGGGTGGAAAATGTTGTGCTTTCGAACCTTGAGTCGACCCATGTGAGAATCGTGAGTTTTCGGCCAATTTAGGCTTCGGTACAGTTGGCGCGATAGTGACTCGTGATAGTGACAAGTGTCACTATCGCGTGGCACAATCGCCGGAATACCACGAAACTCGCGGTATAATCCGCGCGATAGTGACTCGCGATAGTGACATTGTCACTATCACGTGGCAAGGTTGTGCGCGATGTCTGGTCTTCTAAATGTCCGAAATTTTCACCATTCTTCTCATTTCTCACTTCTATCTTCTCCCCTTTTCTTTCCCAAACCTCAAAGATGAACCCTAACCCATTTTGAGGGTTTTTCCCTTGACCCACATGATTTTTCATCATCTATCTAGTGGGATCTTGCACCACAAAACCTCTATCTTCATCTTCCTCATCAAGTTCTACGTGTGGGAGCTCGGGTTGATAAGTTGGAATGGGTGTCCTCGGAAAGTCTCATCACTTAAAATGGTAAGTTTCCTTGATTTAATGTTATAAATGCTCCATTGATGTTTCCATAGTGTTTGGTTTATCAAATCTCGGATTTGATAGTTTTGGAGAAACTAGGGTTTTGATCTCGTTGGGGATTTTAGTAAATAATGTTTGGGGAATGTTTCTAAATGGTTAAATATGAGTACTTATGGTTTGGAATGTATGGATCTAGGTTTTAGAAGTTTTCGGCTTGAGGATTCAAGTGGCCTTCAAAGGAGCTCAAGTTGGGTGAAATCTAGATTTAGCCTAAATCTAGCAAGGTGAGTTCAATATGATTTTGTGAAAACGGTGTACATGCCAAAATGTTTATTTTAAAATGTTTGTGTTTTGTCTCAAATTGTTAAGTGCTGATAAGCTTTAGTTATTTTGAAATATTTAGTTTTACAAGCATGATTGAGACGCCCATTTTGGGATATTTGGGAATTTGGTAAATAAATCATGTTGAAATGTTTATTTGATGATTTTACATATATAATTGGAGTTCAATTGACGTAAGTGTCATTTTGTGTGTATGATCTTATAAACCTTTTCAGAAAATGCATATTATTGTGTTATGAGGCATTTTGAAAACATAAGGGTATGAGTTCATTTGGAAAATGGTTTGGTCTCAACCAATGATGAGTTTTAAGTTAATCATACCTTTGGTTGTGTTTGCATAATAATGAGTCAAACGTGTTTCAATGTTTATACATACTTTTATTTGGGTACTTACGTAAAGAGTTGGGCCTTTGGCTCGGTTTTGACTAAATGAGCCGTGTGGACATTTGTCCGTATTTATAACCGTCGTGGGTTTTGAGTTTGATGACGCTTAATCTGTGTCATTGGTGAGTTACATGTTTTAGGAGCTTTGGTCTTTCATTTGGAGTCATGTAACGTTAGACGGTGTTGTAATGGATCCATAGGCACATCAATCAGTCTGTTTTGGATGGTCGATTGGGTATTGCGGGTGACCGTCAGTACCCATGTTTTATGAACGAAAACTTTACAAGTATGCATTGGGAGGGGTTGAGTCTGGTAGCGCTACAGGCAAAGTAGGCGCTAGGACCTCCGCCGCTTGAAGTATTGCCTGAGAGGTAGTCTTTAAGTGTGTTGGGCCTTTGGGGTGGAGTCCTTAGGGATGTTCATCAAGGTCAAGTTTACTTGGGGTGGGCTTGTAAAGAAGTCGTAGGGACACCTGGCTGTGATGTCGGGAGGTGCCATGCGATTAACGTTGTTGGGTGGCATACTTTGTGTTCCCTCCACCCTCACGGATACGGATTCCCCCGTTGTCGGCTATCAGTGTTTTTAAATATAAAGATGCTTTACTTTATTTTCTTTGGGTCTTTATGGTTGACAGAAAATGAGGACCTTAATATTGGACTATCCTCCTCGTATATTAAGGTTTGAATGAATTATGTCAACTCCGTGTTTTGGTAATTAAAGTATGTTCGGTTACGGTCGTGTGAGTGTTGGACCTCGTGTCCATGTTTTCGGACGTACGATATACATGGTTTTGATGATAGTTCATGTTTCGAGTTAGTTCAAGTTGCATCAATTCATAAAGCAAGTTTTAAACGAGGTGTCCATCTTTGAGAAGTGCATGACTTTGGAAAAGAGTCGTTTCCACGTTTTAAAGAGCACCAATTGTCTGGTTATGGTTTCAAGTGAGGTTCATTCTTCTAAAAATATATTTACTCATGTAAAACTCTTGAACTCACTAGGCATCAAGTCTAACCCTTTTTATTTGTCGGCATGTGCATCAGGTACCAGTTGGGGGTTTGGTTCTAGCGGCTATGATGAGTTGAGCCTTAGCTTTGTGCAAGTGTAAGTGCTTGGTGAAGTCTTCCGCGGTTTGGAGATAGTGACTACGGTTGGGTTGTAGTAGTACCCGTCCTTATTATAGATTGTACGTATAGAATGTATGTGAGTAATTGAGGTTAAATCTTAAATTATGTTTGTAGACGAATCATTTATTGGTGAAATTAGAAAATTTTAATTCAGTTGCTATTTCCAGATTTGAGGGTGTTACAAGTTGGTATCAGAGCATAAGTTTGAGAGAATTAGGTTGATTCTGGATACCTAGGCTCAAACAAATGTTCTTTTAGGTGATCGAAAATGAACTTGCACATTAGGTACCTTAAGATAAGATATTTTGAGGATTGATTGAGTCACTAGAAACGGGAAGCCTGTCGAAGGGTTGCAAGGATGAGCATGTACGGTACGTTATAATGGCACCTGGCCAGTGTCATGGTGAACTTACATGCTACATGTGTATACTTGAACTACCTTGGTATGATTACCGTTGGGGTTAGGGGTGTTCACGGTTCAGTTCGGTTCGGTTAGTAATGAAAATGTGAACCGAACCGCATAAGGCGGATACCTAGTTACCCGAACCGAAACCGAACCGCGGGTTGAACCTAACCGAGCCGAACCGAACCGAAATAAGACGATTACCCGCGGTTCGGTCCACGGTTACCCGAAGTTATAAAAAATATCATTTACAATATAAAAATGGTACCAAAATATAACATTTAAAAAAATCACACATAAAATGTATAAAAATAATTAAAGCGTTCCAAACTAAAATAAGTTTAATTGTTTAATAACATCCATTTTTCGGTTAACATCTAAATTTAGTCATCTACCGTAATGATTGATAGCAAAAAGTAAAATATTTTTACTCATTTAACTTTAGGTTAATAAATAAGTAAGTAATATAAATAAAATATTATGTATACATTATATTCGGTTCGGTTCGGGTACCCGCGGGTACCGAAAATTTGAAACCGAGACTGACCCGCGAATACCCGGTTTTTTCGGTTTTCGGTTTTTTTATTTTCGGATTATTTCGGTTATCGTTTTTTCGGTTTCGGATCAAACGGTTTGGCTCGGTTTCTCGGTTTTCCGGTTTTTTTGAACACCCCTAGTTGGGGTAGTGAGAAGGTTTCTAAGCGAGGGATCTAAGGTAGGGTTGATGTTTATAGTAAAGTCACTTTGAAGTGACAGTTAAGACATGATGAATGTTGGAAGTTGACCATTGTGAGTCAAGAAAAAAAATTTGGTTGGAATAGAACCTTAAGCTTATGAAATTGATGTTATTCAAGGAGGAATTATAAGGTGAACCGATGAAATATTCGAGTATTGCTTTAAGATGTTGAGCATTCGGATAACAATAACATAAAACTGAGGAGCGTGATTTCGGGATGCCAGTGCCGACCAATTTTATGCACGAAATTCAATTTTAAAATATATTGCATCGGTTATTTCTCATATTTCCTGCATCATAAAGTGAGTTATGTTATGGAATATTTGAAAGGTATTTGCCACATGCCGGATTTTAGACCGTGAGTTTAAACATGCATAAAGTTGTTTTATTGCAAATGGTTACCATCTGTCATCGAAAATATTTTCATCCCCGTTTCAATTTAACATCATTTTCGGATATTATAAGACTCGTGTTTTAATGTCAATTGGGATAGTGGACAAGTAACTGTGGAATTTTTTTAGCCTTGACATTGAATCTCCTCCACGTATGTTCGGGTTTTAAAAGAAGAGGTATCCCACTGTTCTTGAGTCGGAAAATTCTGGAAAATTCTAGTCTGTATGAGTAGTGTTTAATTTTACGGGGTGTAGTTTTGCAATTTTTGGGTTCGTGAGTGCATTTTAAGATGCATCGGTTCCTCGTGGGTTGTTGTTGAAAAATCTTGGCTTCTTTGAGGGTACTGAGCTTCCCTCCCACCTTCTCTTTTCGACTTGGCGGCTTCCTTCCTCTTTGTCGCGGTTATAGACGACCTCTATTAGTTGTGCCTCTTCAATTGCCTTCCGAAGGGTGGAGGCTTTCGACACACGGACCATTAACATCATGTCCGATGGGAGGCCTTTGATGTATTGTAACACCCTAAATTTTAGAGGAATAAAATTCAAAAATTTCGCAATAAGACGGTTAAAAACTGCGTAAACCTGGGTAACAAAACCTGCCATAACAACCCAAAGTATCATCCCGAAAACGGGGTATAGAGAGGTAGCCTTTACAGTTGCATCAAATGGAGAATAATATTCAACAACCTAACAATCTAGCTTAGACAAGAAATATTAATACGGGTGTTGCTTTTCTCCCAAAAAAATATGTATCCACTATTGCTATCGTGTTGGTCAATGTGTTATCCCAAAAAGACCGCTCTCGACCACTAGGCCGGCCGCTCATTCCCGACGAATCCCAGCACAATATTGACCTGCTATACATGTCATTTTAAGAAAAGTGTTAGGCTAACGCCTAGTGAGCTCAAACAGTTGAATTAAAATATTTAACGATAAAATGAATAAAGAGAGTTGAGTTATGATCTAAATAATAATGCATTTACCATAAATAGTTACCTCTTGGTTTAACGGGGGAGACCCGCTTACTAATACAAGTGACGGAACACAAAAGTAGGCCACTTAGAAATCAGTAAATCCAAACACATAAAAGTACACGCAAGGGATGTTAGGCTCCGTGGCTTTAAACATACACCCGCGGAAACTCAACATCAACCACATAGGGCCCTTACGTTGAGATCCTCATCCAATATCGTACATACTTAACACGTAGGACTTATAGCCCAATCCGATGCCTAAACGTGCCTCGACATGAGAGACTCATGTTCCTACGTTGGACTAAATGCAACAACAAATATGGGGTCATGACTCCCAATGCAACCAATTATGTCACAGAAAACTAAAAGCTAACCGATGTTTCAACAATAAGCTATGATGCCCCCAAAATATTGATAAAAGGAAGTTTTCGCATAATGCTTGCAAAATCTTACCAAGAGGTTCCAAATGCTCAATCAAAAGTTATGGTAAAACAAGTTCCCAATGTACAAACTTATCAGCAGTTAGATGAAAATAGTATCAACCCTTCATTTATGAATCTTCGAAGCTAAAGGGTAGAAAAACATAATGCCAAGTTTTCATCATACATATATTCAAGATATCTCCTTTCTTTTCTCAAAAACCCTTTCCACACAAATGAACCCTAGAATCTCCAAAGTTAGGGGTTTGGGTGAAAATACACCCCAAGTTACATAAACAAAAATGGAGATGTCTAGTAGGTTAAAATAAGATTTTAACATGTATATAGTTTTAGGAAAAGGATGAACTCACCTTGGTAGCCTTCAAAAGAAAACCAATCCCTAGAAACTCAAAGGCTTAAGGAAATGAAGCTATGATCTTGAGGAGACTTGAAGCAACCACAATGGATGCTTAAATACCATCTAAAGTCACCATTAATGATAAAGAAATGAGGTTGGTGAAAGCATTGATGATGAAGGGAAGTAAGGAGATGAAACTTACCAAACCAATGGGAGAAAAACGTAGTATCCAAGAGTTCTCTAAGTTAGATTTGATAAAATGAGGGTTTTGGTCGATTTCCCTCTTTTAATTGGGTCTGGGCGCCCGCGCGGGTGCTCGTGCGTACTCACCCGCGCCGTGAGACGCGCGGAGCACTGGAGTGTAGCTTAAGCAGAGGCCCGTGCGGTTAGCCGTGCGGCTCCACCCACGAAGTAAGTTGCGCCAAGCGCTGCCAAGCTTTCCGTTTTCTATTCTTCCACCTTGGCTAACCAGTTCGCAACACCCTTCATACTCCAAATTCGGGGTGTTACATGTATGCCTTGATCTTTTCTTTATTTGTCGGGACCAGGTGTCCCACCAACCCCAACTTATCTATGAATAGCCGGTTGTAATCTTTAACCGACAAATTACCCTTCTTCAAATTCCGAAAATCTTCTTCAATCCGGTCCATCGACCTTTCGTTGCAATATTCCTCTAGCAACTTCTCTTTAACTGTAGACCATGTTAGTTTGTCCAAGACAGCGGCCTCGACAGAAGCGGAATATACATTCTACTAAGTGAGAGTCGCGCCTCTCAGCATTTGGGAACCAAAGATTGCTTTTTGTCCTTCACCGCACCCGCTCGATCGAAAAGCCTGCTCTATCTCCCGAATCCAGCTCATACAAGCTACCGGATTGTCCGAGCTCTTGAATTCGGGCGGTCGGCAACCGAGGAAGGACTTGAAGGTACAATTCTTTATCTCTGATCTTGTGTCTAAGGTCGCGGGACCTTCGGTAAAGATTTTATTTCCGGTACCCCCGGATCCCACCACCACAACATTCTCAGCAATCGTTTCAGGCCTAAGGTTGTTGGTGTCCCTATCCTCGAGAAGCTTTAGAAACAGTTCTTGTTGTTGCACCATGGCCTTATTCATGGCCATCATCATTCGATCCATTAATCGGGTTTCCGCCGTCACCTCTTCCATGATAGGTTCTGACGTTTCCAGATTGCGTTGGGGAATGTGCTCGGGTCCTCTGCCCAACACATTGACCACTCGAGGAGGCTCTTCCGCCACAGTCACCCGCAGATGGTCGGTCGTGGATGTCGTGGCTTTTTGACCTTCCGGCCTATTCCTGGTGTTAACCATTAGTCTGTCACACACATGCAAGAAATAGAGTAAGAGATAGCCACAAGGATTAACACAAGGAAACGTACTATTACATTCATCAATTGTCATAACAATAGTAGGTCAAGTACACCCACGTAAAACACCTTCGTAATAACGTTAGCTAAGTGAAATTATGAACATATGATATGTAAGAATCCTCGTTACCATTACCACAACTCTTAATTAGCATAAGTTCCGTCGACTCTAGGACCATCCTATCTTAGAGTTGTACCCCCATCTCACAAGTCATAGCTTAATAATTCTCAACTTAAGTCTAGGCATCTTACATTTATACCTTGTTCACTTAAACTGGAGCTCTGATACCAACTTGTAACATCCTAAAATTTAGAGAGAAACAAAATTCGAAATTTCGGCAATATAACGTATAAAAATAGAGGAAACCTGTCCACCCTAAAGCAGGGAATTAATTAAGCTAAATAACTTTGGACATAACAATTCACACCCAAGAGTATCATCCCAAAACGGGGAATAATGTAATACATTTACAACTCAATTATAGTGAAGAATAAAGTCGACAACCTAATAATCTAAAATTCGTCAACAAGATTATGATCGGGTGTCACTATCCTTCCAAAATGTATATCTTCAAAAATCAAGTATGTTGGTCACTAAATCTCCAAAAAGACCACTCACGACCCCAAGGTCATCCACTCAGTTCTGACGAGCCCAACCGCTAAGATGACATGTTAAACATGACAACCAAAGAACAAGCGTTAGGCTAAAGCATAGTGAGAACAAGTCAAATAGAAATAGAAGTACTAAATACATTTGAAGTCGCACGGTGGATATAGCCATGAGCTAAACCAATCATTCAAATAAACCATTAGTGATTAAAATATGGTACAAATAACACCAATCACATAGTGAGCTCAACTCCTCTAAGTCTATTGCTCGAAAACATCAAGTCAACCCCTCTAGGTCTATTCTTGAGAGTTCCAAAACGGGAACTCAAGCACAAGAGAATTATATCTTACTGCCCATGAGACGTTGCCCGACCATATAGGTCCACACCTTACTTACCTTGGTGAACTGATGCCTATTCCGTGCCAAAGTAGTGAACCTAATGTCCAAAACGGGACATAGGAACACCGTGCCTATGGATCCATTGCATTAAGACCAAATATCAAAACATTTAAATACCTTCACAATTGATCAAGTATAATAGGATAAAACCAATTCATAGATATAAAGTGTACCAATACGGAGTCTTGACTCCCCAACTTTATGATGATGATATTGTCTCAAACCCTTCATTGGAAGGTTATAAATCCCATTCTAGTTTACAACAATCCCAACAAATTAATCAATACTCGGATTCACAAAAACCCTAATTTCGTCATGGGATGTCAAAATCCCATTAAGCAAGGGTTAGTCACCAAATAAGTAAGAGCTCATAAAGAACCATTATTCATAGTTTAAAATACAATTTTCAAACTTTATTACTTAGGTTTCAAAACCCTAGTCTCTTAAAAACCCATATTTAGGTCAAACACAACAAAACCCAAATACATGATTAGAAGGCATAGATGAGAGTAGTAGCATGTAACCCCTAGTAGTTATGTAAAACAAAGGTAGAAAACCTCACCTTATAGAGTTTGTATACAAAAACCCTAGATGATAACAACTTGAGAGAATAATGAAATGGAAACTTGGATTCTCAATCACTTGGGTCTTAAAACCCCAACAACCTAAAACAATCATAAAACCCCATTCAATGCTTTCCCATAAGAAAAATTAATGAAGGGAGGTGAGTTCTTACCTAATCTTTAAAGCAAAATTCGCCTAACTCCAAGAAGAAAAGAAGCGGAATGAGTAAATGATCGATGTTGCGCAATAAATGGATTGGAGGCCGTCTGCGACTGTGTCATGCGACTATGACATGGTCAATGTCGTTGGTCAATGTCGCTACCCAACTCCAGCATTCGGTACCATCTTGGCGACATTGCCAAGCGAGAGTGACACATGTCACAATCGCTGGTCATTGTCGCTGGTATACCCCCACCTACTGTTTGCCCTTGGCGACATTGCCAAGCGAAAGTGACACATGTCACAATCGCTGGTCATTGTCGCTGGTACCATTCCGAGCCCACTCTTGGATCTTGATTCCACTCGTTTCCAAAGCACGAAACACGACATATCCCATGAGTCATCCCAAGTATTAAAACACGGGATAAGACTAGGCCAACTACAAAGATCTAAGCGTTGGAAGGTATAATTCATAAAAGGAGTTCTTACCGAAAAAACGGGTGTTACATTATAGGTCTTCCCCATTGACTCCATTAATTGAAGGATGCGTGGAAGGAATGTTTTTGGTACTTGATTAAATGCTTGTATTATATGTTCAATTCACTAGGATTTTTGGCGTAACAGTTGTTTGGTGTCGGTGTGTATCTCAGGTTCTAACGGCGCTACCTCTAAGGAAACCTAGTCGGGACTTGGTGAGTTGGGGAATATTTTTGTCACACCTTTTGGTGAGTCGTGCTTGGTATTAGAGACGACACTCTTTTGTAATCTTGTTTCTTACTAGAAATTAGATTACTAGGTTGTCGTTTATTTTTCCATTATATTACAACATTGTAATTAAACATGTTTCCCCATTTTTGGGCTCACGCTTTGGCAATTCCGATACCACATTTCCATTTTTTTTGGGAATTTTTGTTACCTCAATTTTTGGGGTGTTACACTTAGAGGCTTCCTGCTATTAACCACCATGTATTGATAAATTGTAATTACCATCACTAAAACATAAATATCACCTAAACATATAGAAAATAAGTACTTTTAAAATCAAGAATCAAACCATGTAACCAATTTTTCAATATTCTAAATCAAACTAACAAGAATATCAAAGAGGTTTCGTCTGCGACATCTCATCGAATGGTTGGAGGCATCATCAAGTATGGTAATATTATAAACAATGAGCAACAATCAAACCATAAACATAAAGAATATAACAACAAAACCCAAGATGGAAACATTAGAAATTGGAAAAGACATAATCCTTAAATCAAATATGAAAAAGGAGGAAACTTAATCAAGAACCTAAAGAAGGAATCAGAGCGAGAGACCACAGAATCAAAAATCATAAGTCGAAATGAACTTAGCTAGGGTAATGGTGGATTGGATTAATTATCTTTCGATGCTCCTTGGGTTGTATTGCCCTGTGTCATCGTCCAAGCTGCACATTGCTAGGACTCACCTTACCTCGTTGGAGAAGAAGATTAGAAAATGGGGACGCTGACAAAGAGTCATGGGAGTAACGTGGGGTAGATTTAGGATTTTGTTTTTTTTATTAATGGAACCATTTGTACATAAACATTTTTTATTTAAAAAAAAGAGGGCAAAAATGGCTTAATTTATAATATAAAATAATAGCAATGGTAAAATAAACCAATATGCCCCTTAGTTAATGTATAATTTAACACCTATTAGGGCGAGGCACCATCCATAAAAACAAATCAGAACGTTAGAGATATTGGTGTTATTTATTCCTATAATGGCAATACATAGATAACAAGAGAGAAGAAAAGGAAAGTAGAAATTGAATTGAATTAAGAAAAAGGAACGGTACAACAAATCAGAACGTTAGAGATATTGGTGTTATTTATTCCTATAATGGCAATACATAGATAACAAGAGAGAAGAAAAGGAAAGTAGAAATTGAATTGAATTAAGAAAAAGGAACGGTACAACCAGTATTTATAGTACAAAATTAATCATAACACTAACTAGACATTTACCATCTTAGATAAAAATAGACTAAAATACCCTTGTTCCATCTCTGTATTTTTTTATCCTAATATGCCCCCTCAAGATGGACGTGGAAAATATATGTTTTTCACAGCCATCTTGGATAATAATGTCTGCAAAGTAGCTATTGGCAATGGTTTCGTAAAGATGTCTGCAAGCTGAAACTCGGATCGGATTGACATTAACCGAATAAACTTGTCTGCCACTTTCTCCCGAACAAAATGACAATCAAGAGCTATATGTTTAGTACGTTCATGTAAGGTTGGGTTTATCGCAATCTGTAAAGCCGATTTGTTATCACAAAATAACAGCATAGATCTTTCATGATGGACACCCAAGTCATGCAATATGTAGTTGATCCAAACAAGTTCGCACGTTGTAGAAGCCGTGGCACGATACTCGACTTCCGTCGATGACCTTGAGACTGTTGGCTGCTTCTTAGAACGCCATGAAATTAAAGAATTCCCGAAGAATATACAGTATCCTGTCATCGATCACCCTATGTCTATGCATTTACCCCAATCCGAGTCACAATACGCTTGCAACTGACATGAGGATCTAGCGGAGAAGAATAACCCTTGTCCCGGTTGTTGTTTCAAGTATCTAACCAGATGAATTGCAGCTTGCCAATGAGGTAGACGAGGATTATAGACAAATTGAGAAAGTTTTTGAACAACAAAAGATATATCTGGCCTTGTCACAGTAAGGTATAGTAGTATGCCAATCAACCTTCGATATTTGGAAGGATCTTCAAGAACATCACCATCATCTACACTCAACTTGATTTTGGGATCCATGGGAACAATTGATGGTTTTCCAGCAAGTAACCCAGTGTCTTCCAAGATTTTCAATGTGTATTGTCTTTGAGAAATTGATATGCCTTCCTTAGATCGAGCAATTTCCAAGCCGAGGAAGTATTTTAAATTCCCCAAATCTTTGAGTTTGAAAGCAGAACTCAAAGCATGTTTAAACTCCGAAATTCTCAACAAAGAAGGCCCCGTGATGATTATATCATCAACATACACTAAGAGCGCAATAAAATTTTGCCCACTCCCTTTATAAAACAATGAATAGTCCGCTTTGGATTGATTAAATCCAGCAGCAAGCATGAACTTGGAAAATTTCGTATTCCATTGGCGGGAGGCTTGTTTAAGACCGTAAATGGACTTATGAAGACGACATACCGGTCTTGAACCAGGAGGGAATGTCCCTGGTACAGAATATCCTTGAGGAATCTCCATGAACACCTCTTCATCCAAAAACGCGTTATTAACATCGAGTTGTATCATTTCCCAAGACTTGATGGCTGCCACAACAAGTAGGGTCTTAACTGTCACCATTTTAGCAACTGGAGAGAATGTATCAACAAAAGCAATCCCTTCCTGTTGGTGAAAACCCTTGGCCACGAGACGTGCTTTATATCGCTCAATGTTGCCACTCGAACCATATTTGAGCTTGTATACCCATCGACAACCCACAATATTCTTTCCTTCAGTATATGATTTGGGTTCTATGTTAGATGAGATAGCCATGACAAAAGCTTTATGTCTATCTGATAAGTAATCATAATTCAGATAGTCTTGGATTTGGTAGGGAGTTTGAGATGTTTTCATCTGAACATCAACGCCATTACAATGATAATCTTTGAGATAAGACGGAGGTTGGTGACGTCGAGAAGACTTTCGAACTGGATCATGTTGAATTTGTACCGATTGGTGTGACTCTTCTGGTAAAATATGAGATGTGTCATGTTCACTTGATTGCTCATTCAATCCAAAATTGTTGTCAGGAATAGGATTTGGATATTCACCAGCATCATCTATTGTTATTGGCAAAACATTGTCGGGAAAAATGGTGTCGATATGACCAACTTTGGTGTTGAATGCCAAAGTCTGTTATCCACCATTGGTGATGTTGCGTTTGTAACACCCTAAAAATAGGGATAACCAAAGTCCGAAAAACGGACATGCGGTATTTAAAATTGCCAAAGCAAGAGCCTCCCAAAAAAATGGGGAAAATACACAAACCTGTTTAAATACAATCGTAAATAAACGGACAATAAATAACAAACAACTAATATAATTTCAATAACCAGAAAAGAGATTACAATTAAGGGTGTCATTTATAAACCCAAAGGTTCTCCTACCAAAAGTAAGTCCAAAAGCAATATTCCCAAATCTCTCACCCAAGTACCAAGCCAGCATAGGACCGGTGTCGCTAAAACCTGAGATACACATCGACACCAAACAAGTGTTAGGCCAAAAAGCCTAGTGAGTCAAGCAATAATAAGCATGCATGAACAGTTACAATTCTTATCAGCAGTTAACCAGTGTTCAATAGATGTGGAGTCATTAGGGGAGACCCAAAGCACCAATTGAGCCCACCCCAAGAGTCAATATACCTTGATGCCCTTAACAAGGAACATCCCAAGGCCCGACACACCCGGAGACTACTCCAAAGGAAAATTCCCTGAATGGCGGAGGTCTAGGCACATACCATCACAGTGACGCCCAAGACTACATCCTCCTTGTGAACTGACTTGGTTCGTCCAACATAATGCATATAGGAGGTCCTTTAGGTGTATTTCAACCCCAACATATTTCCATACCGCCTGTGGGTATAATATTACCATCCTATCCTCATGAAGTCCAACAACATACCCAAATGACAATTAAGTTCATCATGCATATAAATATGTCATAAAAATGGTGTTCCAACTAGAATCATCATTGTACCCATATATACATATTTTTAGCATAGCAAGGTACCCATATTATGTATTCATGCGAAAAGCCCCAAGTAAGGGCACTCATAACATAAAACATAGCACATCACCAATATCAATATTTTCCAACTAATTTCATCAAAGAATCCCAAATACTTGGACACATAGAGGTAAAACAACAAATAGAAGATTATGATGTGTATCTAGTTTTAACAAAGGTTTAGTAAACTCACCTTGCTAGATTTAGACTAAATCTAGATTTTACCCACTTAGAACTTTCCTTGAAGAACTTGATTCTTCAAACCAAATCTTCTAAAACCTAGATCCACAAGGTTCCAACCATAAATATACATATTCTACCATAAACAATCATAATCAACCACAAGAATCGTTTCCCAACCTTATACATGAACACCTCAAGTGATACCGAAATCCTAACTTCCACAAATGAAGAGAATAGAAGATTAACTTAACCCAAGATTTAATTCACCAACCAAAACACCTCTAGTTCACCAAAATGGTTACAAACCTCCAATCTACGAAAAGAAGAACAAAGGGTGGATGAAACCCTAGAAAACTTTGGTGAAGAAGATGAATAGGGAGAGATGAGGAGCTTACCACCATAAAATACTCTAGCATACTACAATATACTTCCAATGCTAGATCATTGAAGAGCTCTCAAAAACGAAACCGTAGCAATTTGAATCACCTAAATCGGAGCTAGGATGAGAAAGATATGAAGAAATGAAGTTAGACCTCCAAAATTCGCGTATAAGACTCTCAGATCCTTTCCCGCGGCTTGGGCCGCGACTTGGAAGCCGCGGAGGAAGCCGCGCGTGTCCCAAATACACATCCAGAAGGTTACGCGGTCTGGGTCGCGGCCTAGGGTCGCCCACCAACCCGCGGGCCTCTGAAATCCCCATTTCGCGCGTCTGATTACTGTTTTGGCCATAACTTCTTCGTTATAACTCCGTTTTCGCTTTGGAAAGAACCGTTGGACTCGTAATTGAATCCTTTATCCATCAGAGCCATAAAATCTAGGATTCAAGTCTAAAATCAAATATCTTATTTTTCCTTAATATATCGGTTTTTGTATAAAATTGAAATGATACCTTTCGAAAATCGGGGTGTTACAATCCTCCCAACCTTAAAAGAGATTTCGTCCTCGAAATATGGAACCACCAAGCACCCAACATCACACTTGTTCATATAGTCCTTACTCCAGACAACATTTTTCGTTCAAGAGACTTATGAAATCGTGGAGAAATGAGGGAGAAATCGAAGCTCGAAAATCCATGTTCGAAATTTCGGTTTATCGACGATTGGAGGTAAAATACTCAACCAAATTTCAAGTTCTTTATATGGTTAGCTTCGTATTTAAGTCCTTTATTGAACCTTAGTAGCCTTATGTCTCAAATTTTAGTTTTGGAGGTTCGATTTCGAGTTTTTTTACTGATTTTCGAGTGGTTTTTGGGACCCAACTTTAAATGAGCGTGTGAGACTCAATACTTGATGGTTTTCGTTGATTTTTGTTTCTATGGCTAAGGAAAATGATTTTTATAGAGTTTTAGAAAGAAAAATCGTCGAAAACGACGAAGAAACGAGGCCAATCGACCCATTTTTCCGACTGGTGCTGTTGGGATGTGACCGGAGGCCGTGTCCGGCGTTGGGCCGACCAAGGCTGGTCTGGTAGATGCCAAGGGGCTGACGTGATGGGCCACGTCCAGTTGGGCCTTTGCATTTTAGTTTAAACATGAATTTGAATATAATAAGAAGAAGCCCATGTCTTTTATTTTGGGCTAGGCTCAAATTAATTAGTTGATACTAGTTTTAATTGAGTTTATTGATATGTAGGACTACTTGATTTAATTTCTTAATTAATTAATATGCTAGTTTAAATTTAATACGTTTATTTATTTTAGCATATTAATATTAATTAATTAATTATCATTTATATCCTATGGAAATGTTTACGAAATTACTTAATTAAATTTAAATGATGGATTTGAAGCATCGTATTTTTAAATATTTCCGAGACGCTTTAATGCGGAGAAATGACTCCTATAGTTTTTATAAGGATAAATCGATATTAAGAATCATTATTAAGGGGTTGTTTGTTTGTTTTTAAAAACCTCTTAATGACTCTTAAGTTTGAATCATTCAGACCTTTTTACAAACCACCTCTTATTAATCATAACTAAAATAAGACTTCAGACTTTAAACCTCTTAAAAAACAAACGACACCTAAGTGTGGTACTTAGAGTTTTATTAAGTTATTTCGATAATGTAATATAAGATTAAAGCATCGTAATTGTATTTAATAATTATTGGAACGCTTTAATTTGGAGAGATATGTTTATAAGGTTATAAAGTGATTATTTTGACGTTTTAGGACGTCGTCGAGTTTTAGACTTGGGTTTTGATTAAAGTTGGTCGAGGTTAACCGAGTTGACCGATAGTTGGCTTTTACCTCGTTTGATTCACAAATATTTTTAAGATGAGATCAAATAGAGATATTTGAGTCATTAATACATCCGGTTTTGGAGTTTGACTTTAGGTCGAGTCGGGTTTACCATAGTTGACTTTTGTTGACTTTTGGAGAAAACAAGTCATTAATTGGGTATGATGGTATGAAATGTGTAGGTTTTCAGTCAAGAGCTATCAGTATTCGATCCATACACAATCAGGTGAGTCTTCATGAGACTTACACTGGAATGCATACCTATGTACAAATTTATTTTCAGCATTATATGATTTATATGGTGATGTGTATGTATGCATGATGTTTCAGTTTTCATACATGATGTATTATATTTTTCATGTATGATATTTATGATCAGTTGCATTCTATGTGTTTATGTTGTTTTCAAATAACTCTAGCATGCTATTTCATATGAAAGTTTTATGATCGATTTTAAAGGGTGGGCATTTGACCAGTAAGTCACATGACAAGTGGCACAATCCCGCAATGGGTGTCTAGAAAGGTGTAGGTCTAACAACCCAGGGAATGCCAGTGACAAAATGACCCTTACCCGAGGAGACAGTTTATGAGATCTCTTTTCTTTCAATGTTGCATGTTTTCAGAAAATGCATACTATTTGATACAATGTTTTGGAGTTGATATGTATTATGAGAAATGATTTTATTCATGCAAACCATGAACTCACTGAGCTTTATAAGTTGACTATGGTATGCATCTCAGGGACAGAAGGTTTCAAGTTGGATAAAGGAAAATGGCACACATAGAGGCTTGCCATTACTATTTAAGTTCAATATTTATGTTCAGACATCTATTATGAATAAATATTGTAACGCAACTCAGTATGAGACGGGTTAGCATTTAAGTTACATATTTATTGTTAAAGTCTTCCGCTGTAAACGGTATGAAGTTTTAATTTAGTCGAAATTTTGGAGTATTTTTAGATGAATGGTTCAGATTACGTAACACTTATCAAGGCAAAAATATGGGTGTTACATTACAAGGATTCGTTACTTTTTCTGAAATTGATAGTTTCACTTGAAACTCTAGAAGCCTACTAAATGCATGATATTAAAAGAATCCATATTTGAGTGTCAAATCGACTACCTTTTAACTTAGAAATTTAGTAACAGTTGTCATGAAGGAATTCGTGTAAACATGAAAGTCTAAAAACTTAATGGTCTTACTTGAATCCGTTGAGAAATTTTTATTATATTTCACCAATTTTTGTTTCACCATAGCCATTGGATCATCTTAATCTAACAGCTTGGATGAGTTATTCGGTTTTTTCTTTTTTCAGGGTTCTCTCTAGATCTCACCTCTCTCTCTCTATATATATATATATATACACACACACACACACACACACACACACACACACTACATATGCGTATATAGGGGTTTAATCTAGTGAGGACCAAAAAAAGTTTAAGGACCATAAAGACCAATCTCAGTCATCCAAGGGTTTTAATCAAAAACCATTAAACCTGGTGGCACTTTTTGTAATATTTTTGAAAGTCATGACTAATCTCCCATCTAATTTGAAAAATGAAGGGTATATTGGGGTTTTGAAATAGATTAAGCAACTGGGCTTATCAACCCAACCCTTGACTTCATCATCCCCCAACTCCTTGACTTCATTAATCTTTGTGATCAGGTGCCTCCACCCCCTCCGCCTTATCCACAAAATTATTCCCCATATTCGACGACATAGCCTAGATCTGCTTTGAGGCTGACCATGATCTCGTGAAACAATACAACAACGATCTAATGTTCCGATTGTAACATGATCTTTCACAGTTGTCTCCGCTGCGACTTTGCCGTGATTTGACGGCGTTTGCTCTAGGTTTGCCAGCGTTTTGGTCGAGGTTATCGTTGGTCGTCTCTCTATGTGTGTGGTTTTTGTTGCCTTCGTCCTCCAGCTCAGATCTGTCCCGTTTTGGTCGAGTTGCCGGTGTTTTGCTCCATGTTTGTCGGCGTCTCTCTCTGGTTTGTGTTGCCTTCGTCCTCCACATCTGGATTTTGTCAAGACCACAAGCTACAAATCTCTCCCTCTATCAAGATCTGTATTTTGTTGCATTCTTCTCCGACCCATATCCTTTTTTTTCCTATGGTACCAGAGTTGGATTCTTGTGGTTGTTTTTTGCCTAAATTTTAGATCTAGGGTTTAATTGAAGTTTTTAATTATATTATTTAATTTAGATTCCATGGGGTGAAATAAGATACAAAATAATATTGTGTTTGATTTCATGAAATAAAATAATATATATAAATGGAAATTGTGTTTGATTTCATGAGGTGCAATAGATTATATATGCATATTGTGTTTGATTTCATGTGGTGAAATAACATATATATGATTATTATGTTGGATTTCTTGAGGTGAAATAACATATATATGAAACTTATGTTTGATTTCATCTAGTGAAATGACATCTAGATGAAATACTGTCATTATTAAACTTATAAAAAATAATAATTTTTATCATTCAATTGATGAATATGTGTTTCATTTGGTGAATCTTTGTTACCAAAATGACAATTATGACATTTTCATGGGATGAAGCAGTTTTCAACTGAAACCATATTATTAAAACCAAATTACGGCTTAGATTGGTTCTCACAATTTTCAACCTTTTTATGGTTTCAATTGACTATCGACCTACATACATATACCACATACATACACAGAGGAATGATATTTTGCAACCCGCAAAAGGGTTGCAACCCTTGTAACCTAGATCTTAACCGTCCATCTTATCTAGATTTGTTTTAATTAATTTATTGATAACTATTAATTCACAGGGGCAGAATTGTCTTTTGCAAAATGGTTAATTATTTCATTTTTTTAATATATTTATGGTTTATCATTTCCATAAATATAGCGGTTTATTCTGGGTAGGTTTTGAAACTGATTTCCTTTATTTATTTATTTATTTTTAATTTTTTTCGGTAATCATTGACAGTGTTTGATACAGTGCCGTTTTTCCGAGATTTCGTTGGTTGTTTGTGTTTGGATTTATGTTTAATTTGGTGTCGATCACAGGGTTTGTTTCTGAAGTGGGTTAGGTGCTTGTTATCGTGTTCTTCTATGGATTCCAAATTGGAGGTCGTCCAGAAGTGCATCGATGGAGTTTCTGTTGAACGTAGTGATGGCTTCCGTCGGCGGATGTTGATGCCATTGAAATTAATGGCGATGATGATCTCGGTGTGTAACTTTGGACGTTGTTTGGATCGAACTCTAATAGTAAATACGTGGTTTTGGCTTTTGATTCACTTCAATGTTCTACTGTCGAAGTTTTGGACGGAGTTTCGAAGCTCGTCGAAGTTTTTCGTGTGGAAGATTGTTTTGTACCAGATGATATGACGGTTCTTGTTCTCTCAAACTGTTACAAACTCAAGAGGGTTAACCATCCATCCAATATATATATATATATAGAGAGAGAGAGAGTCGAGTTCAAACGAGAACAATACATATTTAAAAGAACAAGAGAACTAACAATATCATTAGTGATTTTACATTAACACAGGAAAAAATGACTTTGGCCACGGTTTTTGGTCCGCGTGGTTTTTTTGTGCGTTAATATATATATATAGAGAGAGAGAGAGAGAGAGTCGAGTTCAAACGAGAACAATACATATTTAAAAGAACACGAGAACTAACAAAATCATTAGTGATTTTACATTAACACACGAAAAAAGGACTTTGGCCACGGTTTTTGGTCCGCGTGGTTTTTTTGTGCGTTAATGTAAAATCACTAATGATTTTGTTCGTTATCGTGTTGTTTTAAATAGTTACTGTTCCCGTTTGATCCTCCCTCTCTCTCTCTCTCTATATATATATATATGATAGTTAAAGTTTGATAGAATATTTATTTATTTACGAAACACTACATGAGTTAATTCACATAAATGAGAAGATTAAACCCTTTGGGGTAGCTTAACCGGTAAGACCTTGGGTTTACCGTCAATATACTCTCGACTGTTGGTTAGTTTTTTTGTTTTCAACTGGTTGTTTGTTAATTCTGAACCTTTTCTCTCTTTATGGTAGAAATTGTGACACCCCAAAATGGGTAAATAAATAAATATGAAAAAAAAGGAAAGACAAAAGAGAAATAAAATAAATGGGGCTTTATTTAATTGATCAATAATGTGAAAAAAAAACACGTGAAAAGGGCGCCAATTATGTCGTTTAATGAAGGTAGGAAGTGAATAAAAGTGTTTATATGCAATCGGACTAAATTGGAAAGAAAATCTCTAGATTGAGGGTTAAAAGCGTAAATTTGGGCAAAGTATTGAAGCAAGGGGGGCCAAATGTCATTTCTGAAAGTTTAGGGGCTGTGTCAGTCGTTAATTGGTTCAAACCAGAGGGACCTGTTATGTAAATAGGACAATTTCTGAAATTGAAAGCAACAAGACGATGGTTGTACTTTGAAGCTTTCTATTGGCTTGCTATGTCAACGAAAAATGCCAAATATTCCAGATTTAAGTAGACAAGATAACCGATTACATTTTTCGTTCAAGTGGATTCAAGAAAAACGAAGAAACGGGAAAGTTCTTACTCGAAATTTCGGTTTATCGACGATTGGAGGTAAAATACTCAACCAAATTTCGAGTTCTTTATATGGATAGCTTCGTTTTTAAGTCCTTTATCGAACCTTAGTAGCCTTATATCTTGGATTTTAGTTTTGGAGGTCCGATTTTGAGTTTTTCTACAGATTTTCGAGTTATATAAAAACCAAAACTTTAAATGAATAGATGGGACTCAATACTTGATGGTTTTGGTTGATTCTTATTCCTATGGTTGAGAAAAATGATTTTCTAGAGTTTTACAAAAAGAATTGATGAAAACGGTTAAAAAACGAGGTCGAACGGCTGTTTGCAAGTTACCGGTAAGTTTCGTCGGAATGAGGTCTCTCCGGCGAGACATGGGTCTGTTACGTGAGGCTTATGTTTAGAACTTTTGGGTTTTTGCAGATTCAGCCCTTTTACTTTTAAGTTGTTATATTTAAGCCAAAAAAATTTAAGTTGAAAATTAGTCCATCAATTTTGGATTGTTTTGGAATGGTCACAAATTATTGATCTTGAAGTAAGTATTAAAATTTTAAAAGTTCCATTTTTAAGATCAAGTATCTACATTGAATACTTAATCTATTTGGGGTTTAAGTTGGTTAATTAGTTAGTTTAGTTTCTAAATTAATTGATATATTATTCAATTAATATATTAATTTATTTTAAAATATTAATTAATTAATAATTTACTAAGGAGGTGTTTACGAAGTTTTCTTTTAGTTAAGTTTAAACGACGGATTTGAAGGGTTGTATTAGGTTAAAGACTATCGAGACGCTTGCGGAGCAAACCGTTCCTTTAGTTATTAAAAGAATAAATCGACGTTAGGAGTCGTTCTCAAGCATATCATCTAGCGTTTATTAAATTGTTTCAATGATTTAATAATGAGATTAAAGTGTCGTAATTTTTATCGTGACACTTTAATTTGGAGAGATGGATTTATAAGTTAATAAAATGATTATTTTGACGTTTTAGGACGTCGTCGAGTTTTAGACTTGAGTTTTGAATAAAGTTAGTCGAGGTTGACAACGTTGACCAATTGTTGACTTTTACCTACTTTGACCAACAAGTATTTTAACGATGAGATCAAGTGGACATATTTGAGTCATTAAGAGACCAGATTTTGGGGTTTGACTTTAGGACGAGTCAGATTGACTTTTGGGGAAATTAAGACATTAATTGAATATGGTGAAATGTGTAGGTTTTCGGTCAAGAGCTATCAGTAGCTGATCTACACGTAATCAGGTGAGTCTTCATAAGACTTACACTGGGATGCATACCTATGTACAAATTTATTTTCGAGCATTATATGATTTTGTGGTGGTAAATATTATGCATGATAATTATTTAAATGCATGTCATCGGTATATGTTTACATGTATGTGGAGTTATGTGAAGCATGTATGCTAATTGTTTTCCGGTTTTTAAAACATATTTAGCATGCTTGGATTTTCGGTTGATTTATATTGTACAAATGGTATATGGTTTGAAGTATGAGATGTTGGTTTGGGTCGTCACACTTAAGGGGAGGCACGACCCCGAAATGGGTGACTGGCTCTGTGTGAGCCGTACACACCAGGGAATGCCTGTGACATAGAAGCACGACCCCGTAATGGGTTATTGGCAATAGGTGAGCCGCACACACCCAGGGAATGCTTGCAACTTATCAGTCCTTACTCGAGGAGATAGTTATGAAGTCTCGTTTCTTTTGGTGTTGCATATTTCAGAAAATGAATATTATTTCATACGAAGTTTGCATGTTTGATATGTGTGAGAAGATGTGATTTCACTCACGCAAACCATGAACTCACTGAGCTTTATAAGCTGACTATAGTATGCATCTCAGGGATTGAAGGTTTCAGGTTGGACGAAGGAAAAATGGCACACATAGAGACTTACCCTGTCCATTTAAGTTCAATATTTATGTTGAGACCTCTATTACGAATAAATTTTGAACGCAACTCGATATGGAACGAGTTAGCATTTAAGTTACATCTTTATTGTTTTAAAGTCTTCCGCTGTAAACGGTTTAAATTTTAATTTAGCCGTAATTTTTGGAATATCTTTGGAGGGATTGTTTCAGTTAAAGTAACAAAAAAAAAATGGGTGTTACAGAAATAAATTAAATCTTTTTTCTTAACTAAAATAATTTGCATTTTTATATTAAAATTAATCTTTTAATTATAATTGAAATTTGAATAAAATAAAATATCTAAAAAACGAGAACTAATGGTCAATATTGTGTTATCTACTTAATTAGATGAATGGAGGAAATGAAAATAGGCATGGAAATGGGGCGGGGATGGGGCGGGGACCTCAATTCCCATCCCCGTTCCCAATCTCTCATCTTCATCCCCGTCCCCATCCCCGTCCCCGTCGGGGAATATGATCACATCCCCATCTCTAACGGGGAACGGGGATCCCCAACGGGGAAACGGGGATTTTTTTTTCCCGTTTATGTAAGCTATTTAAATCAAATATATGAGACACCGCACATGTTTAAATATCACATATTTTCAATAAACCTAAAATCGAAAGAAATTTAATTTAGTATAAAAATCACAACATCATATAATAATTAATAACTTAAAACCAAAAGAAATTCAACCGAATTCGGGAAAAAAAAACTTAACTTCAAACGTACCAAAAGATATCGAGTAAGATTCAAAACCATATCGAGTAATTGTATTTTGATTGACATCCAAAATACATACTAACATCCAAAAAATAACAATTTTATATTATAAACCTAGTTAGGAAATAGGAAATTATGAATTACCGATTTAGTTTAAATAAATAATATATCAAATATTAATTAAAATATAAAACGGGGACGGGGCGGGGAGTGTGATACCCGTCCCCGTCCCCATCCCCGGTTTGAGACAAACGGGGATCCCCGTCCCCGTCCCCTTCCCCATCCCCGGTTTAGCAGGGAATCCCCATCCCCGATCGGGACGGGTGGACCGGGTTCCCCGACGGGTCAGAGCCAATTTCCATGCCTAAATGAAAATCTATATTCCCACCCTCTTTGCTGCTCCCCACCCTCACACCCCCTCAATTTTCCTTACGCATAACCTCATCCGTACCACATAACTCTTATTCTCTTAACCCAAATCCCTTTGACAGATTTACGGTTTATCTCGATTTCTTTCTCTGTATCGTCATTGATCAAATGGAGTTCAAGAAAAATGGATTACGTTTTACAATCGGTGAGTCAATTTATAGTATTGATTTAACCTAGCTAACTCTCACCATGAATCAATCCCAGTAACATAGCGACCTACATATATTGTATTCTTTGCTGCTACTATCAAGTTTTGAGCATGAGTTTGATCCCATTTAACATAAGATTAATCCATTTATCAATTGGTTATTGATACTTCTGTCAAGGTTTACTACTTATGTAATTGTTTAACAACTTGTCATGTATTGATATCATGTTACATGATGTTCCTCTTTTGATACCATTTCCTTGCTCCCCATTTCAATGTTCAAGTGTGGCTTCTTCTGGAGAAAAAAAATCAAGCTATGAAAGGTAACAAGAGGTGTTTAACAAACACATTTACACATCACTCCATAACAATTATTAGTTGTGGGCATAGTTTTGAGTATCTCAATCCTTAAGTATCTTGTATCGATTCACTGTTACATATTTAATTATCTACATTAATTGTAAGGTAACTAGCTATAAATCCAACTCTACTAGGAGATTGACCATTGATTAGTCCTCATGGTCCCATATAATTTGAAATGAGATTTGTGATACAGGGGTGTGATATGTTGCATTGAATATACACAAGCTGAGCACTAGATTACTCTTGTTGAACTTCATATTAAACACTAGACTACAATACAGGAAGAGATGCATATGTCATGTGAAAGTTAACCAGTTGGATCATTAAGTTTGAAAAGACTTGTTTTTAGTTTTTTTAAGTTTTAGTTTATAATGTTGCACAAAACATGCAACTTTAGTCCAATCTCCAATACATAATGTAAAATCTTCTTTCTTCCATTTCTTCCTCATCTTTTCATATATGATATGTATCAAAGGTGGATGTTGTATGGGCAAACAAATTCCAACATTCTGATAAAAGATGGATTTGTTAGAAGTAACGGTTAATTCAAACTAGTCACTCCAACTTAGTTGATAACTAAAACCTAGAGATTAGGAGATAACACTCGTCTTACGAGTCTGTTGAAAGTCTTTAGCTTAGTTTGTTATTTCCAGCCTATTTAACAAAGGCATGTGTTTTCTTATCACTTAAGCAAAAAACAAAAGAGTTCTCAGTGCTTCTATTGCGCTCTCTTGTTTAGTTGCTCTTCTTTTAATTTCTAACAGGAACCTCTGTGAGTCCAAGATCACTAAATCCTAGAGAGAGAAAGTAGAGAGAGAAACAGTTCAAAGCGCAAAGTATCTTCTGTATTGAATGAGCATGTGAATCCTTACAAACAACCAAGACCAAAGGGACTTAAATACCCTGGTCAGATACAACACAGATTAAGCTAACTAAACACAGTATTTGACCAAGCCTATAAATACAATGATTACTATAAAATCAGACTTAACAATCTCCCCCTTAGTAATCATTGGCGCTGTGGTCTTCAAAATCCATCTTCTAAATCAGCATGGACCAACTAAGCGACTTTGCAAAGCATTCTGACTTTTTGAAGAAATTTATTCTCATCATCTTTTAAGCTTTGTTGTCTTTACTGCCATGACAAGACTGGACCAGTTTGAAATAAACTTGAAAGAACAGTCGGTTCATCAGCTTGTGCTCTAGACAACACACCTCTTTTAAATGATCTTGAAGAAGTTGTGGTGTTCGGAGCTTGAACAACAAAAGACAAGTAAAGTTGAAGAAATTTTGAATCTTTGAGCAAATCTTGATCAGCAGATAAACTTTTGAGTTCTTTGTCTCTTTATCATCTCCTTAACTTCTCTTAACTTCTCCACCTCATGACCTTGATGATCTGGATCAACTTGGTCATGCAAATGTTGGAGACGAGACAGCTTAAGATCTGCAAAATCAAAGAAACGGAGAAAACAGGAGAGGTTTGCGCTAACCATTGGTGGCGCAAAGTAAGCTTTGCGCTAACAGAAGGAAGCGCAAAGTGAGGTTTGCGCGACATGCAGGAAACGCAAAACATGCTTTGCGCTAGAAGCTGTTGGCGCAAATTAAGCTTTGCTCTACCAACTGGTGACGCAAATCTGACTTGAGTCTGAAAATTTTTACCTGATTAGCTCTTTGACTCCTCCTACACAAATGCACTAAATTATGACCATTCAAATTAGCATTCATATAGAGAATCATATACTCCCCCTAAAAAACAGATATGATCATTAAGAGAAATCTCCTTTTTCACTCCCCCTTGAATAATGCTCAAACCCATTTGCAAAGACATATGAGAACACAATGAATGTAAACATCAATGAAGAAAGAAAAAATATACTGAATATGTATTTTGAAACGACTAAATATATAAAAATTTAAACATAAACAAATAAAATTCTACTTAGTAAAATATCACAATAAAATCCGTCAGATGAAATCAAATGTATGTGTTTGGATACAGAAACAAGTTTTATTGCATATCAAGTTAAGACATGTTCAGTTTCAAAAACTTTCATCAATCTATTCAGTGTGCTCGCATGTGAACTTCGATTAGCTTCAAGAAAATGCAATTCTAAAAATATAATAGAGAACTTTGCATGTATTCACACTAATCCATCAAAAATTCAGACTTTCACAAATTTACAGGTTTATTACAACTCAAACATATCACCAAGTATCATGAGATGCTCATTGACATCTTTTAGCATTGTGCTCTATGACATCTTTACATGAGTGTGCTCTTTGGCATCTTTTAAGCTTGTGCACTTTTGGCATCTTTTAACCAACAAGTTTATTAAGTAAAGAACATGTCGTAAACGTAACTTTCTATCTGACCCTATTGCAGGATTTGGGTCAGCCACTCCCATACCAGTTGGCCTTAGGGGACTAGGTGTCAAGAACCCCTTGGAACTTACTCTCCCAGATCAGAAAGGCTACATTGACATATCCTAAACCCATTCATACCAGTAGAACATGACTTTCTATCTGATTCTATAGAAGGATTTGGGTTCGATCACTCCCAGATCAATTGACCTTAGGGGACCAGATGACAAGCTTCCCACAGAACTTACTTTCCCAAACCAGAAAGGTCACAGGTACAAACTTTTAAACTTAGAGATTTCTGATTTATAAGAATTTAATAATCATCTCAAACACAAGGTTTTACGTCTAAGTGCTTAGCCCATATTTTCATTACGATCCGAAATTCCGACTTTTTAGGTTTTCTAAGCATTGTAAACTATAAATATTCCGAATCACACAACTTTAAAGCAAAATCAAAAACTACAAACATGTTGCTGACTTTTCGACTTTTGTTAGACTTGAAAGTTGAACATATAAAACTTTGATATAAACAAAGCAACTTGAAAATTTATCCTAGACACACATTTTATTCAAAAGAAAGAAAAATTGTAAAACTTTTACTTTATAGAATAACATTTGTAAAGGTTTAAACTTTTAAAACAGCATGCCGAGATTTAAAAATAGAAATATTTGATTGGCAAGTTTATATTCAGTTGAAACAAAATATAATTCAATAATATCATCTTCCACATAATGTAAAAAAGAAATTTGTGTCTCATTTGTAAAATTTTTAGGTTGAACAAAATCAGGAGATGAAATGAAAATGCTCAGATTCTTTTAAAACATTTGAGAAACTGGAACAACATCATTATCAGAGAATAAATGCAGCGGAATAGAGTAGATGCACTCATAGTTTCTCATTATCAGAAGCTGAAAAACATTGAAGAACGAGTCCTAGACTGACATGTCTAGAAGTCAATGTCTTTGAAGTACGGGTTCTGAGCTGAAATACTCAGAAGCCAAAATATTGACAATGAAGTCCGGGTCTTGAACTGTGTTATTCAAGAGCCATAATTTCTCTTACTCCCCCTTGACATGAGGTGCATGCAACTTTGAATCAGATTGAGATTTTGGTACCCACTTGAATTTGGGCCCATGTTTGTTAGTTGCAGTTCTTATCAATGTTCTAAAAAACTCGCCGCACAGCTGCCATGGCGCGCCATGGCACCAAGGCTTGTGTGTCACGCCACGTTAAGGCTATGGCACGCCATGGCCTAATGCGTAGTTATCGTAATGAGATATTTGATATTTCTTTACGTTTTTAATGTTTTATTTGCATGTTTTTAATATATAACCTAATTTAACTTGTTTATTACTATTGACTCATTAAGTAACAATAACGAAACATATGTTTTTATATATACTATTATATATTAATTAGAAATTTGACGCCATAAGTCACGCCTTAAAAACGTCATAGCTTCGCCATGGCTCCTAAGGCTTGAGGCTTGGTCTCGCCGCCACGCCACGCCTCCCGCCATTTAGAACCTTGGTTCTTATGGAGAAATAATGATTAGATTTGACACGAGAAGCATGAGAAAGATTATCAAAAAAATAAGCACATTCATCAGATGAATACAAAGCATAATCATTTGAACTAGAATCAGAGGAAGAAGATGAGACATGTTTGGAAATTCGAATCATTTGCTTTCTAGAGTATTTTGAAATTTTATTACAAGTAGCAAATGAATCACTTTTATAAAGTTTGTCTATACATCTATCCTCATCAATCTGAAATTCATCCGATATCCGCTTAACTCTCCAAATCTGCTTCTTTGACTTTCTCAAAGTCCTATCTGAAAGAATTGAATTGGAAGAATTAGAACTGTCAGAAAGAACATTATCTTGTTTCTTTAGCTTCTTTGACCTTCTTCTTTTACGTTTAGGTTTATAATACTGATCATTTAGTGTAAAAGATTCATCAAGAATTTTTGAATTAATATTTAAATCAGAAGAATAAATTTTATCTAAGCAACCAATCTGATCGGACAATAAATCTGAACTTACCTCGGAATCAGAATTATTTTGAGAAAATATTTTAAAATTGGAAACTTCCTTTTTGTTTTCCTTAGAATCAGAAGAAATGCCAGAAATAGAAAATAATTTTTCTTCAAGACTAGAAGTCAAGAAAGAAAGAATAATATCAGATTCAATTTCTTTTAAAATATTTTGATCTTCCATCTTATCTTCAAGATCAATGATTTTGCTTTCTAAAATTAAAGGAGGTGTATATCTCTTAGAATCATAGATGATTGAAAAAATATTTTCCTTATCAGATTTATTAGCAAAAATATCAACAAAATCATCGGATACTGAAGTTTTGACGGGAGATATATCATTTAAACCTTTTCTACCTCTTCTCGATTTATCAGGAAAATATTTGGCATTTTTAAACGTGTAAACAAAAAGAATTTCCTTTTTCTTGTTATTTGTCCTTTTCTCATTTTCGATTTCTAACACTTGCTTCTCATTCATCCAATCAATTTTAAATTGAGGAGCATATTGAGCAAGAGTTAGATAATCGTATTTATATAAAGTCGGGGATTTTTCAATCGCATTGTTTAAACAATGTGGATTTTTAAAACCAAGTCCCCATTTTTCTTTTAAAGCTTCCTCACTCCTTGGTTTATTCATAAAAATTGTTTGTTCAGATTGGTTCCTTCGATATAACTTTTCTTCTAATTTATTTATTTTATCCGAAAGACTGTCTTTTAAATTGGTCAAAGCGGTCAAAGACTCAAGATAAGTCTTATTTGAATTTTCCAAATCATCCAATTTCTTTTGAAAGATGTCTTTTGTATTTTCCAAAATAGATTTTTCATCTTTCAAAGAAATCTTCAATTTGTCAATTAAATCTGACTTTTCAGTATTTAAGTTCTTTTCAGATAATAACTTTAAACGAAGGTCATGCAAAGCAGCAATTATAACTTTCATCTGTGAAGATATGAAATTAAAATCAAACTCAGAATATACCTCGTCTTCATCAGCATCAGAATCATCATCATTTGACTGATCATCTCCGATAAAGCACATTTGAGCGATCTCGACATTTGCAGCTTCATCATCAGAATGATCCAGCCAAAACTCTTCTTCTGCAAGCAAAGCAGTTCCATTCTCTCTTTTCTCTGCCAGTTCCAGTTTCTTTCGATAGTAAGTTGAGTCCCTAGCTCTCTTCACTTTACACTCCTTAGATATGTGCCTCGGCTTTCCACAGTTATAGCAGGCAATAGTCTTTGGCTCGGGCACTTTGACTCTTGAACCGGAAGTGAAGCGAGAAGTGTTGGAACTCGAACGTGGTTGGAACTTTTTCTGGTAATGATGTGAGAGAAGAATCATTGCTTTCTACAGTGCCTCGCCATCATCATCAGTTGACCCGTCATAAGCATTATTAGACAATGCTTGTTCTGCCAGTTGTTTCGTGAGAAGAGCAACCGGTTCTACTGATTTCTTGTTCTTTTTTTCAAGCTTAGCCTTCTTCTCTAGAACAATGCTCTCATCAGTCATCAAGATCTCGTATAGTTCCTGAATCTGCATAGCGGAGACTCGAACATCGTTCCTCAATCTGTGACAAGATTTATTCCATTCAGGCTGAAGAGCGTTGAGGAATTTCAGATTCGTCTCAAGCTCTGTCTTGTTCACATTTATCTTGCGCAGATCATTAAGTACTGTGCAGAATCTGTCGAAAACACTCTTCAGAGACTCAGTTTCTTTGTCTTTAAACTCCTCGAAATTGTTCATGAAGCGTGTATGTCGGAGTTGAGTTGCAACTGATGAGCCAAGCATAATCTTTTCCAACTGTGTCCACATCTGATTAGGATAATTCTTGTAATGATCAACACGGTTGTATACAGAGTTTGGCAATGCTAGAATTAGATTAGCAGATAATTCTCTATCAACTTTCATTCTCAAAACCTCTTCGGGTGTTGCAGGAATCTCTTTGTTAGGCTTTAGGAAAGGTCCTTCAGATAGAGACTTCATCATGTTTGCTCCATTAGTTTGACGTTCAATGAAGTTGAGGAACCGATCTTGCCACTGAGTGAATTCGTTTTCATCTATCAGTACTGGAAGACGAGTGTCAGTACCCAATGACATCATGAGGTCATTCTTATAGAACTGAGCTTGAAAGGCTAACTTGGCAGAATCTATGGCAAAAATTCAGAAAAATTCTAAGTGTTCACAGTAGAGCTGTCGCAAACTGAAGTTTGCGTGAGAGAAGGCTGGTGCAAATGTAGATTTGCGTGATTAAGCAATGGCGCAAAGGAGACTTTGCGTGAACAGAAGGTTGCGCAAACTAAGATTCTCTCGAGCAAAAGTAAACGCAAACTGTACTTCTCGTGAGTTGTTGGAGACGCAAACCAACTTTGTGTGAGCTGTGTAAAACGCAAACTTGTATTTGCGTGAGTCAGTGAAGACGTAAACTGGAACTTCGCGTGAGGTATTTCTGACGAGAACTTAACTTTGCGTGGTTAATAGAAGACACAAATGAACCTTTGCGTTTGAAGTGAATGGCGAGAACTTGACTTTTTCGTGACAAGAAGATGACGCAAACTGACTTTGCGTTAGTAAGAGGTGGCGAGAACTTGAATTCTCGTGAGATTGAAGAATCCTGAACTTGGCAATATGATCTGGCGCAAGATGAAGAACTCGCGCAAACGAAGATGAATTAGCGCAAACTTTGAATCTGGCGCAGACTGCTGAAAATTAAGAGAAATCACCAAAAATCGATTACAGATTAGAATTCTCAGATAAAATCTTCCACAGATGTGATCGAAAACGATATTATAACACTTTTCTATCAAACTTTTTCAATTAAAAACCACAATTTCGAAAAATCGTGAATAGAACAGTACGTGAAAAACCAATTTTCTGAAACCAAAATTCTTCAAAATTGAACACCCAAACTTGTTTTTCTTGCAAATCAATGTGAATCAAAAAGATTTTATAATCAAAAACGGATCCAACAAACCAATTTTCACAAGAATTCGATCAAAAACACAACTGAATTTAATGAAAAATTCAAAAACGAGTTTTTCTTGAAAAAAATTCAAGAAAATCAATCAAATTTTCGAATTAATGTACAAAAACAGATACGACAAACAAATCTCTCAATTCTCTCAAGATCTAGATTGGCTCTGATACCAATTTTGAGTCCAAGATCACTAAATCCTAGAGAGAGAAAGTAGAGAGAGAAACAGTTCAAAGCGCAAAGTATCTTCTGTATTGAATGAGCGTGTGAATCCTTACAAACAACCAAGACCAAAGGGACTTAAATACCTTGGTCAGATACAACACAGATTAAGCTAACTAAACACAATATTTGACCAAACTTATAAATACAATGATTACTATAAAATCAGACTTAACAACCTCTCTTTCGTTGAGCTTGTTCAAGTATCATCCTAATACAATCTGGTTTTTAGGACTCACTACTACAAAAATGACTTTTTTAAACCCACCTTTTTAAACGGTTTTTAAAAAAATTCGAAAAAAACGTTTAAAAAGGTGGCCGCGCTTTTTTAAGACTTTTTTTAAACGGTTCTGCGGTTGTTGTACCGTTTAAAAAAATCATATGACCTTTTTAAACGGTTGTTATAAAAAACCGTTTAAAAAGGGCTACATATTTCACACGGATAATTGAACAAAACCGTTTAAAAATCCGTCTAACTTCTTTTACACGGTTTTTTCATACAACCGTTTAAAATACATACATCTTTTTTAAACGGTTCTCTAGAAACAACCGTTTAAAAAACCCAAACACTTTTTTCAAACGCTTTCACTATCACAAAACCGTTTAAAAAGACCTTTAAAAATTTAGGATGTTTTTTTATACGGTTTAAAATACATACATCTTTTTAAACGGTTCTGTAGAAACAACCGTTTAAAAAAGCCAAACACTTTTTACAAAACCGTTTAAAAAGACCTTTAAAAATTTAGGATGTTTTTTATATATTCATGGCCGCCGTTTTTTGCCTAAAAGGTCTCTCCATCTTCTTTATTCATTCTCTATGCACAAATTGAGGAGCCAATATCGATCAATTAAAAGATATTAAATATTACAAGGTATGTATTAACTGAATATCATTATGATCGGTCGCTAAATTTCATTTTATTTTCTTGTAAATCGTCTCTTTTTAATGAACCATAATGGTAAAACCGAACTACATTAATGCGTTTTTATATTTTGATAGGTTCGGAACAATTTGGAGCGAAAAAAAACAAAACGATAATTTTTTACAGATTTGCACAACTGTGGCGTTTTGATCATATCTCACTCGTCCGATCTCCGATTTGAGTGATTCAAGATGATTTGGAAACCTAACACACAGAGCTACAATGTTCGTGTTTTGATTTTTTGGTAAGTTGGGAGTATAAAGTTGGACAGAAAAATAATAAAAGAATTAAAGGTGTTTTTATAAACATAGAAGAATATGTGGCAGAATGGTAAGTGTCATAAGTTTACATGTTTGTGGACTCGAGATCGAGTCCTCTTTGTAGCAGATAATGTTTTTTTTTACTGAAATACCTCTTCGGCCCAATTCACCAAATTCAGGCCCAACTTGTGTTTAATTATGTTAATATTAGGTTATTAAAAGAAAAAAAAAATATGAGAGGGGACCAAAGCCGGCGCCTTTTGCTGTTGTGGGGATAGCTCTTGTTGAAAAAAAAATATATTTTCTTGTTTTTCTAATTAAGGTTTTGTGGGGAACGAATAAGTATTTGAAGTTTGTTGATTTATTGAAGATTGTTGATAAGGGAAGATTCAAATTTGCTACAAGAAGGTTTGAAGTTTCTTTTAAGTATTGTTTTTTTTTAGCAAATGTTATTTCTTAATTTTAATTCGTTTTTAAGGTTTGCGTTATTTGTTTTTTATACTATTGGCAATTTGAAAGTACTGGATCAGATTTACGCGATAAAGTTTGTGGCTTTTCTCATTAATGTTATCATATTCGATTATATATATATATATATATATATATATATATATATATATATGCATATATATACAATTGTATCAAGGTATAATTAATAAACACCTAAAATGTTTATTAATTGTAGGACGACATACCACTTGATCAAGAGATTTACGTAAAGGTGTACGACGACTACTATACATTGAACTTTTCATTAGTTGATCCGTGGATTTTTTTTATAAGGTACATTTTTTCATCACTTTACATGCTTTTCATTTTTTTTTCTCAACTATATATGTTTTTTTGTCTTATAACTTTTGAACATCTTATCAAGTGCAAATAGAATTATAGAAATATGCATGCGTCTATTGTATAAGTTCATATGCCTTTAGGTCACCCGTCTGAAATTGATCTAATAGAGATTAATTTCGGACAGTCCCCGGTTTTGGGACTGCTTTTTGAATACTTTGTCTCATTTAGGATGTGAATGTCTATAACAGATTGATTATTTAAGGAAAATTCGATAGACATTTCCCTTTGCTTCTACGAATATGTGTTTTTAATTATACACATATTTGGGAGTTAAGGGGAAATGCTGTCGAATTTTTCCTTAAATAATTAATTTGTTATAGGCATTCACATGTGAGACAAAGTATCCAAAAAGTGGGTTAGGATGGCCACCTACGACCTTTTGTTCTCCATTCATGTCATGCATGCATTACTTAATAATTTGTTTTCAAAATTACAGATGGACCGTGCTGATTGGATGTACGAAATACCACATGCTACACAAGAATATTTAGCCGGTCTCGATGAATTTATGGAAGCTGCTAAGAACTACCGGTTGAATAGTGGAGAAAGTGGAATTTGGTGTCCTTGTCGAAAATGTAGAAATTTTTTGATACATAGTGATCATAATGTAGTTAAAGAACATTTAGTTTGTCATGGGTTTATGCAACGATACACTCGTTGGATACGACATGGAGAGGATTTTGATGATTGTAATCAGGGGGTTGATCGTGATTGTAATGACGATAATAATAAATATGAATCGGATAATGATATATGCGATAATGTTGATCAAATGTTACATGATGTGGAGGGTGATATTGCTGATAAGGATTATGATAAATTTGAACAATTGTTTGTCGACTCTGAAAAACCATTGTATGTTAGGTGTGCAAAGTTTACCAAACTTTCGGCTGTATTGAAACTATTTAACTTAAAAGCAACAAATGGTTGGAGCGATAAAAGTTTCACAAGCTTACTGGAGCTTTTGCATGAAATGCTTCCAGAGGATAATGAGTTACCAGTTTCACTATACCAAGCCAAAAAACTGATGTGTCCAATGGGTTTGGAAATAGAAAGAATACATGCATGCCCTAATGATTGTATGTTATACAGGAACGAGTATGCTAACCTACATGAGTGCCCTATATGTGGGATGTCGAGGTATAAGCGGAAAACCCAAATGGAAGAAAATAGTGATGTGAAACGAAAGGTTGGCTCGACCGCAAAAGTGTTGTGGTATTTGCCTATCGTTCCAAGATTGAAACGATTATTTGCAAGCGTCAAGGATGCAAAGTTGTTGCGTTGGCATGCTGAAGAGCGTAAAATAGATGGTAAAATTAGACACGTGGCTGATTCTCCTCAATGGAGAAATATCGATCGCATTTTTGAAGAATTTGGAAAGGAAAGTAGAAATATTCGGTTAGGGATTAGTTCAGACGGAATTAATCCATTCGGAAACATGAGTAGTCGTCATAGCACTTGGCCGGTGCTTCTTTCCATTTATAATCTTCCACCTAGGTTATGCATGAAACGCAGATACATTATGATGTCATTGCTAATTCAGGGTCCCAAACAACCCGGGAATGATATTGATGTGTATTTGGCTCCTCTAATTGAGGATTTGAAAGAATTGTGGAGTCTAGGTGTTGAAGTGTATGATGCATATAAGAAGGAACGTTTCCTACTACGAGCCATGATTTTTTGCACCATAAATGATTTCCCAGCTTATGGGAATTTGTCGGGATACAACACGAAAGGAGAAAAAGCATGTCCTGTATGTGAAGATGACACATATGCTCTAAGGTTGAGGAATTGTGGAAAACATGTGTACATGGGTCATCGAAGGTATCTTCCAAAGAACCACCACTATCGCAAACTAAAGTTAGTGTTTGATGGGAAAACTGAGTATCGAGTAGCAAGGCAACCATTAGATGGAAGAAATGTATATTCTCGAGTTAAAGATCTAGACATTGTGTTTGGAAAAGGTCGTCCAGCTCCTCCAAAAAATATTTGGAAGAAGAAATCTATTTTTTGGGAATTGCCATACTGGGAGCAGTTGACCGTTCGACACTGTCTTGATGTAATGCATATCGAAAAAAATGTATGTGACAGCTTGATAGGGTTATTGTTGAACATTCCGGGAAAATCAAAAGACGGAGTTAAAGTTAGAAAGGACATGGTAGAAATGGGGATTCGACCAGAGATTTCTCCTGTTGATAATGGAAAACGCACGTATTTGCCACCAACTTGTTATACCTTGTCGAAGGTTGAGAAAACCAGATTCTGCCGGTGCTTACATGGTATTAAGGTTCCATCCATATATTCTACAAACATTAGGAAATTGGTGTCAATGAAAGACTTGAAGTTGATTGGTATGAAGTCCCACGATTGTCATGTTTTAATGACACATATGATTCCTATTGCGATTCGTGGAATATTTCCAGATCGCATCCGTCACACAATTACTAAACTTTGCTTGTTCTTTAACATGATTCATTCGAAAGTGATCGATCCTGAGGTTCTGGATTCATGGGAAAGTGATATTATCCTCACTTTATGCCAACTAGAGATGTATTTCTCGCCTTCGTTTTTCGATGTGATGGTGCACCTGATATCTCATATTGTTCGAGAAATAAAGTTTTGTGGTCCTGTCTTCCTACGATACATGTATCCATTCGAGAGATATATGGGGTTTTTAAAAGGATATGTAAGAAACCGATCCAAAACCGAAGGTAGTATTGTTGAAGGATATGCTTCCGAGGAGGTGATTGATTTCTGCACAGACTATCTGGCCGGTGTGAAAAATGTTGGCATCCCGCAATCTCGACATGAAGGTAGATTTGGAGGGGTTGGGTTAGTTGGAATGAAACTTATCACTCCAGATTACGATGAACTACAAAAAACACATTTTTTCGTCCTACAAAACATGACAACAATTGCTCCCCATGTACATGAGCATATGGCAATGTTGCAGCAAATCCACCAATCGAAGAGCGACAAATGGTTGGTTACTGAGCATAATAAAACATTTTCACAATGGCTGAAAGAAAGAGTGAAACCAAGTTATGGGGGAGAACCAGTTGATCAAGTAGTGGAACATTTGGCATATGGGCCCGTCCATGTCGTCTCAACATACCAAGGATACGATATTAATGGATATACATTTTATACAAAAAAACAAGATGACAAAAGTACATTACAAAACAGTGGGGTGACATTAACAGCCATAACGACTGAGTTCTGTAGGGCGAATAATGATGCTAGGACGAGGATTGCCAAAGATTCGTATTATGGTGTCATTCAAGAAATTTGGGAGCTTGATTACACTTTTTTCAAGATACCTTTATTCAAGTGTAAATGGGTCGAAAACCAATGAGGTGTTAAAGTCGACAACGATGGTTTCACAGTGGTAGATCTTTCCTGGGAGGGTTACTTATCCGAACCATTCATTCTAGCGAAACAAGCCTCACAGGTTTTCTTCGTTGAGGATCCGAAAGATTCTAAATGGCACATCGTCCTCCATGGTAAAAGACACATAGTTGGCGTTGAAAATGTTGTCGACGAAGAAGAATATGACCAGTTCGACGAGCTACCTCCCTTTTCTATCGGAATTCCCTCCTCAGATCAGCGAATTGATGATAACACTTATTTGAGAACCGACCATGCTGAAGGATTATGGGTCAATGAAACCCGTAATACATAATCAAACAAGGTTTGTAAATATTTTCACTTTAATTTCTATTTTATTTTTATCTAGAAATTGCTATAAATTTACATTCTCAATATACTTTACAAAAAAAATGTAATAATAATAAAATAATGTTTGTAGTAATAGTCAAATAAATATTTGTTTTTATATTTAATGGACGATTTGATCAATATTATCTACTATTATCAATATTTATTTTTTATATTTATTGGACGATTTGATCAATATTACTATTATATTTTAATAAATAATAAAACATGTAGTTTATCTCATAGTGTTTATTCTGTATTTAATATGTTTATTTGCAGTTAGTTATACAAATAAAAACATGAGACTTTAATAAGTTATAATTATGTTTCATTAACTTGTAATTTTGAATTTTAACTAATATATCTATACTATATTATAAAGCATTTAAGCTAAACTCTTAAAAACTAATTTTTATGTATTAGGTACCACTTATTAATGCATATTACTTAAAATCCAAAAGTACAAATTGATTAAACATAAGTACAACTTATAAAAGCTCAATGTTTGAATTCGTGTAACTAACTGCAGATAAACACTTAGTTTTATTTTCTAAAATATCTAAAATTTTTAACTATTGATATAACTACCCGATAAATATAAGAAAATTCGAGATAAAACACCTTATTTTTATTTTTTTATTGAAGTATGTTATTTTTTTAATTTTAAATATAAAATATCTTGAATATAGTTATCATTCAAATTAAATACTTTTTGACCCGTAACAAAATACTTTATTATTATTTTTTATAAAAAAACATAATTAAACTAAACTAAAATATATATTTGTTTTAAATTTAGGTTTCTCAAAATCGTAAAATAAAATAAAAAAAGACTAACAAAAAGTATGAATAATGATCGAGGGTTCGAGTTCTAGATTTTAAAAACCCGTTGGATTGCGATGGTACAGATAAACACTTAATTTTATTTTCTAAAATATCTAAAATTTTTAACTATTGATATAACTACCCAATAAATATAAGAAAATTCGAGATAAAACACCTTATTTTTATTTTTTTATTGAAGTATGTTATTTTTTTAATTTTAAATATAAAATATCTTGAATATAGTTATCATTCAAATTAAATATTTTTTGACCCGTAACAAAATACTTTATTATTATTTTTTATAAAAAAACATAATTAAACTAAACTAAAATATATATTTGTTTTAAATTTAGGTTTCTCAAAATCGTAAAATAAAATAAAAAAAGACTAACAAAAAGTATGAATAATGATCGAGGGTTCGAGTTCTAGATTTTAAAAACCCGTTGGATTGCGATGGTACATTTTTCTAATAATAACTAATTATAACATTTTTTTATAATTTTACCTAACAAGTAAAAATAAAATTTATAATTTTAGTCATTAATATTTAACATATAAATATATAATGATGTAATTATCTAGAAATTTAAAAAATAAAAAATATTTTACAAAAATAAGGAGGGAAACTGCCGCCTCCATCTTCAAAATCCCCAAAATTGCATAACCTTCTCTCAATCTCGTCTCCATCTATTCCACGCAGGTTTCTCCATGGACGACGAAGTGGGCAATGGCGAGGACGACCTTTTCTTTGATGATGCACTTGGCAATGACGATGATGCAAATACGGCTTCTCCATCTTCTCCAACAGGTCTAGTTATTTTTCATCTTTGTAGGGTTTATTTGAAGTTAGGATTAATTTTAGTGTAAATGGTTCAAATGTTGGTTAATTTCTAGGGTTTATTTGAAGTAATTTTGGGTTTTTTTGATTTGGTAGGATTTTTTTCTAGGTTTTTCTATTTATCTGCAACTCATCTCTAGGGTTTATGGATTACTTTGATCCAACTAATTGAAATATCAACATCGCCTCTGTTTATGGATTACTTTGATCCGGTACATTCAAGAAAATAAAATGGGTACTGAAGGGTTTATATACCATTAAAGACTTGCAGTTGAGTGAAGGTTTGAGATGAATATAGAAGTTTAAGTTAGATTGAAATCAGGGGGTAGTCACGTACTCACATGCTCTTTTAAGATGAATATGAAACTAGCCATGAGATCTATTTAAATAAAAGAGAAAGAAATCAACGATATATTTATATGTATATAAAATGGATCATCAGTGATATATATTGTATATATTGTATATATTGTAGCGTGATCAGGTGTGAGAAGTTTAAATACTCCATGTGGGGGTGTAAAGTCATACTAAGTCATAAGGGAGACAAGTGTTGACATTTCAATACTCCATGTGGGGTTGTAAAGTCCAAGACTACCATAAACAATTCAAGTATCTTCCTTCCCTCCAATTTAACAAATTAACAAATACAGAGTACTCTTTTCATCATGTCATGGATTTCACCATTCTTGGGTTGACCTGTTATTATATTATCTTTCTGATTTAAAATTTTTAAGAGATGTCAATGGGTTAATAATGCTCTAACTACTAAGGAATGCATTGTAATATTAAATTTGGTTTTGATACTTTGCCTTTTAATCTTGATCAAATTATTTCATCCACTCATTGTTTGGAAAATAAAGATTTTACCGCGTCAACCTCGACCTCGACCCGAACACGAGGAGTGACACAATTGGAGAAATTGAGAAAATCTACGGATTGTACCATTCGGATTTGTCCGAAGACTCTTAGGCCAATAGGAGAGTATTCGGCAAAATATTGTAATTGGGTAGGATTGGAGGTCAAATCGAGGATTTCAATTCTCATCAGTGATTGGCGCAAAGTTTAGAAAGTAGATAAGGATCGAATGTGGATGGCTATCAAGGTATATAATATGTTTATATTTTACGTCTACCTTATTCAAAATTTTAAAAGTTGCATATCATTGATTTTTTTGACGTATTTTGATACTACAGCAACATTGGAATTTGATTGATGATACTTTGAAGAGAGAAACGCTAAAGGTTGCAAATACGGCATGGAAGAACTTCAAATGTTATCTTATATCCGAGTACAAGAAGAAGAACAAAAATCCATGTGGTCCATACCCGAGATACACAACATGTTTGACGAGAGGTCAAGACACTTCTTGTTGGGGAGGCGAAAAAAAATAGCCCGCAATGAATACGTCTTACCAAAGCATATTCAAGTCTTAGCAGATGAGCTTGTAAACTATAAATATGCCTTTTAAATATTTTTATCAAATTATTGCCCTTAATTACTCACTTTTATCTTGTTGAACATGACAGATACAAAAAGATAGACAAATCTCTTAGGGAGATGGGGACCCTGAATTGGGAGACGATCCATTGGTAGCGGTGTTGGGGCCCGAGCACCCAGGTCGTACCAGGGGTGTCGGACACAACGTAGGCCTACGTGTTGGCCTAGGAAAGGGAAATAAGAAGAGGAAACAAAAAGAGAAAGCAATTTTGGATGCAGAGATTTCTCAAGCAGTTCGTATAGAAATGCAACAGAAACAAAATGAATGGGAGGAGCGTCGGGAGCTGGAGAAAAGAGAATGGGAGGAGGAGAAAAGAGAATGGCAAGAGCGTCGGGAGCAGGAGAAAAGAGAATGGGAGCAGGAAAGAAGAGAATGGAGGGAGAATAATAAAAATTTACAACAACAGTTGCAGATGGTTTTGGCAGCACAATTGGGGAGGAATGATGCTAGCCCTGATGGAAGCCCGGGGTTACGCAAAAGCAGTATTGGCTCAGCTGCTTGCGTTCCAACGATTGTATCCATTGAGGTAACTCTTCATTTATACATATCGACCTTTTGGAGTTTCAATTATTAAATCATAATGTTAATATGATCTGTTTGCAGCATGCTACCCAATGCGATTTGCTCTTCTGTTGCGGGAAGGCCAAAGCCATTGTTGCTAAGGGTATGGCTTATCCTTTAGCGGATTGCAGTATTGTTGATGGTGTTCCCTTGGAAGATGGATTCATTAAAGTTTTGGTAGAGTTGGTTATGAACGGATGTGAGGGGTTTGCACTACCCGTGCCTTTGTCGAATAAGGGTATTGAAACGTTAGGTCAAGCTCGTGGCTACTTCATCCAATGGGAGCAAGAATATGTGATCTTGCACCAAGTACACATATGTTTTAATTTTCAAGTTAAATTGCAGTAAGATTTTTTTATCCGTACACATCATGTTTATTGGTATTATCATTTTTTAATAGACTCCTACCACTGATACAAATGTCCCTTCTCGTGATATGATGTCATCAAAGAGTGCACCCATTCCCCTAACAGTCAAATCAACCCAAGTGCCACCAAAGGGAGAGCCTATTCCCCATCAAGTATACACTCAAACTTTAACTATATATATATATATATATATATATATATATATAAATCCCCCTAATGGTATAATATACTTAGTGAAATGTATTATTAATGTAGGTACAAAAAGAGGACGAAGCCCATTCAAAGAGAGTGGTCATTGCAACTGAGTCACAAAAAACACAATTGGTTAAAAAGTTGAAGCCCTTGCCTAAAGAAATACAAGAGCGGCCAAGTGCGATGAAAGACCTATTTAAACGTCTACGTTCCAATGCACAGTGGGTGAAGAACGGGGTTACGGTTCAGGTCGAGGCAGGGGTCTTTGGCCCTACGAGTATATCCATAGCGGTCGAATATCGTGACTTGGTGTTATTAATAACAAAGGGGTGGCTTGATCAAAATATTATCACATGGTTCATGGCGTAAGTTATTACTTATATATATCTACTTATTATTGTGTCTATAAATATTTACAATATTTAGTTTAATCATATTGGAATTTTTTAGGGATTTGTATAAGATAATATCACCAAATTCGAAGAACCGTTGTGCATTCATTGCCCCGGGAGCAATTAATGAACCTGCGATGGAACGAGATGGTTTCTTTGTCATGGAGACAATATACAAAACTATGATGCATAACATAGATAAAGAGTTCTTTTTGGCACCGTACGCACAAGGGTGAGATATATATATATATATATATATATATATAGTTTATGCTGTAAGTTTTACTAACATTATTATTTTAACCTTTTTGAGGCATCATTGGTCGTTGCTAATCATTCGGCCTAGACATCGCTTAGTCTATATACTGGACTCGAAGATGTCGGATGGAAAGAAAGCCGAAACTTATTTGATCAAAGAGATGATGGAAATGTAAGTAATGAATTACATTGATATAAAAATTATGTTTATTTTTATTGTTAACTGATTATTGAAACAAAGGTGTTTATGGTTTCTTTTTAGGGCTATTACAAAATACAATCAATGTGAAAAGTCTTCTCATGCCGTAATTTCCACTCCCGTCACTTGGAAATTGAACATGGTAGAATTCACATATCCCGACAATCTATTTCATACTTTAGTTTTCTAATATTATAAATTTCCTTACAATGTAGTGTAATCAACAAAAGGAGGGCTGGGAATGTGGGTATTATGTAATCAAACAAATTTTCCATTATGTAATGTACGAGCAATATGATTCCTCTCACAAGGTACGTATTTGTTAAATTTCAGTCACTTATATATTATACAAAACACCTTTTTAGATAACACATATATACATTTATATATAGGACATATGGACGACCACCGCTGCTTTTTCAAATGAGCAACTAGATCAGATAGCTTGTCATGTAGCCAAATCATTTACTTTAAAACGTATGACAGAGGGTAAAATATGGTAAAGGTATGTGTTTTATGCACTCCACTACAAGTGACCGATGTATTTGTATGTTTGAATAACATAGTTATTTCTTGTTATTATGTATTTGCAATATAAACTCGTATTATATGTTCAGAAAACGTGACGTTCTTATATATAGAGCCCTTTATTTGTTTTCAGGATAAGAGATCGATGAATTGAAGTGCACAGAAACATGTTGAGCTAATCCTAAGAAGAAAGACATGTTGGGTGCCAACAAACAACTGAGAGGTAGAATTAAGGATTAATGTTTGACGATGTCTTTGAAAAAACACAAGTTTGTGGATATTATTGTAATGACTATTAGTTTTTAGTAGGAATTAGAGTTCCATTTATATGTATATTGATGGAAGAAATTTTATGGATATGGTAGTTGTAATGGTTATTGGCTTTTAATAGGATTTGGAGTTCTATATGTGAATTTATGAAAAATGTTTTGGCATTTGGTATGTAATGGTTGTTAATATATGTATATATATATATATATATATATATATATATATATATATATATAAAATAACACATTTTTAGACGGTTTTAAGAATAGCCAAAAAACCGTTTAAAATTGTATGCCTTTTTAAACGGTTTTTTAAAAATACCATCTAAAATATATATACAATTTTAAACGGTTCTTTCAACATTACCATGTAAAATAATACACATTTTACATGGTTTTTTTAAAAAACCGTTTAAAAGGTATACAATTTTAAACGGTTTTTTAAACTTTTTAAACGGTTCAAAAACCGTTTAAAAAAGCACAGACTTTTTCAAACGGTGCCCTTTCAAACGGTTGTAAAACCGTTTAAAAATGTCCAAAACAACCGTTTAAAATACCTATTTCTGTAGTAGTGACTTGCCCTTGTTCATGTCTGTTTTCCGGAGGACATTTGTTGTCCACAAGAACTCTTTAAGAAACTTTCAAGCATTAAAGAACTTGAGAAACTACCAAAGGGGTTTCTCAGTTCACCAAAGAGCACAACTAACTACTCTTAAAAGGTCAACTGGCTTCCTTCCCTATAAAAAGGTGATCAATGTATAGAAACACTTTGCATTTGTGCTTGCTCCTAGTGTTTAGTCCTAACCCCTTGGAGTAAATATTGCCCCTGTTTAGGTGTTTTATAAATGTTTCCTATCATAATATATTTCTTTTATTTTACATGAATAACCACTTGATGCAGGTGGCAAACACAAGTTTTGTTTTTCATCTTTTCTTGGTGATTCAACTTTGTTGTTTTGTTTAAACACAATCAGTTGCTTTTATCCGGAGACCAAGTATGATGAGGAAAAACATAATGGTCAGCAGACTCTCCCATTAGTGGTCAACAGACTTCCCCATTAGTGTATATTTGTGTTCGCCAAATGCTTGCGAGAGTCACTTTTAAACGAAATGAAAGTCAAATGCTTTGCTAATAACCTGTGTTATGTTTCTTGCAGCACTACATGAAGCAAATTCAAATATAGTTTCACTGTATTTCTAATTGTTCGGCTACATTCTTTTAGTTTAAAATGGGTTTTTAAAACTGTAAGTGTAAACTGCATCCTGTTGAGACCTCGGTCATTATATTTCATTTGGCCTAGAATACTAATTTGACTTGTTCGCCAATGGTGTTTGTCTTTTAATTTTAATGTTGTCACAGGTTGTACTTTGACCGTCATGTTGAATTCTAATCATTGAATTGAATCTTTTAGCCAAAGACATTTTGTTTAGCTTTTATGTGTTGTGCCCCTACTAAAGTCAACTGTACATGTTGGTTAATTTTTCTGCATGCATATACATTAGGAACATTATTTATGCTCAGTTCAAAACAGAAAGTTTGTTGTTTGATCATGTTGTGTTGACAACATAATAAGACAGATTGTAGCAGTCCTGTTGAAAATAACAGATTTCAGAATTTGCTGTCGAGTGGTATTAGATTTTGACACTGTTTTTTTTCTTTTTGATGATATGTTGGAGTTAAAACAGTAACATGTTTGGCACAACTTCGATATGAACAGATTGGTTAAAAGCCTGTCAAGAATTAGCAGCTTGTTACTCCGGATCGATCAATAAGTTTAACCAGAAAGTTGCTGTTGTGCAAGAATGTTATGCAAAAAATATACATAGATTGCTGAAGCTGCTGTTTGTTATGATCAAACAAAATTTATGCTTATTCAGATTTCTCTATGTTGCAATATGGGTCTGTGTTTGCTGATTTGCTCAAAGCTTTTTTAGAATTTTGACAATGCCTTATCGGAGTTTTGAGACGGCATGTCCAGATTTATCTCATGTGTATACATAGTCTTGATCAAGAGGCTTTCAGATTGCAATGTGAATATGTACAGAGTGTGTTTCAAAGCTGTTTCATGGTTAAACTTTTGTGCAGATCCAGAGATTGTCAAATGGCTATTCAGAGTTTTGGATAAGAGGATAAAACCTCTTACCGTGCTCTGGTTTGATAAGTGAAAAAAATTACCACTTATCGCCTCTTATCGACTTCTCTCTATCACACCCTCTAGATCCAGATCTGTGGAGCATCGAACGCACCCTCAATCAATCCATCTTCGACCTGCTTCATCCTTCTCATCTTCACTTCATCGATCTACTAAAATCGTTTGCTTCATCCTCGATCTCTTGATTGATCTCTCTATCCTCTTGACCTGCAATTGATCCATTCTCTCAACTAGGTACGATTTGTAAACCTCAAAGTTTTTATGTTTTTTGTTGTTGTATCGATTTCGAATATCTGTTCTCAAATCCGTTTTGAGTATCTATCCTTTAAATCTGTTTGAGGTTTTCTTTTTGTGAGATGAATGTTTTGGGGTTATGTGTGACTTCTATAGTTTTGAAACAATAAAAACCACCTACATCTGTTAATCGATTCTGTGAGGAGTTTGATATATAAACCTCTGTATGTGGGTTTATGGTTCTCTGACTGCATCAACTAGAGATATGAGACATCACCTTTGACTGGCATTTGCTGCATAAATTGAATATGAAAGTGAAAAATAAAAAATGATGACTATCTCTAATCTAGAATAAACCAAGGAAGAAACAACATTATTAGAAGCCCGTTCTTGTTTAATTGTTTTTCTCCTTTGGCTTTTGATGTGCATATGATAACACTCGTGCGAATGCAAAACGACGAAAAACCCTTATCATTTTGTTACTTGTTGTGCAGGGAAAGACGATGGATATGGTTTTGAATGTGTGTTAAGCATGAAGAAAGATGATAAAACCTCTGACATTATATGCTGTTAAGGTTCAGTCAGTGGGAGGAGTATAGCATGATCTTAAATAGAAGTGGAGCTAATTTGAACTCATCAGTTGAAGATTTTGTTTTGTTTTCTATCTGTTGTCTACAAATTTTCTTCATGAATGAAGCTTGATTTTTCAATCAACAAGGTTATAGGCAAAATTACTTGCATTTTGACTGGAAAAGAATAAAGAGAAAAAGAAAGAATCGAAATTGATCGATGTAACTCGAAACAAACGAAAAGGAAGCGAAAGAACCTCGAAATACATTTGTTGCTTCAACTTATCCAATCTAAGAGGTTTTTTTTTCTTTCACTTCAAGTAACATTTCCATCTAACATCAATAACTTGTGATTTTTAGTGGGTGATGTCAAAACTCAAAACTGGGAAGAATTCACGTGCTTTGATCGACTCAGGAAGTCAAGGCCGGTGGCCAGATATATGTTCAATAAACAAACAACCAAGCAAGGCCTATTCCGATAGACACTATACATATTTAGAAGTTTGTCAGTTTACAAAAAACAGTCTTATTGATTCAAATTTCAGTACCACCTCTTATCAATCAGAAGTGAAATAAGACTTCTGACTTCAGCACCTCTTAAAAAATGAACGCCCCCTTAGCCTTCCTCTAAGCGCAGTCCTATGTAATCAAACTTTTAAATCCAGACTTCGGTCATGTGCATTCAGAGTTTTTTCCTTAGTGTTTCATATGTTTTTGGAGTTTTATTCCTCTTATTACAAAGGTTTCTCAACTCTGATCTTTATGAATACAACTCTGATTTTGAAGATGAAATTTCAGAGTTTGCTGTCAGCTTTGCACAATTGTAGCATTTTTCTCATAACTTCCTCCTCGAAGCTCCAAAATCGATGAGTCCAGATGCATTAGATTTCTAAGAAACATATTTACAACTTTCATGATTTGAGTTTGGTCAAATTCAAGATGATGATATGTCAAAATTTGTGTTAAACTCAGTGGATAGAAGCTGGATAGAAAGCTTGTGTTTCATGCAAATTCTCCAAATTTTCAAATGGTCTTTTCTCTTTTTGATTTTTATGGATCCAAGAAAAGTTGGACCAACTATGTTGATTTTTATGGTTTCCCTTTTTGTTTTCAGTTTCTGGGCCATTGTATAAGGCCTTTGTTGGTTTTTCCCCCCAAACATTTCTTGGGTAGATTTTTGCTCTTGTAAAACGGGCATTCCCGATGTCTTTTTTGTAAATCGTCTTTTTCCTCAATTGGGACAAAGCTCATTTAAACAGCAAGAAACACCTTCTCATGATTATGCCAATTTGGGAAAAATCCAGATTTCACATAACAGAAAAAAATACTCAAAGTAATACAAAACAGGTAAATACAAAAGTAGCTGATGGACTCAAAATGAACCATGGTCATACGATTTTTAACAAGACTATATATAACCCTAAAGTCAGACATATTTAGTTTAACTATGCCATTACCTATACTACACAAATTTCATATTAACTATGATCAACTTGTTACATATAATTACGTTTAATCTTTAGAACCATGATTATTGCTTTCGTTTTGGTCACACAAAATAATAAAAAATATGGCCAATTCATAACAATGCTTATGCTTAATTGTTAGAACTGTTTGTATTGGTTACCTTTTGGTCATACAATATAATAAAAATCGTAGCTATTAATTATCTTTTGGTCACACAATAAAGATATAATGATGGCCATAAGTTATACATTAGTCATACAAAATTAATTGTTAGAACCGTGGCTAATCGTGACATATACTTACAATCATACAAATTTAATATTAAACATAAGCAAGTTATGATACATAGTTACACTTAATTTTTATAACCATGACTATTGGTCACTTTTGGTTACACAAAATAATCAAAAATAGTAGTCAATTCATGACATACAGTTACACTTAATATGTAGAATTATGGCTACGGATTACCTTTTGGTCACACAAAATATTAAAAATCATAGCCAAATTCATGACATATAGTTACGCTTAAATTTTAGAAATGTGGCTATATGTTACCTTTTGGTCACACAAATATTAAAAATCATAGCCAAATTCATGACATATAGTTACGCTTAATTTTAGAAACGTAGCTATAGGTTACCTTTTGGTCACACAATATATGTAGAATTATGGCTACCGGTTACCTATTGGTCACACAAAATATTAAAAACTATAGCCAAATTCATGACATATAGTTACGCTTAATTTTAGAAACGTAGCTATAGGTTACCTTTTGGTCACAAAATATATGTAGAATTATGGCTACCGGTTACCTATTGGTCACACAAAATATTAAAAACTATAGCAAAATTCATGTCATATAGTTACACTTAATTTTTAGAAATGTGGTTGTATGTTACCTTTTGGTCACATGAAATATTAAAAACCATAGCCAAATTCATGACATATAGTTATGCTTAATTTTTAGAAACGTGGCTATCGGTTACCTTTGGTCATACAAAGTAATAAAACAGTAGCCAATTCAAGACATATAGTTACAATTAAATTTAGAAACATGACTATTAGTTACTTTTTGGTCATGCAAACTACTAAAAATCGTGACCATAAACCATTTATTAGTCACGCAATTGACTCGTTAGAATCAGGGCTATTAGTCAGTTTTTAGTGACAATAAATTATGTTAATCGTGGTTTTAGCTATACTAACAGCTACACACATTGCATAGTAACTGTGGCAAAATATCACATATTGTTACGCTTCATATTTATAACTGTGACTATTGTTACCTTTTAGTCACAGAAAATAATAAAAACCATGACTAATAATACCGTGACTTTTGGCCATGTTTTACAAATTTTCATGGCTATATATTTATTTCTTTTGGTCATGGAAAATTTACCTTATGTGGCCATATGTTGGTCTATGGCCACAAATAATAACCGTCTGAACATAAAACCATGATTTAGAAAAAAAAAGCATGACTATATGTCTATCTATAGCCACATTTTTTAGTCGTTACTTGCCATGGAAAAAAACTTGTGGCCGTAAAGAACCATTTAGTCACAATTTTATCTAAACCATGGGTTTATGTTTAAACATTTTTTGTAATGATCACAGTTATTGAGTTAAATCGTGGCTAACTCAATACTCAAATTTTATTGACGCATCGTAGGTTTGCGGAAGGATCGACAAACGTCTAAACCCTTTAACGGTTGAGAATTACGATGCGTAAAACTCAAAATTAAGAGAAAACTCTCTAAAAAGCTAAACTTTTATTAATTGATAACTTGATTAAATTCATTAACAATAAAACCTAGCTATCCTATTTATAGTTAAACTAACTAAGAAATAACTATGGAAATTAGAACTATCCTAATTATAAACTAACTAGGAAGCTATTTAAATAACTAATAAAAGGAAACTAAATAATCCTAAATTACTAGCTAATATAATTATTTAATTAAACTAAATCTAATGTGATTTGGAGAGTTAAATAAAGCAAAAAGATAATTACTAAACTATGGAATTGAAGCTATCATGGGACGGTGGATATGGAAAGTCACGTGGTCGCAAAATAGGAAAACAAACAGTGTGCTACGCGGGTATTGTGGCGGCTTAGGACGCATCAAACTCGCATGGAAGGGAAATAAGCCGCATGACACCCGCTTTCTCGTCCGTTTGTATTTTCCGACTTGTTCTTCGATTTCTGTCACAATCCTTTTTATACTTGGTGTTTTATATTTGCCTCTTTTCCGATGCCAAATTCCGAGCCTCTTTCGAGCTCGTTTTTCTATTCGATCCCGTTTCTCTTTTTTCCAATTACTTTCAAAAATTCTTATTAACTCCCGAATTCTCCGTGTATCATTTATTTATGACATTTAGCCACGGTTCTAAACCTAACCGTGACTAACTTCAATTTTTAAAACCGTGGCAAGTATGAAGAGCATAAAGAAAGTAGATTGAGATTGATAGCTACTATTTAATTTATATATTCAATCTAAGTTGATGTGTCTTTCAAATATTTTAATTTTGTATATCTTGGAAATTAAAAGAAAATAAAATGTGTTTTTTAAAACCTTCCCAAGGGCCATATGATTAGAGTTTGATTTTAATTTTTGTAAAAAAATGTATATGATTTGATTTAGGGATTTTTTAGATTTTAGATATGTTAATGATGATCTAGTGGTGTGGTTGATGATGGGTTTTAAAATGTAAATGATGAAGATGAAGATAAATAATAAGAAAATGAAGAATTAAAAAAAGGTAGATAACGTTTATTTATTTTGGTTATAAAAAAAACACGTGTGTAAAAATAATTGAATGAATTGTAGGTTGCGATATATATATGATTGTTGTGAAAGAATTGAAGTATTAAGGATGAATGGTTGTGAATGGGTGTTGAATTGAGAGTAAAAAATGAAAGAATAAATGTTTATGAAAGGAATATTAATTGTGGTTGTTTTATATTTAAATTTATGATCAAAGGACATGGAAAGTAGTAGTATGAACAATGGTTGGTTGGTTGGTTGGTTGGTTGGTTGGTTGGTGTAATTAAAGATGGACACGTGTTTTCTCATGCTTCTTGCCACGTACATGTCCCAACTCTTTTTATATTTATATATATACATAATTAATCCTATCCTCATTTTCATCTAGTATTTGCTTTCAGTCATTCATTCAACACATTACATTTGTGTATACAAAGTATTGGGAACGTTGATCATATATTAACCACAGATATTGCTACTACGTACTATTATTAATTATTGTACTTTGGCCTTTGCCAGCCACTACTTTCTTTCTTTCTTTCTTTCTTTCTTTCTTTCTTTCTCCATGTATATATATATATATATATAATCTCCTTCTCCTTCTCCTTCTCCTTCCTACTTGCTATATATCCCCTAGCTAGGTTTGGTTTGTGTGCATGCATCCCTGAATGATGGATATGAAATTGTTATCAAGTGGAGGAAGGGTTTGTGACCTCTGCCATCACCACCAACCTTGTTTCTACTGTTCTTCCGACTCTGCTTTCCTTTGCTCCCATTGCGATTCTCAAGTTCACTCCGCTAACTTCCTTGTTGCTCGTCACATCCGCCTTCCTCTCTGCAAACCTTCCTCTTCCTCTTCCTCTAGTAGTAGTACCACCAAGACTACTACTAGTCGTCGTCATCATCATCATACTACTCCAAAGGCTAAGGCTAATAATAACAAGGCATTATTAGATATTGACTGGAAGACAAGGGATGTGTTGGTAAATTGGTGTACAAAGCTGGGGTTGGGGGTTAATGACGTCATTATGGTGGCCAAACATGCTTTTGAGGTGTCGTGGGGGGTAGTAGTATGGCCATACCGCCTGGGTTTGGCGGCTTCCCTTTGGTTGGGGGTCATCACCACCTACAAGGATCATCATCATCATCTTAAAAACAACAACAACAACATGATGAAGAAGAAGAAGATAAGAATGTTGTTGAAGAGGCTAGAGGAGATCTCCGGGGTACCAGCTAACTCAATAACGCTTGCCCAATCAAAACTCTTGAAAATCATCAAGCATCACCATCATCATCATCTGGAGGAGGGCTGGGCTGAAAGCTAGCTAGTAATTAATTAATAATTGTTTTCAGGAATTTATATATTAATTAATGCATGTACATTAATTAGTAATTAAGTACTAGCTAGATTAATTAATTAATTTCCTATCTCACGGTAAAATTTATTTCTTATAGTTATAAATAACACAAATAAAGTATATTTTTAAATAATTTAATTAAAAAACATTATTAATTTTTTTACATAATTTTCATACATATAAATACATAAAAAAACAATAGTAGGAAATTTGAATGAAGAATCTGAAATAATTGATGGTAGTTCGAAAAAATTCGATTCATATAAAAAAACATAATAGTTGATTCAATTTGGAAGATCTTAATGAATTGGTGGATGTATAGTTGCAGTGACGAGTAAAGATAAAAGACGATGGGTGGCCGGTGAAAGACGATAGTTGTGAAGAAGGTGAAAGATAGTAATAGAGGTAGTGGTGGTGGCGGTGCATAGTGGTAATAGAGGTTATTGTAGTGGAGGAAGAGACGGAGGTTACCAACGATGGTTGGCGGTGAGCGTCGGTAACGACGGCGGCAATGAGTGGTGGTGATTGGTGGAGGTGACGATGGGCGGTGGTTGTGGAGGTGGTGGAGGAAGTTGTTGTAGTAGTGAAGGAAGAGGTGGAAGTGGTCGACGATGGTTGGTGGTAGCTACCGGTGGCCGTCGATGGTGGTGGCGACAATAGGTGGTGGTGATCGGTGTTAGTGGAGGTGGTCGACGATGGTAGTGGTGGTGGCGATGACCGATGGTTGTGGAGGTGGTGGAGGAGGTTGTTATGGTGGAGAGATAGGTAGAGGTGGCCGACGGTGGTTGGCGGTGGCTACTAGTGGCCGCCGATGGTGGTAGTAGCGACGATGGGTAGTGGTGACCCTTAAGACTAATACCATATTAGGATTATATATCAAATGGCGGTAAATCAGAGATTTTTAGTTTCTGTCTCATTTATGTCCCCATGTTGTTCCACCTATTTTGGTGGAACAAGAAAATACCCCTTTTTGTCCCATCTTGTCCCACCCTGTCCAGTCTTTGTCCCTGTCCCATGTCGCGCCAAACATGGGACGGTTAACTTTTGTCCTGTCCCATGTCACGCCAAACATGGGATAGTAAATTTTTGTCCCGTCCTGTCCCACCCAGTCTGCAAACCAAACGCACCCTAAAACATCACTTCTACTATGTATTTTAATTGCAATTCTTCTCTCTCTCTCTCTCTCTCTCTCTTTTCAGTATCATTGCTACCAGAAAAATAAGAAAATCCCACGAAATATTATCGATGGTCGAAATCTGCTGAAAATTATCGACAGATTACTCCGTCGATAATTTCGTCGATGATACCATCGCCGACGATGTTTAATCCAAGAGAGAGAGAAGTTAACTAGAGAAATTTAGAAAATATCTCAAGTCTCAATAAGTAAATAGATTGCAAAAAATAATCTATTCAAAAATAGTTGATATATATAATTATTTAAATAGACAGAATTGCATGCACTAGTTGTCTTTGGAACCATTTAGTAATTTATTATTAGGTACGAGGGACTCTCATTTTGATATAATTTTGTATTAAAGAAACAAATTTTATTTACAGTAGTATATTATATCTCATTCTGAGAAAGAAATTTTTATTAATAAATATATTGTTAAAGATATTTGATAAATAACTATTAATTACAGTTAGTAATTACTCCAAACATAAGGTCAATTATAATCATTGTTTTTACTTAGCTAGATTTTAATACAAAACACGAAGTAAACAACAATTTTAGTGGGTATATAATTAGAATTAGACTTGTTATTCCAACATTTGTGGGTATAGTTATATGTTAAAATTAAGATGATGAATCCTAGCAATGAAATGGAATATGGCATATATATTTTGGCATCTGATTGATAGAAATTAACTATATATTAACCAATTTTTTACAATTATACCAAGCATGCCACATTCACAAAAGCAAATTTTCATCAAGGAATAGGAATTGAAAACTGTTTTGTAGCAGAAAATTAACCAAAGACTTATATGAGATATGTAAGAATCCAATTAATTAAAATGAATTGTGAAATGTGTGGGTTAGAATGATATTGAAAAAAGAAAAGGTGTGGTGTTGGGATGAATTGACAAAACAAGAAAGAAAGAAACAATGGATGAAGCAAGAGTACGTGGCCCCTCCCATGGTCTGCTTCACAAACTCAACACCAATCATCGTTTATGTGTTAACTTCCTTCACACAACCATCTACTTTTCTTTCTCTCTTTCTTCCTTTCCTTTAATAATGCATCATGCATGCTCCAATTGATTGAAGAGAGACATGACATATATAGATAGATGAACAAGATTTCTAAATTGTATGATAATCAATCATATATATATATATATATATATATTTTGAACAAAAAAACGCAAGCTTAGATTAATGAGCACCCAAATGGCAAACATCGTTTAACAAACAAGAAATAGAAGGAGGTAAAGAAGAAAACGAAACAGGACAAGAGTTTAGTCGGGCTAACTGAGCAAGAGCATGAGCTACCCCGTTCGCTTGTCTCCCAATAGCCTTAATCGAGAAGAAGGCATGGTGGTGCAGGATGGAATGGATACGATCAATGATATCCCCAAATTCCAAGACGTCATCTTCCAAGGAGGTAACCGCATCAATAACAACTTTGGCATCGGTTTCAAAAATGATACGTTGCAAACCCAACTCGACGGCCCAAGTCATGGCATCAAGGAGAGCTAGAGCCTCTGTAACACCCTAAATTCTGGAAATAGCAACTTATTTAAAAATTTCTAAATACATCAATAAATGAATTATCTACAACCACAAATTAAGATTTAATCTCAATACAAACATTCATTCTATACAAAAGCCTATGATAAGAACGGGTGTTACTAAAACTCCAAAGATAGTCACTATCTCCAACATTGCGGAAGACTTCACCAACTACTTACTTTAGTGTCTAGTAAGGCTCTACGCTTCATAAAACTGCTAGAACCCAACTCCCAACTGGAACTTGTTGCACATGCCGACAAATAAAAAGGTTAGGCTTAACGCCTAGTGAGCTCAAGAGTTTTCAACATATATAAAGATGTCTGCGAAAATAGGTAATGCATTTTAATTCATAATCTTTCAACAGGTATGCTTTGAATATGCAAACAACTCGTTTTCCAATAATATGCATTTTAGACGGAGAACACCAATTTGGACGTTTTCCAAATCAAATTACTACAAAAGAATGATACCAATGTAAACCGCCCCTTCATAAATTAGCTTTAACCCAAAACTCACTCAAAGCGCAAATATAAATTAAACTCTCCATTTAAGAAGGTACGGTTAAACCTTATATTTCAAAACACCCAAAACTCGGGTGGGGCATAATACTTAACCCATAAATCAAGGGTAAAACCCAAATATACAAAACGTCACCGAAAACTTGGATAATAAAACTCAATACCCAAAAACAACACCTTTCGGTGACGGGGGATTCCCGATTCCATAAAATATGACGGTCCACAAAGTAAGCCCATTTTATGTTGTTATGACTAGTCATATAAACAAAAGTACACACAAGGGATGTCAGGCTCAGTGGCTTTAAACATACACCCACGGAAACTCAAGTTCAACCCCGAAGGGTTGCTAGGTCGAGCTCCTCATCCAATATCGTAATACTTGAGCACGAATGACTTATAACCCAATCCGATGCCAAACGTGCCTCGACGTGGAAAACTAGTCGTCCCACGCCGGAACAATAAATACAAGCGCAAAGGATGTCAGGCTCAATGGCTTTAAACATACACCCACGGAAACTCAAGTTCAACCCCGAGGGATTGCTAAGTCGAGCTCCTCATCCAATATCGCAACCAAGGATCTAAGTCGAGCTACCAAAACTGGACAATTGTCCAAAGATTCCAACTCAAATAAAAATGTCAAGCCGCAGGCTTAGCACCCATTGACCCATTGATAAATGAAGTAAAAATACGATAAAACGCACTCGACCCACGGGTATGCAAACACAACGACTAAAAGTGTAATTAATTCAAAACTCCACGTTAGTTGAGGCAATCAATTTTCCAAATGACTTATACCCTTATATTCCCAAAATGCCTCATAACACAAAAGACATGCCTTTTTCCAAACTTAACTGCTGATAAGAATGAAAATCATAAAATGAGACTATAAACGCTCTTTCAAATACCTCACATAAAAGTGCAAGTAATACTTTATAAAACACTCCATTTCATGATGATGCATGGAACCCGATAAACATTTAAAAGTGTATTTTCTTTGACCAAAGATCTACTTATGCAATAATGCCTCAAAACACATTCGTTTGTAATACATTTATCAAAATGCCTAAAAATCCCAAATGTGGGTGTTATACAAAGTTGTAAAGTTAAATACTTCAAATAATCAAGATCAACAAATAACCCAACATTTGATAATTTCATGTAAAACACATAAACACTTTAAAATAGACATTTTGGCATGTACAACGTTTTCACAAATCAACTTGAACTCACCTTGCTAGATTTAGGCTAAATCTAGATCTATCCCCCAACTAGAGCTCCTTTGAAGAACACTTGGATTCTCAAGACAAAATTTCCAAAACCTAAATCCATACATATTCAACCATACATAAACATAATTAACCATAAAGAATCGTTTCCCAAACCATCTACATGAATACCTCCATTACTACCGAAACCCTAACTTCCATAACCGAAGAGAATAGAATATTACCTTAACCCAAGCTTGAATCCACCAACCAAAACACTTCTAGTTCACCAAAATGGTTACAAAACTCCAATCTATGAAAGGGAGAACAAAGGGTGGATGAAAACCAAGAAAACTTTGGGGAAGAAGATGAATAGTGAGAGATGAGAAGCTTACCACCACCAAATACTCTAGTATACTCCAATATACTTCCAATCTCTTTCCATATCCTTGAAAAGATCTCAAAAAAGAAACCGTAGCAACTTGAATCGCCCAAATCGGAGTTGAAATGAGAGAGTTATGAAGAAATGAAGTTTGGGGCTGAAAATCGCGATTTTAACACCCTGAAACACCCAAGCGATTGTGTCAGGCTATAGTGACAATGTCATAATATCCGGGCACAATCGCTGAGATTGTACCGAGCGTTTCTGGGCTCCGGCGACCTTGACAGACGATTGTGACACTGTCACAATCGTCGGGCATTATAGCATAGCGCGTACCGAAACTGTTTTGGCTATAACTTCTTCGTTATAGCTCCGTTTTCGCTCCGGAAAGAACCGCTGGACTCGTAATTGAATCCTTCATCCATATAGACTATAAAATCTAGGATTAAAGTCCAAAATCAAAATCTTATTTTTCCTTGATATATCGGTTTCTGTATTAACTTGAATTGATACCTCACGAAACTCGGGGTGTTACAGCCTCACACTCCCGAACGGGCGGTAAACCACATATAGGTGTCGTTTTGGCAGCAAAAACCATACCTCGAGCATCCCGAATCACGGTTCCCATTCCAACCTTCTCGGGCCGATCATGCATCTCATTCATCTTTACCCAGTCGGAGTGAACACACGTTGCTCTTCTCACCACCAACTCCGGCTCTCTCGACCCATCTAACCAGAGAACCTCATTTCGCCGGTACCAAAGAATCCAGACTATCATCATGAATTTATCGGCAACAAAATTTGGGTTATTTTTGATAAAGGAGAATAAAAGTTCTGAAAAAGAGTTAGACCTAGCAACTCGGCTGTCCACGAGATACCATAAACCTGCCTTTCGCCAAACCTCCTTCGCAGTCGGACAATCAACGAACAAATGCCAACTATTCTCTGGATTACATTGACAAAGAAGACAAGTACAGGAGGTATGAACGTCATGCGCCTGAAGGTTAACTCGAGTGGGAAGAGCATCATGAGCAACTCTCCAGATAAAGTTACGAACTTTATGGGGTATCCTAGCCTACCAGATTTGGGACCACTCGCCTTTAATAAATAGATGGGAATTCAAATCTATTCTTTCGGTAATTACACGGTAACCTGTCTTAACATAATAGTACCCATTTGGAGCCCAATGTCAAATAATTTTATCTGTATCCGAAGCTAAAGAAGGAGAAATGCGGGAAATTTCCTTTCTATCACGAAGGGAGAACAGTTGATTTATTTTAACCAAGTCCCATAATTTAGAGACGGGGAGAAGTAAGTCGCTAACTCGGAGGTTAGACTCAGACTTAAGGGTAGGCGTCTCGATCCGAAAGTTACGGTCGTCTCGAAGCCAAGGGTCATGCCACACCCTAATGGAAAACTTGTCTTGTAAATGATGGGATTTTTGGTGGAAAACCAATAATTAAAGTCCCGTAGAGTATCGAGGGTGTTGGCGTTGAAAAATTCGAGTTTCGAGGCTTGGTACGAGCATGGCTACAATGCCCGACGACTATGACAGTGTCATAGTCGCACCCGTCATTGTCGCAGCAAAAGTCAGAGGGCATGGGGGAATTGGCGACATTGACCAGCGACAATGCCCAGGCATTGTCGCTGGTCAATGTCGCACCTGAGGTGCAGCAGGTTGTCAAATACAGGTTTTTGGCTCATTCTTCATTTCTCACTTCTCTTCTCCACTTCCAACTCTCTCTAAACTCTCCCAAACCCACCCAATACTATCTGTGGTGATTTTGATCCATCAATGCTTCCATCCTCAAGTTTTGAAGTGTAATCAAAGGGTAGAAGCTAGACACAAAGAACCTCCATCTTCATCTTCAACCTCAAGCTCCATTTTTGGGTTTTCTAGGTTTTCATCAAAACCTAAGTGGTAAGTTTATCCCTTCCATTCTAAACCTTAATATAAGATATAAATGATTTCTTGATGATTCCTTAATGTCCGATTTATTAAATTTCGGGTTTGATGGCTTTGGAGAAATTAAGTCAAAAAATTAGGGTTTTGGATAAAATAGAGATTTTGATGTAAAATGTTTGGGGATTGTTTCTTAATGGTTGAATGAGTATATTCATGGTTGGAAACTTGTGAATATAGGTTTTGGAAGGTTTTGCTTGTAGATTCAAGTTCTTCAAGGGAGCTCAAATTTGGGGTAAAATCTAGATTTAGCCTGAATCTAACAAGGTGAGTTCAAGTTGATTTGTGAAAACGTTGTACATGCCAAAATGTCTATTTTAAAGTGTTTATGTGTTTTACATGAAGTTATCAACTGTTGAGTTATTTGGTAACTTTTGATTATTTGAAGTGTTTAGTTTATTAAACTTTATAAAACGCTCACATTTGGGACTTTTGGGCATTTTGATAAAAAAGTCATAAACTAAAGTGTGCTATTAACTTATTGCATGCATGAAGATTATTTGGTAAAAATGTATTTTTGTGTTGATTGAAAATAGGCATAATTTGTGTTATGAAAGATTTGAAAACAACAACGGATGAGTCCTTGGGTCTTGGTCATTTCCGACCTTGTGAACATTTTGGAACCTTTAAATCTTTGTTTCGGGGAAAAGGTGCATTTTAAATATTTCAAAGAGTAAATTCCAAGCAATTGAGCATGTGTCTATGGTAGGATCTTATTTGGGAAGTAATCCATCTTGTTTTAAGTTGTGTTAGAGTTGGTCGTGCACTTGGGAGCACGTGTTTTCTTAAATGTCGGTCACGTGGGTTTTATTGCATTATATTCCCTTTGACAATGATTCATTTGGTTGTTTGAGCCTGTGGCTCGGTATTTTATTATGATTGGGTTTAGGACATTTGTCCAGTTTTGATAACTCGACTTCGAGCTTTGGTTGCGATATTGGATGAGTGACTCAACGTAAGGGCCTTTTATGCTTGAAGTTGATATCCCATGGGTGTACATTTAAAGCTACCGAGCCTGACATCCCTTGCGCTTGGAATCATTACGTCCAATGATGTAACGCTAGTTTTCCACATTGAGGCACGTTTAGGCATCATATTGGACTATAAGTCCTACGTGCTAAGTATTACGATATTGGATGAGGGACTCAACGTAAGGACCGTTCGCGGTTGAAGTTGATATCCCGTGGGTGTACGTTTAAAGCCACCGAGCTTGACATCCCTTGCGTGTACTTGTTTATATGACTAGTCTTAACAACATAAAATGGGGCTTACTTTGTGTACCGTCACATTTTATGGAATCAGGTCTCTCCCGTCACTGAAAAGTGTTGTTTTGGGTATTGTGTTTAGTATTCATGTTTTCGGTGACGTTTTACAATTACGGATTTTATATATATGTTTTATGGGTTGAGTATTACGCCCCACCGGTGTTTTGGGTCTTTCAAGATATATAGTTTTATCCGCTTTTCTTCTATTGGGAGTTTGATTTCTATTCTCATTTGGAGTGAGTTTTGGGTTTAATTTAATTTACGAAAGAACGTTTTATGTTGGGATCTTGTCCCCGAAGTAGTTTGGATTTGAAAATGTTTATATTGGTGTTTCTTTGCCCAAATTGCATATTATTGAGAAACGAGTCGTTTTCATGTTCAAAGCATATCATCTTGAAAGATTATGAATTAAACTGCATTACCTCTTTTCAAAGATATCTTTATTCATGTGGAAAAGTCTTGAACTCACTAGGCATTAGCCTAACCTTTTTATTTGTCGGCATGTGCAATAGGTTCCGGTTGGGAATAACTCTAGTGACACTGTGCCGAGAGGAGTGCTAGTTGTGTGCTCAAGAGGTGGATATCTTAGTGAAGTCTTCCGCACTTGTTTTCGGGAAGAGCATCTTATAGTTGGGATTAAGTAACACCGACTTTAGTCTAGTCCTTGTATAAGACTGGAGTTTATATCTGTTGAAGTTGAATAGAAAGTTTATTTTGGAGAGTTACCTTTTACTTGATGTAATGTCGAAAATTTTAATTAGTTGCTCTTACCAAATTTGAGGGTGTTACAACGTGTTTGGTGCATCCCTAGTCTCTCTAGCATAGAAAATGGGACTATCTTTTCTGTTATAGACGCTAGGATCAACAACCACTTGCTTAACTCGCTCATTCCTAATTAATTAATAACCATATATTTAAAGGTTAATTAATCAGATGGTTATTGAAGAAAAGACAAACAGAGACATTGATAGTTACATTTTTGTACTTAAAAATGGTATTTAAAAGCCCACTTTCTTTTACCCCTTTGTCCCTAAAAATGTAATTTTTAAAAGTCTTCTCTTATTTTGTTGAATCCAAGCCCACCAGAAGTTATTGGCCTAAGAATTAAGCCCGTCTCCCTTGTTGGACTCCCCATTGTGAACCAAATCGTGTAAGAGTTTCAGCCGATCGAGAGGAGAGACACGGACGACCTCTACAACGGGCAAAGCCGCGAGCGGCACTGTGGTATGTTGATTTCAAAAGCGGGCGGCTTCTCAAGCGGCCAAAGCCGCGTGCGGCAAAAAAAACGTGGGTTTTCAATCTTTTGGAGCAATTTTCAATTGGGAGGTTTAAAAGAGAGATGGAACTGCCATTTAGGGGTCGCACCAGATTTGGAAGAAAATTAGAATGAAGAGTCGATTCTTGGAGGGGAAGCAACTCATCCGATTTTTATTTGGGGTTTAGATAATTTCGTATTTTTGCAATTGTAACTTAGGTTTTTCTTTTCATTCCAACATTTGTTTGCTTTGATTTAGATGGTTTGATACCTTGAGATTTCATTGTAAACATTTGGGACAAACTTATTTGCTTGATTTCTGACGGATGTCGAGCCCGACAAATAATAAATTATCCTATTACCTTAAATTACAACCTAAATTGTAATAGTGGCAAGTAGGGTCGATCCCACAGTGATTGGATGTAAACGATGTCAATTTCTACGCTTTATGTAAAGGGGGTGGATTTATATACTAAACTGAACATGAAATTAAAGCGAAATATGATAATTATAAACTAGCAATGAGTTCAAATCATTGACCGGACCGTGTATCATAGACTCGTGATGAAAAGATTTTTCTCATTTTATTCTAGAATGGGTAAGTATCGATACGCATCGATACACCATTTGTCAAGTGTCGATTAACACGAGAAGCTCAATGACTAATTTCTAATCGGTTAATCTAATATAGTTACTAACATAGAGTTCAATTATCGGTTGCTTTAAGATTAAGCAAACACCATTCCTAGCCAATGATCACACGTCGACCATTCAGACTAGATTAAACAAACCCACAACACTAAAATTAATCGGACGCCCAATCAATTGAAGTATTGTTTGCTACTAAAATAGAATTGAGAACAATTACGGATTCACAATTTTATCTAGCAATTCACAATTAGGTTAAACTATTCAAGGGTACCGACTTAAATAAATAACCCAACAATGATAATCGATTAAATCGAGGTTTGCATAAATGGAAATCAAGTGACATGAAAATGTTCAACAAGTCTCAACACAATCCGAGCCAAATGATTATAACCTCATTGGTCTAACATAGAAGAATAACTAGGAGTTTAGGAAAAGATTAAACCTAATCTAAAATACCTAATTGATGGAAGAAAATACCAATTGTTGTTTCCCTCAAAATCGTCTTCTTCTCCTCTCTTCAATCTATTGTGCGATCCCCCAAAAAGAATGTCTCCCAAATGTCGGTTACAAAAAGCCTTTTATACCCCAAAAGTTTGGAAACTGCTCTAAAAAGAAAGGAGGCCCACGATCTGTTGAGGCCCATGATCTGAAGTGGGTTTAGCGTGAATTGGGCAGACATGCAACTTACTTCAAAGTAGCTTGGAAAAAGATCCTTGAGTCGTAGAATCCAGTGCCCGAAGTGAGTTTGGCGTGGGTTGGCAAAATGGCAACTTACGTCTCCCCCATTGTTGTTAAACGTATTTTTGGATAGTCTATTATCCATGCTTTAATATTATTTGGGTTTTGGCAATTAACCGCAATTTATGACTTTGATACATTGGATCCCCTTCATATATTAAGGTTTGGATAAAAGGGTCGTTCCCATGTTTTTGGTATTTGGATTTTAATCTTATTTGTACTTCGTGTGAGTATTGGGTTTAGTTCCATGATTGTGGGGTATTTCTATTCATGTGTTTTATCACAAAAATGGGATTTTAGGAAAGATATTACTTTTCATTCTAAATACTTTGCATATTAGAAATTGTGATTTAAATAATATTCTTTCTGTTTTACCGTCTTAGAGATGAAGACTCTTGAATTCAGTAGGTGTTAAGCTTAACCCTTTTTATTTGTCGACATGTGCATCAGATCATTGTTGGGAGAATGGTACTAGTGACACCGTGAAGATTTAAGTGTTAGTTAGATGCACATAAATGATTTAGTAATTCGATGATGTATTCCGTACTCTGAGGTAGCGACTGTTATTGGGTTTTAGTAACCCCTTCCCTATTATAAACTTTATGTAAAGTTTGGACTACTATTGTTTGGTGTCAAATCCTCGATTGTCGTTGTAAGAAATCAATGGTTAACGTTTATAAAAGTAATTAATATTTATTTGATGTTTTATTGAAAATTTTAAATTAGTCGCTCTTTCCAAATTTGAGGGTGTTCACAAGTGGTTTGTGGCAGAAGGTGGTCTCCGATTAAAGTGGGTGTAAATACACACAAACACATAAAACATGCAAACACACAGACCCACACACAAACTCGAAGAAATCGAATGAGGTGGGAGGGAGATCGAGGGACTGAAGGTTTCATCGGAATTGGTGGCTACGATGGTTCGGTGATGGAGATGTAGGTTGCAGGGGTGAAGAAAGTGATGGGTGGAGAGGTGGTTTTCATCGGATGGGTGGTAGTGGTGGCCGATTGGGGACGAAGATCCCTTGTGATATGTGGGTATATATATATAACATTAAATATTTATTAAAATGTGTTGCTTTTATATCTATATACTATAAGATTGTGGAGAGGGTTTAGAAGGCACGTGACGAGACACGCAAGAGCGCGTATGCTCTTCTCTTCCTCACGCGCACCCTCCTTCTTCTCCACTCATATACATCTCATCTTTCCCCCAAATTCCTTCACCTCCAGCCTCCACTCAAAATCACACACAAAGCTACCTCGCTGGAAAAATGTTGTAGCGACTCACATACCGTAAATGCCACAGTTACGCCACCAAATCGAACCAACATCAGGTTGTTAAAACCCCTGGTAATCTTCTATGACCGTAATTCCACCATTCGAGGAGTAATCCTTCACTGTTGTGATTTGAGATTCATGATTTATGATTTTTTTTTGATAAGTTGTTTTATTGAACGTCGATTGAATTGATTTCTTCAAGCGATTTTACATTTGGCTGTTGTCTGGTTGTATGGCTGAAAGTTTTATATGGTTGTTTGTGTTTATTCTGGTATTAGATAAAATTCGAAAATAACTTTTTTCTCATAGAGGTATAATATTATCTTTTATGCCTTTGATTTAAGACATTTTGGTGTACCTGTATGGTTGTAGTCAACTCTTTATTTTCTATTTTGGTTATGGGTATTTGATCCATATAAATGATATTATGTTTGCAACTATCCAAATTATGATAATTGGATAAAAGTCATCTCTTCTTGAAGAGATATAGCCTATAGGTGTGTGATGATGTGACTCTGGAATTATACTTGCTATTTTATGAATACCAAGTGTTTGATAAAAGTTGTCAATGAGAAAAGTCAAGATAGAAATTGTTGTCAATCACAACTGTGGTAGATATTGCAAGTTCATTGTAGCACAATTTGATCCAAATGTCTTCACAATCCTTTCTCCGTAAGTAGAAGAAACTTTCTCACAACTGCTCTATTTTGTTCGAGACGGAAACAAAACAATGCTCGCGAATCAGAAGTTGTTCGTCCATCTGAACAGGTGAGCCTAATTATTATGAGCTTGAAGTTGGGACTAATCTATAAAACTAAGGCTATTTTGATGTTCAAGGGTATTAGGTTACCAATTACTGTACAAGGGGCTTCAAGAAGGGTTCTCTCTTTTATCTTCTTTAGAAATGAAAGCAATGTATGCATTTGATGATTAACATCCTTATTTTTTGTTTGTAGTTATATAGAAGGGATTGTATGGATGAGAGTGAGGTAGGCAACTTAAAGAATTATGAAAGGTTTTAGGGTTTAATTTGACATGAGTAGTTTAGTAAATTACCAAACTTTTTCCATTTTCTTGATTTTTATTCCACCAATGTATTTTTGTCCCACTCAGTCTTGTCCCATCCCAGTCTTGACGTCACACCAAACGTGGGACGACAAGTTTTTGTCATGTCTCGTTGTGTCCCACATACCAAACGCACCCTAATTGATGTGTGCTTCAAGTTATTGATTTGTTTCTTTATTTGTGTGCAAAGTCAGCAGGAAGATAATGGCACGACTCTCTTCGAACAACTGTCGTCTGTGGCAGGTATTCTCATTTTCTTGCATTTCAAGCAAATGGGAGGGCCAAACTATAGAAGACTAAACTTACAGATTTAAAGATTGAACATGAAGAAAAGTTGGTGAAAGAACAGTCCAAGATGAAGATATATGTAGAGCAGGTGTCACAATTGTTGGCAACAAAAAAGAATTTACGGTTATAGTTAACTGCTGATGGTGAAAAATTCCAGCAATTTCAGGTTAACCTTATTCAGTATGATGGACATATATTGTAAGTGAAGTGTATATATATATATATATAGGGTTGGTTTCTTTTACAATCCTACTAATTTGTACAACCTATACAAGCTAATCTCTACCATCCATTCTTTTCATCAATGGCCTTGATTAATTGAATGATAAATTAGGAAACAATGAAATTATTTTAATTTTTTCTTTTTAATTATTAAGCAAATAAGGGTAATATTGGAAAAAAATTAATGAATCATCTTTCCCAAAATTAAAAGATATTCCGTAATTAATATATTCCCATATATTTCCCATATCTTCATTAATAATTTGTTAATGCTTGCTTATTCAAGAATAATTTTTCAATTTTTTTTTAGATTTTGGGTCCACGATTTGTTGTCCACGTTTACAATTTTGTGTTGATGATTAAGTAAACATGAGTAAGTTTTCATGAAACTAGGTAGTAGTTTAGATTTGGAGATTATTTTGTTGATGTTGTGACCCTAATATATATTAACTCCTTTGGTTTCATATTGTGGTCATAGCTAAGTAATCATGAATAAGAACATTGATAATGAATAAGTATTCATGAATACGTATTGTTCAATTCATGAAAATGTTGGTTCTTGTCATGTGCCATTTTTAAAATGTAAGTGTTTCATACATTTTAATTTAACCATTTCATGAATAAGTATTCATGAATACGTATCGTTCAATTCATAAAAGTATTGGTTCTTGTCAAGTGTTATGTTCATGATTAAGTGTTCATATTCGATTTTACAACCATACCACTATCATCGATTTCATGATCGGAGTTAACATCCTCTTCGTTGCCGGAAAACGGGTTCCCAGACGAACCACCGCTGTTTTCATCTCCGACGACACCTTCGTTCATCTGTAAGAAATGTCGTGACGAACCAACGTCGTTCTCATCGCCGCCGACACCTTCATGCATCTGAAACAAATGCGGTGAACCATCCAATTCACTGACATATGTTTCATTCATCGGGTAACAACCATCCATCATAAACCCTTGTCGCTCCATTTGTTAAACACTGTTAATGGGATTTTTTGCAAATCACCGTTAATGGAATATGAGATGAGGAAGATACAGAATCATAGAAAATCAAGAAATTGGTTAGAAAATGTTAAAAAAATATTAAAAAATGTTTATTAATTTAATATATGCACTTCCATAATTAAAAAAATATTAAAAAATGTTTACTAATTTAATATATGCACTTCCATAATTAAAAAATATTAAAAAAAATGTTTACTAATTTAATATATACAGATTTACATGAATACCCCTATAGAATTATAATTAATTAATTACAATTATAATTAAACCGTGAATTCTGATTGGTTGGAGATAGTTTACAAAGTTTGTACAAAATATATGGGTTGCAAAAGAAACTCCCCCCCTATATATATATATATATATATATATATATATATATATATATATAGGGTTAGGTTCAGGGGAAAACCTTAAAAAAACGAAAAACTGAGGAACAACTTGGTAGTCCTTTATCTGGACGGTATGCGCTTGTGCATACAGGTAATTTGTAACATGTATTTGTGTATATGCACAAGTGCATAATGCACTTGTGCATAAAAACCAAAAAACAACATAATTTATCTTTATGCACAAGTGCATACCGTCCAGATGAAGGGCTACCAGAGTGTTATTCAATTTTCAATTTTTTTGAGGTTTTCCCTTGAACCTCCGTCTCTCTCTCTCTCTCTCTCTATATATATATATATATATATATATATATAGTGTTTGATTCATTTGAGAAATGGTAAATATATGAGATATAGAGAAGTAATCCTAGCCATTCATATGGTCAAGATCGGATATGACTAGTCAAATATTGTGGCTTTGACTGGTCAAAAGTTGCGGCTATCCCAAAAATAGAAGGACAATTTCGTAAATTTTACAAAACACACGGACTGTGTTCATATATGAACATGTATAATTCACATATGAACTATATGTTCACATATGAACCAGTGCAATTCACAACTGAACTATTTTAACTGATTCATATATGAATCAGTTGAACTAACTAACAGATTCATATATGAATCTGTATGAATCACAAAGATTCATATATGAACCTTTGTGAATCACAAAGATTCATATATGAATCAGTTGAACTAATAAACAGATTCATATATGAATCTTTATGATTCATACAGATTAATATATGAACTCATCCCATGTATTTTACGAAATTACCCCTCTACCTTCTATAGACCACACAAGGAATTATCCGGTGCTTCGCGGTCAAAGCCGCAAATGTTGACCAGATGAATGACTAAGATTACTTCTTTATTTCTCATATATTTACCGTTTCTCAAATGAACCTCTCCCTATATATATATATATATATATATATATATATATATATATATATATATATATATATATATATATATATAGGGGTAGGTTCAAACGAGAAGCTAAACATTTTGCGAGAAGGCGATAAGTGTTTAATCATATATGATTAAACACATGTAAACCGTGTAATCATATATGATTAAACACTTCTCGCCTTCTCCCAAAATGTTTAACTTCTTGCATGATCCTCCCCCTCTCTCTCTCTCTCTCTCTCTCTCTATATATATATATATATATATATATATATATATGGCTCTCACACAAGGTAAACTATTGCAGGATGCATTAGTGAAGGGCAATGAGGTTTCTGAAACATTTAAGCAAGAAATTGAGAAGGCATACACATCTCTCTCTTGACTGACACTTCTCATCAAAATTGGCTCTTCTCACATGATCTCATGCGTTTTGTTGATGTTTAAATTTCATTGCAATTTATAGGACCTGTGGGTAGAGGGTAAAGACGACCGAGATCATGCCTAGTATGTATAGAGATAATTACGGATTTGCTCCTAATTTCTGTTAGGAAAAGATAAAAATAGATAAAAGAGAAAAATACCCTCAAACATAATGGATATTTTGGATATCCGTTAGGGTGAAGAACCAACTTGTTACAAAACAACAAACTACTAGCCTTCTTCTATAATAAATAAGTTTAGGGACCAATTTTGTTAAACCAATGAACCACATCCATAATTAAGTCTAATTATGATTATTTGATACTTTTAATTTTGGCTACGAAAACATATATTTATTATGAGAATAAAAACAAAACCTTCAAAATCAAAAACACTCCATATGTTTTCGCGGCTTTGTGCTTCGAGCTGTGTCGTAGTGGGTCTTTCTGACAATATTCTCTGTACGGGTTCCTCTTTTTCTCTCGGTAAATCTAATAAAAACTCGCCTGTTTTTCTTAGTTAATTTACTAGATGAATTGAACCAAAAATCCAAAAGCACTTGGAAGCAGCAAGTAGTATCCACTGTTTGCACTTGTTCCCAAACTCACTTCTTTCTTCTAGGGTTTCATTTTTACCAAAGCTTTAGTTAGCCTTGTTTCTTGTCTTGTAAGAGATTCATCGTTTTTCTTTTCATACGTCGGATTTATGCTATGAGATTCTGTATGAAAACCCCCTGAAGGATCTGGATATCGAAAATGGGATCTGATCTTATGGAATCTCAGTCCATCAATGTGATGGATGTTTTTGGGTTCGTGATTGTTTGATAGCGCAACGTAATCACCACCGGGTTTTTCTTTATCCAACTACCAGGATCCTGCTTTTGCATCTTCTTTCAAGAAAAAGATTTTATCTTTATGGAGTTCCTTAAACTGAAAAAGTTCAGAAAAGTCCACAAACCAAACCCAGAAAAGGATGATTCCGACAACAAGCCTGTACCTGTTCCGGAAGAGGAGCCCAAGAAAGAAAATGGTGATGAGTTGGGGAAGTCGGTGGATGCTGATAATGCTACAGAGGTTGATGAGGACGATGATGATTTTATCATGAATGAGGTCAAGAGAAGGTTGAAAGAGCTGAGAAGGAACAGCTTTATGGTACTCATACCTGAAGAAGAAACATGTCCAGAAGAAGAAGAAGAGGAAGAGGGTGAGGGTGAAGCGAGCTCCAATGAGGAGTGGAGGGATGTAGAAGCGGAAGGGCGACAATTGTGGTCTTGTTTTGGTGCATTCTACGATAAATATTGTGAGCGCATGCTGTTTTTTGATCGTCTTACTACACAGCTACTGAAAGAAATTGGTAATTTTTCCTCTCATAATTTGTTCTTTGACGTGTAATATCATTTGTGTTTGCTAATCTGAAGCTTGGAATGAGAAGAAATGGGATTTAGTACCTTTTTGTGAGGTTTCTAGTCTTCGGAACTATATTTCATTGTTAATGACACTTGGCTTTCTGCTAAATAAAAGATGGGTAATGAATTTCTCCTACAGTCACAGGTTCACACAATCCCTCCACTCCATCACCAAGGTCTGTGTCCAAGAAGCTCACATCACCCCTTAGATGCCTATCTTTGAAAAAAATCGAACATCCTGAAGATGATGATGATGCAGAGCAGCTTCAGCAACCAGAGAATGATCCATACATGGATCTTGAGACAGCATATGTATCTCAACTCTGCTTGACTTGGGAGGCACTCCACTGCCAGTATTCACAACTAAGCCAGAAAATCACATGTCATTCTGAAAGTTCCAAATGTTATAACCATAGTGCTCAACACTTTCAACAGTTCCAGGTTTTGCTGCAACGGTTTATCGAAAATGAACCTTTCCAGCATGGTCTCAGGCCTGAAATTTATGCTCACACCAGAAATTCGTTTTCCAAACTTATGCAGGTTCCGAATATATTAGGTGATTTTTTTTTTCCTTCTGATAAACTGTTACCTACCAACTGTGGAGTTGTTTTCTCTTACTCAAAATAAAAAATACTAATGAGAAATTGTCTAGGTCAAGATAAAAAAGAGATGACAGAAGAGGAATCAGATATGCTGGTGCACGCTCCAGATCTTATCAGAATAATCGAGAGCTCAATCCTTACTTTCCAACTGTTCATAAAGATGGACAAGAAGAAGTCAAATGGTGTTCGAAATCTATTTGGAGGCCAGAACCAGATGGCTACCCCTCTTCAGCAGGTTCAATCTTTACTGGAGAAGGTAAAATTCTTGATTAAAATATAGGCGAATGGACCCTAGCTAGTATTGCAATGTAATATGTTTGAAGTTAATTATGCAGAAGAAGGTGAAGTTGAAGGAGCTGCGGAAAAGGAGGAAAGGTGGGAAAAAGAATCAGTGGCCTGCAACACAAGAGGAGGTGGAGTTGTTACTTGGGCTTATAGATGTGAAGGTGATAAGCAGGGTGCTGAGGATGGTGAAGATTAGCAAGGAGCAGTTGTTTTGGAGTGAAGAAAAGATGAAGAAACTAGATGTATCAGCAGCGACCGGGAAACTCCAAAGGGATCCATCTCCCATTCTTTTCCCTTGTTGATAACGATTGGCATGATCTTTTTAAGAAATCAGGCTAGTGTCCTTTCTCATCTGGTCCTTCCTAGCCAGGGATTTTGTTTAAGTAAGAAGCATTGCAAGGGATTTTGTTATTTGATGATATATGCAAAGCAAAGTAAATCTTTCTTCCAACTCTTTAGGGGTTGTTTGTTTTGAGCTTATGCTTTCAGCCATGTATGGTTGTTTCTTTACGGCATAACGATTAAGCCAGTTTGACTTAATTGGGACAGCCTTCCTCCACTTGCTTAATGCAAGTTGAAGCAGAAGCATGTGTGGTTCAGGACTTTAACCCCTTATCTTAAATTGACCATGAGAAACCCTCAAACCATTGCCAATGAATGTGGTCAAACAGTCAGAAAATGCGTTGCAGACTTGCCCAAATTGAGTTCTGGGACCTAGGACTTGCATCGAATATAGAAGAAACAACCAAATGAGGGTCATTGCGGCTTAAATGGCTTGATCATTCATATAGCAAACATTGAGGCGCCTTTTGTGTCTTGTTTTTTTTTTTTGGTTTCAGACATTCTCTCACCCAATACGCAGGTTTTTGGCAATAGTTACATACACCCATACCTCTTGACTTGCTGCCCTTCCGCCTTACAAGATCCAAACCTCTCCACAAACATCTTGGGTACATACTCCAAACAAACATCTCAAGTATTGCTTTCCTTTCCTTTGTTTTAGACATTTTATTACCGACCCAAATGCTATCAAATCATACACAAGGGTTACCACACCGCAAGCGCTTCTAATACCACTTGTTGGGGGATAAATGAATCACCACTCGTCCTAAACCCAAATCACACAGGTCATACCAAACAAGCTTGATGACAAGCGAGCCCACAATCAATAGAGAATATGTGGATCAATAACCAATATACAATGTATCATGATAACAATGCAAAGAAATTAAAGCCTACAAAACATGACATAATCATCTAATAAGGTTCCATAGTCTTGCAACCTTATACATGCGAAGCCGAGATTATATTTTTTATATAATCAAATAAGTAGAGATTACAAGAATCCAAATGCATGCCAAGTTAACAAATCACTTGGAATTTGGATAAAAGACTACCTAGTATTTTTGCATATTATGTGCGTAATTGATCTCCCAAATGAGCAGTGTTTATCAAGGAATTCCAAATCAGCCATCGAAGAGGTATATGTTTGATATCTATAGAAAGCTTGTTTGTTTCAAACAATATCATACGTCTAATCATTGGCTAGCAGTATATGGAAGATTCTATCATAACAATTATTGGTCACAATCGGATTATTCCTTTCGGTTTAACATCTTTTGTTTTTGGTGTAGAGATCAACCTAATATGGTTATGGTTCATTGCCATTGGATATTTTAATTTGCAGCAACTCGTATTCATGGTGAAAAATGGGGTGGATCATCCACAGTCGTTCGTTATGATATGTGCATTAAATATGAATATTGTAGTTGTTGATAAAGTCTCAGGGAATTTTGGGTTATTTGGATTGCTAGAAACAACACCTGGTCCCTACTAGTCATATCATATGTTGTTGCATTAAGAATAAAAATGAAGGTTTGTTTATTTATTCCGATCAACTTCAGGTTTGAATTGGTTTGGAGTGGTCATGTTCGTTCCTATGATCAAATTTTTGTTCAAGAATAATATTTAATTAATCTCATAATAATAAATATTATTATTCGGAAAAAGAAAAAAAAAAAAAAGAAATCCTCAAATCTCTTTATTTTTATTTTTATGAGAAGCATAGTAATTAGTTGAACAATCATTATGGATAAAGACAACATTTTTAATTTGCCATCGTTATTCATGTTGATCGAATCCAGGTCTTTCTTGTGATCTCCCGAGCTCCCAATTTTCATCGGCCGCCAATCTTTGAGACTTCCTTCAGCCCTGCGCTTCGCGAATGTCTACAGGGTTCTTTATCATTTCTTGAAAGCAGGTCAGCTCGTCAACCAATTATCCCTAATTTATTCCGTAAACCATCTCTCAAGATTTCATCATCTAAAATTAACCAACAATCCGCTTCTATATCTGCATCTTTAAGATTGCTACATCTTTGGATCGTAATAATTTTGTCATTCGTTTTCATCTGTTAATGAATTCTTGGAATTGTACAAGATATATATACATATATATATGTTGTATCCAACAGCTTAAACCAAACATTCTCTTCTGGTTTAAGCTTCAAAGTCCAACCAGCTTCTGATGCCTTATAGTTAATCTTACTATCTTCCTCTGACTGATATGCCATTCAAGATCTACTGGCTGTATGATAATAGGTTACATGGGCATACCAGAAGAAGGCTGGCTTTTGGTTTAGTAATGTTGGAATTCTACGATAATATATGGGTAATTTATGAGAAGCATAAGAAATAAAAGTTTGGGTTAGCAGATATTTTATTGTTAAGTTAAATCCCAAATAAATCTTAGGACTTGTTGACGAGTTCCAATTAAAGTTCATGTCATGACTATTTGGAAACTACCTTTGGTGGATTGTTGTGTGTTACTATAATGCTTTTGTGGAAACCACCTTTGGCCGTTGTTTTATTAAAAAAAAAAAAAAATAGCACCCCCTAAAGTAAAAGGTAGAAGAAGAATTAAAGCAAATAGCAACAAAAGAGACTGTTTCTTTCCATGTCACCATTCATTCTCTTAAAGACAGGGGAGGGATTCTTCAGAACTGTTACATGCATCACTTACTGGGTGGGTTTATAAATGCTATAGAGAAAAATAATAGCATCTATGTTGAACTTCCCTTCACCAACTTACTTCTTATGATATATAACAATGCATCAATCAAGGAATGTAGGATCTACTGGGACAGTGGGACTGATTTCATACAAATCATAATTTGCTTGCAGATGACAAGGAGCTTATAACTTGAGACCATGGACTTCTTGTTCAGTTATGCTATTTGTTGTTGGTTTACACATTGGATCTTGTTTTATTAACATATGATGCTCAATCCATGAATCTCCTTTTCATTGCTGAATTACAAGTAATGTTGTCTTCAGTCACTTTTAATGCGTTATTATTTCATCCGTGCTATTACCACAGTCCACAGATCAACCATTGTAGAATTTGATGGTTGGACATTTTGTAAACCTACTTACCATTTACTCCAATCTACTTCAAGCAAAGTTGAGACATCATTTAGTGAGGTCTGATTCTGGTTTGTAATGTGTTCCTTTCTACAGAATAACTCAAACAATTTGAGATGGTAATTTAGTGTTCTATATGTATTTGGTTTGAGAATGTGTTTTTAGCATAACAACAACAACAACAACAACAGAGCCTTACCCAAACTAATTGATTTAGGCTAAGAACGAGACCCTTCACAAGCCATAAGTGACCAATCCGAGAAGGGTTAGCTGAATGCCTTTTTGAATGCATAGCTTTTTTTACTCTTCTACTACATTTAAAGAACTTCTTCTAGATTTGGTCGCATATCTGTGCATTTGTGACCCTTCAGTTGATTCCAGGACAATTAGCATTTTGCGTTGGCTGTTCAGCTGTTCTGATGCCGAGGATGAGTATGTTTGTTTAGTATTGTTATTTGTTTGTATCTTGCAGGATTTGGAGTTTCTGTTGAAATGGTACATAGGAGAAACCTCTTTGCAAGTTGTACTTGGATCCTGATTCTACGTTTCTCAAGATGCAACTAATGTCAAATGACAGTCCAAGAGAGGGCTCTTCAGAAACAGAACCCATCTTAAATGAGTCTAAAAGTGCTGAGAGGGCTGACAACTATTCATCTACTTTTGAAATAAGAACTGTAGGTAGCAGTGATTGTTCTATAGCTGTTGAAGATTCACAAAGTCCTGATGTCAATGAAAACAGTAGCCTGGTAACTCCTGACCAACCCCAGTGCCGCATATGCCTTGATACTGAAGGTCTGGACTGTTTATAAAGCTTCAGAGATCTGTTTTTGTTATGATTTCGTTGTAATTGAAGTAATGCAACAAAAAACAATTTTATGGATGTGAATATTAATTTTGAGATCCTCTTTTAACTGATTCACAGGAGAAGATTTGATTGCACCATGCCATTGTAGAGGCACCCAGAAATATGTCCACAGGTCATGTCTTGACAATTGGAGGTCAACCAGGGTAAGCTCTAAAATATGGTATATGGTGCTCTAGTAGCTGAAATCAATATTTATTGTTGCTCTTTATGGAATATTGTGTATTCAAGGTGAGGTTATTCATGGTAATCCTATTCTTGCTATCAACAATCACTAATTCTATCAATTCTTGCTGCTGCACAATTACTGATGTATGTCTACTGTTGTTGCAGGAAGGCTTTGCATTCTCTCATTGCACAGAATGTAGGGCAGTGTTTATACTACGTGCAAATGTCCCACATGACCGCTGGTGGCTGAGGTTGAAATTTCAATTGCTGGTTGCAAGGGATCATGCATTCATTTTCGTCATTGTTCAACTGGTACAAATGCTATTTATTTTCTGTATGATGAATGAACTGTTTTACTGAGGTGCAGTTCATTATCATAGGTGTGGACAACTGTTATTCCCTTTGCACAATAGATTCCCCTTCTTATATCATCTTTCTTCTACAATGAATGGTTGTTTATCACATAGGCATATTGATATAATTTTCACGACAGACACAAGCACTCAACTCTCTATTATTGTTGATATTGTAACTATGACACTGGTTCAGTTATATTATTGACCATTTGTCTCCGTGTTGCTATGATTAACCAATTTATGGTTAATGTGAGCATTGTGGGATAATTTTCTGAATGATAAGAATGGTTACCTGATATCACTACTGAATTGTCTCATTAAAGTTTTCTGCCAGTGCTGGTAAGGTGCTTTGCTGCTTCTACATTTACTCACTTGATTAATATGTATGGGCTGATCGGCTACCCTTTATCAATCCGTATTTCTTGTTAACAGTGGCAATAGAGTGTCTCATTACCAACTTGCTTGCGATTATAATTTTGTTTGGACACTTTCTACAGATTGTAGCATTCTTAGGCGTCTTGGTCTACAAATTTTATGGAGATGAACTCAGAGAAATGTTTGGATATGAAGAACACCCATATGGTTTTTATACGATGGCTGGTATGCTCAATTTTTTACCTCTTTGCTATTATTTCCAGAACTGAATTACAGATGGAATCACACTGTCACTGTGTCACAGCTTGGCCATGCTAATAATGATGCATGGGTGATGCATTTATAAATTTGATAAGATGAGTGACTATGCAAGAGAGAGAAGTTTTCTTGCTAATTCGAACCACTACCTTGTGTTTAAGTTTTGGCCTGATGTGAAGTGTGTTATTATTTTCTTTTTGGTAAAAGAGATCTTCAGTAACCAAACACACAAGACGAGCTGCAAGGGCGTACATTAAGGTCCCAAATTAACTAGACTTAGCAAAGTTGAAAATGGAATAAGAATAGAATCTGAAATTCCCCAATTTCCACTATGAGTAACCGGTTGACAGGTTTGTGCTTGACAACATGGGAACCACCAACAATAGCACTTATGCCCAATTGAGCTCCTTGATTAACCACCACGTCAACTGCCATAGCCTGAAAGATTGCATTTCTTTCTTTCTAAAGGCAATAAAACACTAGGAGGAATGCCAGTACCTGAGACTAGCTCCCAAAGTACTCATAGTGGTATGTTGGTAAAATCAGGTGACATCCTAACACAATGCTAGACAGGTTATACTATTGAAATATGTGACTTTGCTCAACTTGATATGAGTTCAAGCTGTTACTTTTAGTAACAGGTATACTACCGAAATACTATGTCTTAGTTGAGTGCTGCATTAACTTGGTTTGCCTCTATTCATTTAATTGGAAACTATTAGTTCAAGTACCTTATACCTGTAGATTGTTTGGTTTGCTAGGTTCGTGCATTGACACTGCAAAGACAGGCTATAATTCTAACTAAATCTGTCTTTTTGTCTAATCATGCATTTACACTGTTAAGACCTGTTCTAACCTATCATTTTGTTTAATTTCAGTCTTAGCAATTGTTTTGGTGGGCTTGCTCTATGGTTTCTTTATAGCCATAATCTGTGGACAGCGAATCAACGAACGCCACTATCACATTCTTGCCAAACAAGAACTGACAAAGGTTAACTCTTCCTTCCCTTCACTAAATTGATGCATGGTAGGAGTGCAAGAGCCCGCACATAGAAATTATAATGGAACACCCATTGGTAAATTTAAAAGGATAAACAAACTACTAGTACTAGAGGAAGAAGATTAAATTCAGGACTCACCAAGTAGTCAAATGGTTAGGACTGGAAATGGTTGCAAATATGGTTCAGTTAGTTGATTAAGAGGCTGTTTGGTTGTTTTTCCATGAAGTCCTTTATGGATTAAGCTAAGTTGTTCTTTTTTTGTTGTGCTGAATAAACAGCCTGAATGACAGAAATGCCAATATTACTCCTCAGTCTAGATTAAGCACTGATTAAATTAACTGTTTGATGAATGTAACCAAAAAGAAAAGCAAAATCCTTTAAATATTATGTTTCATGCAAAGATAATATAATAAGGGGCTATTTGGCGGTTGTTGAATGGTTTAGTGCAAAATGATTAAGTGGTCTGAATGATTAAGAGGTTTTTATGATATAGTGTAAAATGAAATATGGTTGTTTGCTAATTGTTCATAATGAAATCAGGGCTCTTAATGGTTAAGGGATGGTCAGGATACAAAATCATTAAGAGGATTTTAGAACCATTAAGAGGCAACCTTTTTTTTGCCAAACAAGATTTACCTCTTAGCGATTCAGAGGTTGCCTCTTAATAGAACCATTAAGAGGTAAACAAACAGCCCCTAAGTTAAAGATTAATTACCAAAAATATATCTCTTTGATGCAAAATATTTCTAATAAAGACCACCCCTCACCAAGAGAAAGAGTTGATTTAAATAATTGACCAATTATCTATCATCGTCAAATCAAATGCTATACCAAACCAAACTCTCATATCAAACCATCACAAATTTTGTGTTTTTTTTAAATCTTTGCAAATCTCATTAATGCAATCAACATTTGAATTTAAGATGTTGGCTATGTAAGAATAGTTTAAGCACTGATTCTTGTTCAAACTAGTCATCACAATATTCCATAAATGGTCTAACCCAATCACTTTACGATCTTCATTCTTCTCTTCAACTTGTGATGCTGCTGTGATTTGCTTCTGTTCTGTCTCTACAATTGCAACACCTATATTCCTCTGCTCTGATATCAATCCATCAACATTCGATTCTTGATCATAATAAAGTTTAAGCACAATGACCACATCATCTAATCGTTTACTTATCCAAGTCTGCTAAAAGAAACAAGAACTTTCACAAAAAGAGAAGAAAAACAATGTGGAAGTCCATGATCACAGCCTGTTATCAAATTGCAACCACACAAATTGATATACTCATAGCAATCCCACAAACAACAGGTCACTTTGTTGAAATCAAAATCAAACAGAATAGCAATCCCAGGAACAACGCATTATTGCAAAGCTCAAATATTAACTGCCAAAACCGATAATTAGGAGCTTCATGAAACAATACAAGTAGCAATCAGATCTTGCAAGTGGGAACAACCCAGCCAAACAATTTTCTTGAGTTCTCTGATCAATGTGATTAAACATACTTTACTAAAATACTAACCTTTGCTTATAGGGAATCATAAAGCACAACTAAACCAAACAGCAGAAAACTCAAGCAGCAGCAAAACAGAAACAAAGATTAGAAACGATGGCATTTGATATCCTATTTTAACACATGTGCTTAAAAATAGACACAAAAAAGCACAATGGGAGACGATAACCTCACAGGGTGCAAAGTGTGAAACCGTTGTTGTGAAGGTGGACTACTCCTGTTGTTTCGACTTTCTACAACAAATGGCTCAATTAGTAGATCATATCCATGAACAAATGGCATGTTTAGTAATTATCAACTGTAAATTGGAGAAATTCTACAGTTAATCAGGGGGAGAAGTTAACCAGAACGGAAAGAGGGGAAAGATTCAAAGTAGAGAGAGTAGAATGGGGGAAACCTTGATTTTACCTTCGACTCCTCCATTACACAAATCAATTAAATAAATCTCAAACACTACGAAAAAACGATGAGGAATAACCTCATGGATAAATCAATGAAAACCAATTGAATGAAGATGAAATGAAATGCATATCCCAACACAAGCGAATATGAAAATACGAAAGAAGTAGAAGAAATTGAGTTACGTGATACGTGAGGGTTTATGACTTTCAGGAGTAGAACGAACTAGTGCTTGATTTGGAGAAACTTTTGCGTTGATGTGACAGCGAGGCAGGAGGGGGCAACGATGGCTGGGATGTTTTGAGAGTGTCGGTCGTTTCAGGGAGGGAGTGTGTTTTGTTTTGAGAAGGATAAGGATAGAAAAAAATGAGGGCTGTGTGGATTAAACTCCCATGAATTCCATGTTTTACGGTCAAGCTGTTGTGCTCATGTAGTGTCCGGCCGTGCCTAAGGTCCTCAGCTTGGTTTGGGTTCCTTTTGCTGACGTGTTTGGACCTTGTTGGATCAAGACTTTTTAGCCTGCTTTTTCTGGATCTCGACCCTATGCGTGTAGCACATACCTTGTCTGAGTATATTATTCTAACAGTGAAAGCCGTCCCTTTTGAGTTATCCTTATATTTCCTTGTGCTGAAAATGATTGTTATTATAACTGATGTGCTTTGAATTTGTCCTAGTGTTGTTGTATTTCTTTTTCTTGACCCTGCTTTTGAGTTTATAATACTGATCAAACTTGATTATTTTACCAGGAATACATTGTAGAAGACAGAGAAGTCAACAAGGATGTTACTGAACTTGACCCCAGCCATGTTACAGAGCTAAGAATGTTGGGTCTATATTGAGCCATGAATGCATAAATATGTTTGGATATATGGTAAGCTCCATCTTAAGCATTTGTTAGCATGTCTTTTTCTGTTTGCAAGTGTATCCTACTTACCTTGAAGGAAAGATATATAAGAGATAAGGTTAGTCTCACCTCTAGGCGACGTTTGGAGGGTGATTCAAGATGACATCTTGGCTGGGATTTTGTATAATGTAGTAGAGAAACCATCCCTATATATATATATACATACATATATATATATATATTTGACACAGTCAAAGGAGTATGGTTTTTCTCTTCTATTTGGCATCCATGAAGAGTTTTTTCTTCTTTTTTTTTTGTATTTTTGTTTCTTTCACTTGAGATATGGTGTGCATTAAATATTTAGTTGAGCTTGACAAAAAAGCAAGGCAAAGACAATTTCCTGTTTCTTTAAGAGTGTTTGATATTTTATAATTTCGTTTTAGTTTAGTTCCTGACAAGCATGAATCATTTACTTGCCAGCTGTAGGTTGCAATTGATAGTTAGGTGGTGGTGGTGGTGGTGGTGGTGGTGTAGTGAAGCTGTTACTGTGGCTGCATTGAGCAAGTAAAGCATATATATGGGGTTTGGGTGTATATTAATGAATTGTTGTAGATTGAGAGAGAATTAATTATATATGTTTGTTTGTAGATGTATTAATTTTGACAACCACACGTACATACAGTCACAGATACAATGTTTACTTGGGATCCGGACCCTAATCGCTAATAGCAAGTAATGTGTATCTGCAGACCACATTGTGTTGTTTTTTGTTTGGCGTGCTGGAATTGAAGGAAGAGTTTTCTTGTTTAATTAATTAAAAAGTTTTGGAATTGAAGTTTGCTAATTAGTTCATGTACTTGGTTTATTGTTTTCTCGAACCCAAATGGCTATTATTTATCAAGACCCTTTATTTATTTATTTATACTAGAATTTTCTTATGCATTGATTCATGGAATATATAAAATATAAATAATTTATAGGATCTAGAGGGAGGTTTAATTTACTATATGTTAATGTATATGTGTAGAGGGTCGAGGCCCATGTCAGTATAGGGTCCAAGCCCATATAGTCTATGTATAAATATATTGTATCTTGTAGTCTAGGTTAGATTACTCATTATTTACTTTTCATATTGTACGTTTTATCTCAATCAATATATCGAGGTATTAAACCTTCAGCATATTTATCGTCTCCTTCAATCATAATCATCTTCTAACATGGTATCAGAGCTGTAGGTTTATTCTTCGATTTCACTGTTCATTGGTTTAATGTTCATCATCACATCCGAACCGTATCAATTGAATCGATTTTGTCTTGAATCGATCGCTTGCCATCGCCTTTGAATTGATTTTGTTTTGAATCGATTTTTTGAATCGTTTTTCGATCGAGCATTCTATCGATCGATCTGTGTGTTTTGAATTGCTGCCGCCGCTGTTTGTTTGTTTTCTGAAACCCTTGCCGCAGAACCGGAAGTTTACCGGTCAAAAACTTTTACCGGTCGAAACATTCTACCGGTCGAAAACATTCTACCGGTCGAACCCTTTATCGGTCGAAGCACTCTACCGGTCGCATCTCTTTACTGGTCGAAACATTCTACCGGTCGCAACTTTTACCGGTCGAAACATTCTACCGGTCGAACCCTTTACCGGTTGAAGTATTCTACCGGTCGCAACTTTTACCGGTCTATACTGGTCGCACTTCTTTACCGGTCTATACCGGTCGCACCTCCCGGTTCATACCGGACGACCCTCTACCGGTCTATACCGGTCGCATCTCTCGGTCCATACCGGACTCTAGTGCATATCTGAACTATTTCTCACTTCCATGGCTGCCAATCTCAGTCACTCAAATCCCATCTCGGTTATTTTCAATGGTAGCAACTACATTCTCTGGCATTATCATATGACAATTCTGCTAAAATCCCATGGCCTTTACACCTATGTTACTGGTGCATCCAAAGTTCCAGTTCAGGAAGCAACTGAGAGTGCTGTTGACTTTGCAAAATGCATGAATGAGTGGGACATCAATAATGCTCGTATTATGGGCTTCATTAATGCCTCCACTACTCCTGAGATCAACCAATAGTTTCTTGGTTATCTTACCGCCAAAAGTCTCTGGGATTTTCTCGCCAAGCGGTACACGTCATCGGGCCTATCTCATCAGTATCAACTGTGGACCACCTTTCAGAGCAAACGCCAGCTTCCTGATCAATCCATAAACTCTTATATCTTTGAAATGCAGTCTCTCAGAGATCATATAAGTCTTGGAGCACCACAGATCTTTGATGAAACAACTCAACAATTCATTGCCTACTTCAACCAGCTACATTTGATCACTATTCTGATGGGTCTTACTGATAAGTTTGAGAATGTTCGTGCTTCTCTTCTTCATAGGCAACCATTACCTACTCTTGAAGAAGCAATATCAGAATTGATAAGTGAAGAAACCCGTCTTCACATGCGCTTACCGATGCCCGCTACTGATAGCGTTCTCTACACATCTCATTCCAAGTCCAAAGGCAAATGGATCAACAACAATCATTCCAAATCTGTGGGAAAGACGAACACATCTGAGTGTGCCTTTTGCCATTCTACTGCTCATCTTCTCCTTGATTGTCCTATCCGTAAGTGCCGTAGGTGTGACATCACTCATCCGCGTCATTATGAGTCTGACTGCCCGAAGAACTCAAAGCACACTGGTTCTCAGAACCAGACTCACGCTGTTGCTGGGCTTACCATTGCTGATACCGAGGTTTCTCCAGCCTCCTCACCTGACCTAATGGAACTGATGCGTCGCAATCAGGAACTCATGGAGCAGATCATGTCTGGTGCTATGGGTATGAATTCTCCACACTCAGCTGAATCAGGTAACGTATGGCTTTTTGACTCTGGGTGTTGCAATCATATGACACCTTTCCCTGATGGTTTCGTTTCTAAGAAACCACCTCAGCAATTTACGTCAGTAAGAACTGCTGACAACACTGGCCTACCGGTATCCTTTAGTGGAAATGTTTCCACTCCTCATATACAATTACCGGATGTTCTAAATGTTCCGAAACTATCTCTGAGCTTAGTTTCGATTACGCAGCTTCTTGAATCTAATTTGATCATTTTATTTCATTCTTCTGGTTGTGTTGTACAGGATCCAAAGACCAAGCAGATCCTTAGACTCGGCCGTAAAGTTGGACGGATGATTGAAGTGGTCTACCTTCGTCTTCCATTACCCTCTTCAAGTCTTGTTGCCTCAGTTTCCAGCACTTCTTCTTTTGAGTTGTGGCATGCCCGACTGGGTCACTTATCTCTAGCCAGAATAAAATCATTAGCTCATTTAGGGGTGTTAGGAAATTTTGTATCAACTGACAATATTTCTTGTTTATCATGCAAACTTGGCAAACATCATGCTTTACCTTTTGAAATGAACGAGTTTAATTCTAATTCTTCTTTTGATCTTATTCATTCTGATGTATGGGGACCAGCACCACATCCATCCATGGGGGGTGCTCGATATTTTGTTATTTTTATTGATGACCATACACGTTTCACATGGATATATCTCATGAAACATCGTTCGGAACTACCCAAAATTTATATTATGTTTGCCCGGATGATTCACACCCAATTCTCAAAATCTATAAAGATTCTTAGAGCTGACAATGCTATGGAATACAAAGAGTCATCTCTTCTCTCCTTTCTTCAATCTCAGGTGACTCTCTCTCAGTACTCCTGTCCCGACATATCTCCTCAAAATGGTCGTGCCGAACGCAAACACCGTCATATACTTGATACGGTTCACACTCTTCTCATCTCTGCTAAATGTCCAGAACGTTTTTGAGGTGAAGCTGCTTTCACTGCAGTTTATACTATCAATCGTCATCCTACTCCCATCCTTAATAATAAGTCTCCTTATGAGGCTCTTCATGAGGTCACCCCTGCCTATGAACTTCTAAAAGTTTGGGGCAGTGCTTGTTTTGTTCAACTACAATCTCATGAACATACCAAACTTGAACCTCGCTCCAGACTTTGCTGCTTCCTTAGATATGGTATTGAGCACAAGGGTTATCGCTGCTGGGATCCTATCTCCCAGCGTCTTCGTATATCTCGTCATGTTACCTTCTGGGAACATGTTCCTTTTCTTCTATATCCAAGTTTCGTGAGTCCCCTAACTTCACCACTCCGTTCTTCACTGATGATTCCGTCTCATTTGACTCACTCCAATCTAACATCATATCACCTCCACCTGTTGTTCCAACTCCTTATGAGTCTGTCTCTCCTTCAGAGTCTCCTGCCCCTACACAACCTGCCTCTCCTAGTTTTCCTGATCAACATCAATCATCTGCTCCATCCGCACAACCAACATCTGAGGTGCCTGCTGAGTCTTTGGCTCCTGGAACTTCTCAATCTCAGAATGTTAGACGATCAGGTCGGGTAAGACAAGTTCCTTCTCATCTTCGTGATTATCATGTTTATGATACTCTGCTGTCAAATTATGAACCTACTTTCTACAAGGAAGCCTCCTCTAACCCTGATTGGCAGAAAGCTATGGATGAGGAACTTCAGGCCCTTGACAAAGCTCAGACATGGGAATCTGTCCCTCTTCCACCAGGCAAGTCACCCATTGGCTCCAAATGGGTGTTCAAAATCAAGACAAAATCTGATGGCTCTATTGATCGGTACAAAGCTCGTCTTGTGGCCAAGGGCTTCAATCAAGAGTACGACATTGATTATGAGGAGACATTTGCACCTGTTGCTCGAGTCACTTATGTTCGCAGTCTCCTAGCCATCGCAGCTACAAAACAATGGCCTCTCTTTCAGATGGATGTTAAGAATGCCTTTTTGAACGGTGACTTATCTGAGGAAGTCTACATGACACCTCCTCCAGGCGTTCGACTTCCACGAGGTCATGTTTGTCGTCTTCGGAAGGCTCTTTATGGACTCAAGCAAGCTCCACGAGCTTGGTTTGAGAAATTCAGTTCCACAGTCACCTCTCTGGGCTTCTCATCCAGCAACTATGATTCAGGACTGTTTACTCGGACCACTGAGGCTGGTACAATCTTACTTCTCCTGTATGTGGATGATATGATTATTACTGGCAGTGACTCTACAGGCATAGCTAATCTCAAGACATCTCTCAGCTCCTGTTTTGAGATGAAGGATCTTGGCTCTTTACACTATTTTCTTGGTCTTGAGGTGCTCTCAGATCCATTGGGAATTTATCTTTGTCAAGCCAAATACACCTCAGATCTTTTGTCAAAAGCTGGGATTGCTGACAACAAAACTGCATCCACTCCTCTTGAGCACAACCTTCATTTGGCTCCGAATGCTGGACCTCCTCTGCGTGATCCTACTTTATATCGCTAGTTAGTGGGGTCACTTGTCTACCTGACAGTAACTCGACCTGACATTGCCTATGCTGTTCATACTGTCAGTAAGTTCATGTCTGCACCCTGTTCTGATCACTACGCTGCTGTCCTGCGCATTATTCGATATTTAAAAGGGATTATGTTTCATAGTCTTCATTTTCCATCCACATCATCATTGACTTTGCGAGGTTTTTCTGATGCTGATTGGGACAGTGACATGACTGATCATCGCTCCACTACCGGCTACTGTTTCTTTCTTGGAGACTCTCTTATATCTTGGCGAAGCAAGAAACAATCTCTCACAGCTCGATCCAGTACTGAAGCTGAGTATCGAGCACTAGCTGACACGGCTCAAGAACTTGTGTGGTTACGCTGGCTACTCTCTGACATGGGGGCTCCTCAACAGTCTCCAACTCTATTGTGGTGTGACAACAGTGCGATTCAGATTGCTCACAATGATGTCTTTCACGAGCGAACGAAGCATATTGAAATTGACTGTCACTTTGTTCGTCAACATGTGACTCGTAAGACTATCCAGCTTCTTCCTATTTCAACTCTTGATCAACCGTCCGACATTTTCACTAAAGCTCATCTACCAGGACGGTTTCGTGATCTAGTTTCCAAACTCCATCGGGCTCATTCTTCTCCCGATTGAGTTTGAGGGGGGATGTTAATGTATATGTGTAGAGGGCCCAGACCCATGTCAGTATAGGGCCCAAGCCCATATAGTCTATGTATAAATATATTGTATCTTGTAGTCTAGGTTAGATTACTCATTATTTACTTTTCATATTGTACGTTTTCTCTCAATCAATATATCGAGGTATCAAACCTTCAGCATATTTATCGTCTCCTTCAATCATATTCATCTTCTAACACTATAAATTAAATAGCTAAAGCGTGAGACCCATTTTTGGTCGATTCAGCAAAGGTATTTTATCGTCCGGACTGACCTCGTCGAATTTATACGAAACTGTACATGGTCCATCTACAATGTAAATGAGAAGGTTTTCACAAGAAATAACTTGAAAATAACCCGCTCTCGTGCAGGATATTGCCGAAGCCACGGATTGGCCAAATCGAACGAACGTACATCATGCAGTTTATCGAAACCCACTCAAATCATGATGTATTGCCAGAAAGCGACCAAGCCATGGCATGCTACTCGTTATAAGGTTCGTTTTGACAGGTCATGGGCTTAAAACGGATCCCCGTAGTAAAAGATATGGACGTTTAAACGCGACACCCACATTTGGTCGATTCAGCAAAGGGGGTACCTTTTGTGTTTTCTCGTCCGGACCGAACTCGTCGGATTTTAACGAAACTGTACATGGGCCATCTATAATGGAAATGAGAAGGTTTTCACAAGAAATAACTTGAAAATAACCCTCTCTCATGGAAGATATTGCCGAAGCCACACATTGGCCAAACCGAACGAACGTACATCATGCAATTTATCGAAACCCACTCAAATCATGGTGTATTGCCACAAAGAGACCAAGACATGGCGTTTTTCTCGTTCTAAGATTCGTTTTTATGGGTCATGGGCATAAAATAGATCCCCGTAGCAAAAGGTATGCACGTTTAAACGCGACACCCATTTTTGGCCGATTCAGCAAATGAGGTACCCTTTGTGTTTTCTCGTCCGGACCGACCACGTTGGATTTCCACGAAACTGTACATGATCGATCTACAATGTAAATGAGATGATTTTAACGAGAAATAACTTGAAAATAACCCACTCTTGTGCAGGATATTGCTGAAGCCACGCATTGGCCAAACCGAACGAACGTACATCATGTAGTTTATCGACACCCACTCAAATCATGGTGTATTGCTAGAAAGAGACCAAGCCATGACTTGCTTCTCCTTCGAAGGTTCTTTTTGACAGGTCATGGGCATAAAATGGATCTTCGTAGCAAAAGTTATGACCGTTTAAGCACAACATCCATTTTTGGTCGATTCAGCAAATAAGGTACCCTTTGTCTTTTCTCGTCCGGATCGAGCTCGTCGGATTTCTTCGAAACTGTACATGGTCTATCTACAATGTAAATGAGAAGGTTTTCACAAGAAATAAGTTGAAAATGACCCGTTCTCTTGCAGGATATTGCCGAAGCCACACATTGGCCAAACCGAACGAACGTACATCATGCAGTTTATCGAAACCCACTCAAATCATGGTGTATAGCCAAAAAACGACCAAGCCATGGCTTTCTTCTCGTTTTAAGGTTCGTTTTGACGGGTCATGGGCTTAAAACGGATCCTCGTAGCAAAAGTTATGGACGTTTAAGCGGGACATCCATTTTTGGCCGATTCAGCAAAGGAGGTACCCTTTGTGTTTTCTCGTCCGGACATACCTCGTCGGATTTCCACGAAACTGTACATGGTCCATCTACAATGTAAATGAGAAGGTTTTCACAAGAAATAACTTGAAAATAACAAGCTATCGTGGAGGATATTGCCGAAGCCACGCATTGGCCAAACCGAACGAACGTACATCATGCATTTTATCTCAACCCACTCAAATAATGGTGTATTGCCATAAAGATACCAAGCCATGGCATGATCCTTGTTATAAGGTTCGTTTTGATGGGTCATTGACTTAAAACGAATCCTCGTAGTAAAAGATATAGACGTTTAATCGCGATATCCATATTTGGCGCATTCAGCAAAGGGGGTACCCTTTGTGTTTTCTCGTCCGGACCGAACTCGTCGGATTTTCACGAAACTGTACATGGTCCATTTATAATGGAAATGAGAAGGTTTTCACAAGAAATAACTTGAAAATAACCCTCTCTCGTGGAGGATATTGCCGAAGCCACACATTGGCTAAACCGAACGAACGAACATCATGCAGTTTATCGAAACCCACTCAAATCATGGTGTATTACTAGAAAGAGACAAGGCCATGGATGGCTTCTCGTTCTAAGGTTCGTTTTGGTTGGTCACTGGCTTAAAACGGATTCCCGTAGCAAAAATTATGGACGTTTAAATGCGACATCTATTTTTGGCCGATTCAGCAAAGGGGGTACCCTTTGTGTTTTCTCGTCCGGACAGACCTTGTCGGATTTCCACGAAACTGTACATGGTCTATCTACAATGTAAATGAGAAGTTTTTCACAAGAAATAATTTAAAAATAATAAGCTATCGCGGAGGATATTGTCGAAGCCACACATTGGCCAAACCGAACGAACGTACATCATGCATTTTATCGCAACCCACTCAAATAATGGTGTATTGCCATAAAGCGACAAATCCATGGCATGCTCCTTGTTCTAAGGTTTTTTTTGATGGGTCATGGGCTTAAAACGGATCCCCGTAGTAAAAGATATGGATGTTTAAGCGCGACACCCATATTTGGACGATTCAGCAAAGGGGGTACCCTTTGTGTTTTCTCGTCCGGACCGAACTCGTCGGATTTTCACGACACTGTACATGGTCCATCTATAATGGAAATGAGAAGGTTTTCATAAGAAATAACTTGAAAATAACCCTCTCTCGTGCAGAATGTTGCTGAAGCCACACATTGGCCAAATCGAATGAACGTATATCATGCAGTTTATCGAAACCCACTCAAATCATGGTGTATTGCTAGAACGCGACCAAGCCATGGCGTGCTCCACGTTATAAGGTTCGTTTTGACGTGTCATGGGTTTAAAACGGATCCCCGTAGCAAGAGTTATGAACGTTTTAGTGCGACACTCTTCATTCGAATTTTTCGCCTATTTCTGTAAGATACCTTCAAGAAACGACAAACACGACTGAAGTGGCTATACATACAAATCCATTTACGGATCATTCATCAAAGGGGGTACCCTTTGTGTTTTCTCGTCCGGACCGACCTCGTCGGACTTCTACGAAACTGTACATGGTCCATCTACAATGTAAATGAGAAGGTTTTCACAAGAAATAACTTAAAAGTAACCCGCTCTCGTACAGGATATTGCCGAAGCCACGCATTGGCCAAACCGAGCGAACATATATCATGTAGTTGATCGAAACCCACTCAAATCACGGTGTATTGCCACAAAGCGACCAAGCCATGGCATACTGCTCGCTCTAAGGTTCGTTTTGACGGGTCATGGGCTAAAAACGGATCTCCGTAGAAAATGTTATGGACGTTTAAGCGCGACACCCATTTTTGGACGATTCAACAAAGGGGGTACCTTTGTGTTTTCTCGTCCGGACCGCCCACGTCGGATTTCCACGAAACTGTACATGGTCCATCTACAATGTAAATGAGAAGGTTTTCACATGAAATAACTTGAAAATAACCCGCTCTTTTGTAGGATATTGCCGAAGCCACACATTGGCCAAAACGAACGAACGTACATCATGCAGTTTATTGCCAGAAAGCGACGAAGCCATGTCATACTCCTCGTTCTAAGGTTCATTTTGACGTGTCATGGGCTAAAAACGGACCCACGTAGTAAAATTTATGGACGTTTAAATGCGACACCCATTTTTGGCCGATTCAGCAAATCGGGTACCCTTTGTGTTTTATCGTCCGAATCGACCTCGTTGGATTTCCACGAAACTGTACATGGTCCATATACAATGTAAATGAGAAGGTTTTCACAAGAAATAACTTGAAAATAACTAGCTCTCTTGCAGGATATTGCCGAAGCCACGCATTGGCCAAACCGAACGAACGAACATCATGCAGTTTATCGCAACCCACTCAAATCACGGTGTATTTCCAGAAAGAGACCAAGCCATGGCATACCCCTCGCTCTAAGGTTCGTTTTTATGGGTCGTGGGATAAAAACGGATCCCCGTAGCTAAAGTTATGGACGTTTAAGCGCGACACCTATTTTTGGCCGATTCAGCAAATGGGGTACCCTTTGTGTTCTCTCGTCCAGAACGACCTTGTTGGATTTTCACGAAACTGTACATGGTCCATCTAAAATGTAAATGAGAAGGTTTTCACAAAAATAACTTGAAAATAACCTGCTCTCGTGCAAGATATTGCCGAAGCCACGCATTGGCCAAACAGAATGAACGAACATCATGCAGTTTATCGAAACCCACTCAAATCATTGTGTATTGCTAGAACGCAACCAATCCATGGCATGATCCTCTCTCTAAGGTTCGTTGCAACGGGTTATGGGCTTAAAACGGATCCCTGTAGCAAAAGTTATGGACGTTTAAGCGCGACACCCATATTTGGCCGATTCAGCAAATGGGGTACCCTTTGTGTTTTCTCGTCCGGACCGACCTCGTCAGATTTCCACGAAACTGTACATGGTCCATCTATAATGGAAATGAGAAGGTTTTCATAAGAAATAATTTGAAAATAACCCTCTCTCGTGCAGGATATTGCCGAAGCCACGCATTGGCCAAACCGAATGAACGTACATCATGCAGTTTATCGAAACCCACTCAAATCACGGTGTATTGACAAAAAGCGACCAATCCATGGCATACTACTCGCTCTAAGGTTCGTTTTGATGGGTCATGGGCTAAAAACGGATCCCCGTAGCAAAAGTTATGGACGTTTAAGCGCCATACCCATTTTAGGCCGATTCAGCAAGGGGGGGGGGGTACCCTTTGTGTTTTCTCGTCCAGAGCGACCTCGTCGGATTTCCACGAAACTGTATATAGTTCATCTACATTGTAAATGAGAAGGTTTTCACAAGAAATAACTTGAAAATAACCCTCTCTCGTGTAGGATATTGCCGAAGCCACGCATTGGCCAAACCGAACGAACGTACATCATGCAGTTTATCGAAACCCACTCAAATCATGGTGTATTGCTAGAACGCGACCAAGCCATGACATGATCATCGTTATAAGGTTCGTTTTGACGGGTCATAGGATTAAAACGGATGCCCGTAACAAGAGTTATGAACGTTTTAGCGCGACACCCATATTTGGCCGATTCAACAAAGGGGGTACCCTTTGTGTTTTCTCATCCGGACCGACCTCGTCGGATTTCCACGAAACTGTTCATGGTCCATCTACATTGTAAATGAGAAGGTTTTCACAAGAAATAACTTGAATATAACCCGCTCTTATACAGGATATTGCCGAATCCACACATTGGCCAAACCGAACGAACGTATATAATGAAGTTTATCGAAACCCACTCAAATCAACGTGTATTGCCACAAAGCGACCAATCCATGGCATACTCCTCGCTCTAAGGTTTGTTTTTACGGGTCATGGGCTAAAAACGGATCTCCGTAGCATATGTTATGGACGTTTAAGCACGACACCCATTTTTGGCCGATTTAGCAAATAGGGTACCCTTTGTGTTTTCTTGTCCGGACTGACCTCGTAGGATTTCCACGAAACTGTACATGGTCGATTTACAATGTAAATGAGAAAGTTTTCACAAGAAATAACTTGAAAAAAACCGCTTTTGTGCAGGATATTGCCGAAACCACGCATTGGCGAAACCGAACGAACGTATATCATGCAGTTTATGGAAACCCACTCAAATCATGGTGTATTACCCGAAAGCGACCAAGACATGACTTGCTTCTCGTTCTAAGGTTCGTTTTGGCGAGTCAAGGGCTAAAAACGGATCTCCGTAGCAAAAGTTATGGACGTTTAAGCGCGACACCCATTTTTGGCTGATTCAGCAAAAGGGTGGTACCCTTTGTGTTTTCTCGTCTGGACCGACCTCGTCGGATTTCCATGAAACTGTACATGGTCCATCTACAATGTAAATGATAAGGTGTTTTTATGGCCGCTCTCTTGTAGGATATTGCCAAAGCCATGCATTGGCCAAACAGAATGAACGTACATCATGCAGTTTATCGAAACTCACTCAAATCACGGTTTATTGTCAGAAGGCGACCAAGACATGTCATACTCCTCGTTCTAAGGTGTTTTTATGGGTCATGGTCTAAAAACGGATCCCTGTAGCAAAAGTTATGGACGTTTAAACACAACACCCATTTTTGGCCGATTCAGCAAATGGGGTACCCTTTGTGTTTTATCGTCCAGACCGACCTCGTCGGATTTCCACGAAACTGTACAGGGTCCATCTACAATGTAAATGAGAAGGTTTTAAAAATAAATAACTTGAAAATAACCCTATCTCGTGCTGGATATTGCCGAAGCCACGCATTGGCCAAATCGAACGAACGTACATCATGCAGTTTATCGAAACGCACTTAAATCATGCTGTATTGCTAGAACGCGACCAAGCCATGACGTGCTCCTCATTATAAGGTTCGTTTTGACGGTTCATAGTCTTAAAACGGATCCCCGTAGCAAGAGTTATGAACGTTTTAGCGCGACACCCATATTTGGCCGATTCAGCAAAGGGGGTACCCTTTGTGTTTTCTCGTCCGGACCGACCTCGTCGGATTTCCACGAAACTGTACATGGTCCATCTACATTGTAAATGAGAAGGTTTTCACAAGAAATAACTTGAATATAACCCGCTCTTATACAGGATATTGCCGAAGCCACGCATTGGCCAAACCGAACTAACATACATCATGTAGTTTATTAACACCCATACAAATCTTGGTGTATTGCCAGAAAGAGACCAAACCAAGGCATTATCCTCTCTCTAAGGTTCGTTTTGACGGGTCATGGGCTAAAAACGGATCTCCGTAGCAAATGTTATGGACGTTTAAGCACGACGCCCATTTTTGGTCGATTCAACAAAGGGGGTACCCTTAGTATTTTCTCGTCCGGACCGACCTCGTCGGATTTCCTCGACACTGTACATGGTCCATCTACAATGCAAATGAGATGGTTTTCACAAGAAATAAGTTGAAAATAACTCTCTCTCTTGCAGGATATTTCCGATGCCACGCATTGGCCAAACCGAACAAACATATATCATGCATTTTATCGCAACCCATTCAAATCATGGTGTATTGCTATAAATAGACCAATCTATGGCGTGCACCTTGTTCTAAGGTTCGTTTTGACGAGTCATGGGCTTAAAACCGATCCCTGTAGCAAAAGTTATGGACGTTTAAGCGCGACACCCAAATTTGGCCGATTCAGCAAAGGGTGTACCCTTTGTGTTTTCTCGTCCAAACCGACCGCGTCCGATTTCCACGAAATTTACATGGTCTATATACATTGTAAATGAGAAGGTTTACACAAGAAATAACTTGAAAATAACCCGCTCTCGTGCAGGATATTGCCGAAGCCACGCATTGGCCAAACCGAACGAACGTACATCATGCAGTTTATCGCAACCCACTAAAATCATGGTGTATTGCCATAAAGCGACCAAAACATGGCATGCTCCTTGTTCTAAGGTTCATTTTGACGAGTCATGGGTTTAAAACGGATTCCCGTAGCAAAAGTTATGTACGTTTAAGCGCGGCACCCACATTTGTCTGATTCAGCAAAGGGGGTACCCTTTGTGTTTTCTCGTCCGGACCGACCTCGTTGGATTTCCACGAAACTGTATATGGTCCATCTTCAATGTAAATGAGAAGGTTTTCACAAGAAATAACTTGAAAGTAACCCGCTCTCGTGCAGGATGTTGCCGAAGGCACACATTGGCCAAACCGAACGAACGTACGTCATGCAGTTTATCGAAACCCACTCAAATCACGGTGTATTGCCAGAAAGAGACCAAGCCACGTCATACTCCTCACTCAAGGGTTAGTTTTGACGGGTCATGGGATAAAAACGGGTCCCCGTAGCAAAAGTTATGGACGTTTAAACGCAACACCCATTTTTGGTCGATTCAGCAAAGAGGGTACCCTTTGTGTTTTCTCTTCCGGACCGACCTTGTCGGATTTCAATGAAACTGTACATGGTACTTATACATTGTAAATGAGAAGGTATTCACAAGAAATAACTTAAAAATAACCCGCTCTCGTGCAGGATATTGCCGAAACCACTTATTGGCCAAACCGAACGAACGTACATCATGCAGTTTATCGCAACCCACTCAAATCACGATGTATTTCTAGAAAGCGACCAAGCCATGGCATACTACTCGCTCTAAGGTTCGTTTTGATGGGTCATGGGCTTAAAACGGATTCCTGTAGCAAAAGTTATGTACATTTAAGCGTGACACCCACATTTGCTCGATTCAACAAAGGGGGTACCCTTTGTGTTTTCTCGTCCAGACCGACCTTGTCGGATTTCCACAAAACTATACATGGTCCATCTGCAATGTAAATAAGAAGTTTTTCACAAGAAATAACTTGAAAATAACCCGCTCTCGTGCAGGATATTGCCGAAGCCACGCATTGGCCAAACCGAACGAATGTACGTCATTCAGTTTATCGAAACCCACACAAATCATGGTGTATTTCCAGAAAGAGACCATGCTAAGGCATACTCCTCGCTCTAAGGTTCGTTTTGACGGGTCATGGGCTAAAAATGGATCCCCGTAGCAAAAGTTATGGATGTTTAAGCGCGACACCCATTTTTCGCGAATTCAGCAAATGGGGTACCCTTTGTGTTTTCTTGTCCAGACCGACCTCGTCGGATTTCCACGAAACTGTGCATGGTCCATATACAATGTAAATGAGAAGGTTTTCACAATAAATAACTTGAAAATAAACCGCTCTCGTGCAAGATATTGCCGAAGCCACGCATTGGCAAACCGAACGAACGTACATCATGCATTTTATTGCAACCCACTCAAATCATGGTGTATTGTGTTAGTGTATTTTATTGTATCCAAGATTTAATGAGAAAAGTCAAGTCAAGATAAGTCAACAAAGTCAAAGTTAGTAAAGTCAATCTTGTAGTTTGTTATTTAGTCTTGTGAGTGATAAATACCTATGGCCTTGTAACAATCATGTAACTAGAATCAAGGAATAAAGTCAATCTTGTATCTTGTATAGACTTGTGGTATAAATACCTATGGCCTTGTAACAATCATGTAACTAGAATCAAGGAATATACATTGTAATATCTGTGAGATAAATGACAAGAACCTTTCTCTCTCTACTCTCTCTCTAGACTTCACATTGTCAAATCTTGTTTGAGATTGAGATTGCTTGATTTGATTGGGAATAATACATTTTCAATTGGTATCAGAGCAAACCAAACAATTTCAGAAAGATTTCATCACCAAATCTGATTCAAATTCTTGAAAAATCAAGAAAATAGTCGTTTCTTGAAAATTTCACTGTTTGATCAAAATTTTCATTGAGTTGTTGAAATTTGTGTGTAAGAATGGATTAATGTCAATCGATTTGTGATTTTATACACTTCGTATTCACACAATTTCACAATTTAATCACTGTATCAGTTTGAATTTTGGAATTTTTGGATATTGTTGGCAAATATTATCGAACACTGTTCTTGATAATGTGCAATAAAATTTTATGATTTTGATGTTTTAGTGTGATAAGAATGTGTTTGGGATTGAAATTCGATCATATTGGTGCAATTCTGAGAATTAATTTGCAGGTTTTAATCGATTTGGATTGATTTCGTGGTCATAACTGTCAAAACGCGCAAGGAAAACCCAAGAACGCGCAAGATCCGTAGAACGTGCAAGAGTCTTGGTGAAGAACGCGCAAGTGATTGAAGAACACACAAAGTCTGAAGAACGCGCAAGCAAAGCCTGCGAGTTTATCACAAAACGCGCAAACGCCTTCTGCGAGTTCTTCATCAAACGCGCTAATAGAGATCTGCGAGTTTTTCATAAATACGCTAGAAGTGACTTGCGAGTTTCTCAGAAACGCGCTAGAAGAAGCTTGCGAGTTTCAGAAACACTCTAGAAGAGGCTTGCGAGTTTGATATCCTTGAAATTTTTTTCTAAGTGTTCAAACGCGCTAACAATGCCTTGCGAGTTTTGCGTTTTGCGCTAACAGTGTCTAGCGAGTTTTGAGTTTTGCTCTAACAGTGTCATGCGAGTTTTGAGTTTCGCGCTACCAATGGGCTGCGAGTTTTACTTTCGCGCTACCAACGTCTAGCGCATTTCTCATTGAATAGTGCTTAGAGAGTTTAGTACTTAGCGAGTTTAGTGATCTGCGAGTTCCAGAGTTAGATTTTTAAATTTTTTTTTTTGTGGTGATCCAAGTTTGACTTTTTAGTCAACACTTCTGATTTGTTTGGGAACGATCATATCAATCAAACTCATTTTTCATTCAAGATGCCAGAGCAGATGAGAGGGGAAATACAATATTGACACCAAGAGATATGACAGTATTGTACATGCCTGAGATACCTATTCTAGAAGCAGAAAGAGACAAACTGAAAAATCAGAATTCAAAGCTTCTTAAGCATATTCAGGAGTTGAAATTTAATCTGTCAAATTCTGATAAAACTCCTGACTGTAAAAAGTGTACTAATATGAATAAATCTAATTTTGAAGGTATCATCAGTGCAAAAGAGAAAGAGATTAAAGAACAAGAGAAAGAGATTAAAGATAGAGAGAAAATGATGGAAATAAAAGATAATACCATTCAGTCTCTTGAAGAAGTAATCAAGCTCAAGGAGTCTTATGTTACAAATCTAGAAGGCTTCTAAATAAATCAGCTTAGAACCCGTACTTAAATGTGTTTATCTTCTGTGCATATGAGAAACTGTGAGCGCATCTACTTCAAATTCCGCTGCACCTATCTCTGACAGTGATGTTGTTCCAGTTACATCAAGTTTTTCAAGAATCCGAGCTAGTTTGATCAGACCCTGAATAAGTGAAAACCAAACACATAGATATGAGGTATCACATTTCATTAAACATCATGTGGAAGAAGGTATTATTGAGTTATATTTTGTTCCAACTGAATATTAACTTGCCGATTTTTTTTACAAAAGCCTTAAACGAAAAACGATTTAATTTTCTGCTTTCAAAACTCGACATGTTGAATTTAAAAGTTTAAATCTAAAAACAAAATTTATTTTATAAAGTAAATTTGTTACATTTTTTCTTTCTTTTGAATAAAATGTGTGTCTAGGATAAATTTTCAAGTTGCTTTGTTTATATCTAAGTTTTATATGTCAACTTTCAAGTCTTTCAAAATCGAAAAGTCAGCAAAACATGTTTGAAATTTTGAGAATGCTTTAAAGTTGTGTCATTCGAAATATTTATAGTTTACAATGCTTTGAAACTCTAAAAAGTCAGAATTATGGATCGTAATGGAAATATAGGCTAAGCACTTAAATGTAAAACCGAGTGATTGAGATGAATCATATATATATATATATATATATATATATATATATATATATATATATATAATTTAGACATCATTAAGTTTAAAAGTTTGTACCTGTAACCTTTCTGGTTTGGGAAAGTAAGTTCTGTGGGATGCTTGTCATCTGATCCCCTAAGGTCAATTGGTCTGGGAGTGATCGAACCCAAATCCTTCTATAGAATCAAATCGAAAGTCATGTTTTACTGGTATGAATGGGTTTAAGATGTGTCGATGTAGCCTTTCTGATCTGGGAGAGTAAGTTCCAAGCGGTGCTTGACACCTAGTCCCCTAAGGCCAACTGGTCTGGGAGCGACTGACCCAAATCCTGCAATAGGATCAGATAGAAAGTTACGTTTACGACATGTTCTTTACTTACAAAACTTCTTGATTAAAAGATGCCAAAGTGCACAAGCTTAAAAGATGCCAAAGAGCACAATCATGTGAAGATGCCAATGTGTAACACCCCGGATTTTCGTTTTGTATCTTGTTATTCTTATGTATAAGCTTTTGTCGTTAGCACCGTGTTTAGATTGAAGTTAAGTTGGATTTTGAGAAATTTGGGGACAAGCAGTGACTTACGCGAGTTACACCGCGACTTGAGGTCGCGACACAACCCGCGTAACCCACTGGATGATAATGGGTTTTTGGACACGGGCGAGTTATGCCGCGAGTTGAAGTCGCAACATAACCCGCGTAGTTGCCTGACCTACTTAAGTGGCTTCAGCCACAAATATCTCATTTGGGAGATTTTCTCAAAAGCTCTCTCTCTCTCTCTCTAAGTTGGTTTTCTTTGGATCTTCGAGCTTCCGTAAATCGCTAGTATTAAGTGCAGTGCTCGGGGTTTCGGTGTAGAAAGCTTCGTCTCCTCGAGGGGGGTCGATATCTGGTTTTTTGGGTTTTCGTATAAACCTGTTGGGTGAGTTCCTACTACCTTTTTCTAAACTTTATACATGTCAAAACTTACATTTTGAACTTCTATATATCTCCATGGTTTCAGATCTAAGTTTACTACATTTTGATATAACTTGAGTTTTGGGAGATTTTAGGGTTCCTGATCATTTTCGATTAAAATGATGGGTTCATCTTATTTGAAGTAAAAGGATGTTTTACTTGCGCATTTATGTGGGTTACTTGAAAGAATGTTTAAAGTTCACCTTTTGATGATTTTCATTCTTACCAGAAGTTAAACTTGAAAATGCATTCTGTTTATAAATGTATTTTATACCATAAGACTATCTATGGTTGGTCACATATGTTGTTGTGACGAGTCTGTACCATTACTAGTGGATCCCTAGGTATTGAGTCGACTTATATGTGGGATGTCTTTTCCCCTCTTTGTAAAAATGGATGAATATGATCCTCGAGGGCCATTTGGTATGGTTATGCAAGACCGGTTACTAGCCAAGGATCATATTTCCCTTATTTGTAGCTATGGATGCATATGATCCTCGGGGGTAATTTGGTACGACTATGTGAGATCGGTTACTAGCTAAGGGTCATATGGCAGTTCTAGTGAACGAGTTTGACTTGATTTTACTTACGCTTTTATGTGATTTGCTGGAAAGAACGTAAAGTAAAGGACCACTTGCACATTAAGTTGTGAGGTTCGAGAAAGAAAGTAAATTAAAGGACTACTTGCACATTAAGTTGTGAGGTTCTGAAAAGAAAGTAAATTAAAGGACTACTTGCACATTAAGTTGTGAGGTTCTGGAAAGAAAGTGAAGTGAAGGACTACTTGCACATTAAGTTGTGAGGTTCTAGAAAGACTGTATATAGTCTCGTTGTAATATTTCGTTCTTATCAACGATTTGACTTGGGAATGCTTATTGAAAAGATTCCCCTTTGATACAAATGTTTATATCTCTTGAAAATTTATAAACTGTATGTTCTCACTAGGCTTTAAGCCTAACACTTTTTCTCAAATGATGTGTATAACAGGTTCCCATTCGCGGTAGGTTGCCAAGGGCTTGTGTGAAGAGCTTGATCTCGGGGGGTTTTGAGATGACTAGTATTGATGTTGGGCAATTGTTTAAGTCCCATTCTTTTGGTGATATTGGATTAGCAACTGATGTAATCTAGATAGGTTATGTTTAGATTAGTTTGTTGTTGGATTCCATATCCGTATTCAGGTTTGTAAAGGTTAAGTACATTTCCCCTTTTTGGGAGGTTTATACCAAGTGTTGATGCTTATTTGTCCAGTTTCCGCGTTTTAAATTCACTCTGGATTTTAGGGTGTTACACAATGTGCACAATGCTAAAAGATGCCAATGAGCACACATCTCATGATACTTGGTGATATGTTTGAGTTGCGATAAACCTATAAATTTGTGAAAATCTTAATTCTTGACGACTTAGTGTGAGTAAATGCAAAGTATTCTATTATATTTTTAGAATTTCATTTTTTGAAGGTAATCAAAGTTCGCATGCTAGCATACTGAATAGATTGATGATAGTTTTTGAAACTGAACATGTATTAACTTGATATGCAATAAAACTTGTATCTGTATCCAACAACACACACTTGATTTCAATTGATTGATTAATCTCTGATATTTTACTGAGTAGAATTTAATTTGTTTGGTGTTTAAATTTTTATATATTTAGTTGTTTCAAAATCTATATTCATTATATTTTTCTTTCTACAATTGATGTTTCGATACTGGTGTTCTCATATCTGTGTAAGTGGATCTGTACATATTTCGAGCGGGAGTGAGAAAATTCTAAAAGTATATCTGATCATATCTCATTTCGAGGGGGAGTACTTAAAGTGAATACTTTGGATAATGCATTTGTATAGGGGGAGTAAAAGAGCTCAACAGGTGAATAATTTCAAGTCAGATTTTCCCCTCCTAGCTTCTTCAACTCAATCTTGCAGATCTGAAGATGTCTCTTCTCCAGCATAGTCATGACCAAGTTGATCCAGATCATCAAGGTCATGAGGGGGAGAAGTTAAAGAGGAGACAAAGAGTTCAAAGTTTATCTGCTCAAAATTCTAATTTCTTCAGCTATACTAGTCCTTTTGCTGTTTCAGCTCCGACCACCACAGTTAATTCGAGTACATTTGAAAGAGGTGCGTCGTCTAGAGCACAAGTTGATGAACCGATTGTTTCTTCAAGCTTATTACAAACTGGTCCAGTCTTGTCAAGGCAACAAAGGCAAAAGAGTTTAAAAGATGTTGAGAAGAATTTTTTTTTTGTCAAGAAGTTTCGCTAAGACGCTTTGAAGGTCTGTTTTGAGTTCAAAGATGGGTGTAACAGCCTACATTGAAGACCGGAGCGCCAATGATTACTAAGGGGGAGATTGTTAAGTCAGATTTTATAGTAATCATTGTATTTATAGACTTGTTGCTAATACTGTGTTTTAGAGTCTTTATATCTTGTATTGGCCAAGGGTATTTAAGTCCCTTGTTGCCTTTGTCTTTGAAACACTTGAAGCACATAATATTGAATACATCAGAGTTTTACATCTTCTTCTTTCTCTCTCTACTTTCTCTCTCTACTTTCTCTCTCTAAGTTTAGATCGATCTTGCATTATCACTATGGTATCCTAAGGATACAGGGTTTGAACTGACTGCTTATTCAGACACAGATCATGCTGGATGTATGTTAGACAGGAAGAGCACATCGGGTCATATTCAATTCCTTGGAGACAAGCTCGTTAGCTGGGCGTCAAAGAAACAACTTTGTGTTTCCACTTCGACTGCTGAATCAGAGTATGTAGCTGCTGCCAGTTGCTGCTCTCAGGTCTTGTGGATGAGGGCATAGCTTCGAGACTCTGGGTTCAAGTTTGACAAAATACCGATCTATTGTGACTCGAAGAGCGCTATCGCAATATCAGCTAATCCTGTGCAACATACTAAAACAAAGCATATTGATGTCAGGTATTATTTTATCTAAGATAATGTAGAAAAAGGTACAATAGAACTTTACTTTGTAAAAACTGATTATCATCTTGCAGATTTGTTTACTAAACCTTTAGATGAAAAGAGATTCAATTTTCTTGTATCTAAGCTTGGTATGCTAAATCTCAAGGTCTAATAAGAGATTACCTATTAAAGTTTCATTTATTGTAATTTTTCATCATTTCTTTATAATTAATTCTGTAAGGATATCTGCACTTTAACATTTTGTTCATGATCTCAGGGGAAGTGAAACAAGACTTTAAGATGATCAACATTATTTTGAGGGGGAGTTTATAGAATTTTTGCATTTACTTAACTGCCAAATTTTTGTGATGCATGAGTTTAAGGGGAGTCTATGAGTACAACAAAATGATTAAGGATATGATTTTTGATTACTTCAGATCAGAACTCGTTTACTCAATGTTTTACTGCTTTCTGTTGTTTACTTTTCAATAAATTTGTGAATAAAGTTGCTTTGACATGACTTTATGACTTTTGCAGAAAGGGAGAAGCTATCAAGATCATATAATTATGATTTTAAGCTTGACTTCATTAGATTATAGACTGAACAACAAGGTTAAATTTCTTATCTTAATCTCATATATGGTTGAAAGAAGGACAACTTTCAATCATAGAAAACATGTTCTTAAATGTTCAAACCACTTCTCGATTCTTAAAAAGATTTCATGAATTGGAAGGGTGAGTTTAAATGTTTTCATTTTACATGTGCTTCAAAGATCAATAAACCGTGTGTTTCCAAATATTAATACTTGCGTATTATTTTTTCTATATACTTTCAAGTATTCACACACACCGGTTTACTTTTTGTTGAATATGTTCTTACCATGTCTCATAATTTGAAACATATTTTTTTTATGGTAAGACACTCCGCTTGAACTTCAACGAATATTGAGCGTTAATTCATTTCGAAACGTTCTTTCAAGAATGTCTATATTTTGTTTCATATAGACAATATCCATTATTTTTGACCATAAGCCTTAATTGTTATATCATTTGTTTCTGATCATTTTCATACAATGTCAGATTTTCAAACAAGTCTCTTGCATTCATGTCTATTCATTCAACTTACTTGTTTGAAATATCTTCAATGTTTAAAATGCTCATATCTTCATGATTATATTCTGAGCATACAAACATCGGACTTGTATTTGAGCTTTAACTGTTTGAGCTAAACCATTTTGAGCAACATATGCTTCATAGGAAAATATGGGTTCTTTGTGCTAGGACTTAAATGAACTTCTATGGATTCACGTTAACCAGTGTTTCCTACCCAAGAAGTTAATCCATAGTGATTGAGTGTGAGGAGTCGAAAAGAAATGAGCATGGGTTGTGCGTGAGGTAAAATGGAAAAGAGAGTTTGGTTAGATGTGAGTTTAATGATTAAAAGAAAGAGGGTGAGAGAACAGAGTAAAAGAATATTAAACTCTGCACCAACTACTTTTTCTGAGTCGGGCAACCACATTACTAATGTTTCACAATTCTTCGTAAACATTATTGAAACATGCAAATAGCCCATGCCAACTCTTGACAATACCCCACCAGCCACTCATTTTCTTCTCAACAAGAAAATGTTTCATATTTTCAAGGGGAAGCAGCATATATGCTATCTGATTTTCATTTGGAAAATCTGGATATTGAAAAAGAAGGAAGTCTGCCCCACCTTCGCACTTCAATCATGCACATTGAGTGTGTTTATCTATTGTTGTCTCAGTGGGTTACACAATGTTGAGCGTTTTATAAAAACAATCATCATGTGCTTAATTCTTTCTACACTTGCACGAACACACAAGAAATTTGTTTTTTTTATCATAACATTCATAGAAATTGCCTTTGTGGTGTTTCGATGATTGGATGGAAGCCTTGGTGGAGTGATCATAACAAAAGCTCCTTTACTATGTGTATCCGTTACACACAGTAACTTCGTGTTTGTTGATGCTTTTTAGTTTAGATCATTTTATTTTTCAATGTTGACTTTTGTATTGTATTTTGCTTGTATCCTTGGTTGACCTATAAATAGGGTCTTCCTTGTTTTCTTTGTAAGTACTGTAGCAACCTTGAGAGAATCTAGAGAGAGAAAACCTTTTGTACGCATACATCTTTAAAATCAATACACTTGTGATTTCCTCAATTGATTCTCATTGTTCTTAAAATTGATTTGTGATTGTGATTTGATTGGACATTTTCATTTGGTATCAGAGCAAACAAGAAGGAGCAGATTTAGATCGAATTTGAAGATTTCTTGAAATTTTTGTTGTCGACTGAAAAAGTTACTGTTTGATCTTGATTTTTCTTGTTTTTGCACAATTAAATCAAGAATTTGATTTGATTGTGTGCGTATTATCACTAGGATCAAACTTCATTCAGATCACTTAGGCTAATTTCACTTTTAGATTGTTCAATTTGATCAAAATGGTGTTTTCTTGAAACTTGATAAGTCGAACACTGTATTGCACATCGATCACTGTAATTTTCGATTGTTCTTGTAATTTCAGTGTTGTAATTGTGTTTCGTATTGGTTCGTGGAGAAATTGTGCAAATTTCAGATTCATAAATCAAGATTTACTTGATTTTTGATCGATCATGCCAAGAACACGCAAAGAAACCCAAGAACACGCAAGATCTGCGAAACGCGCAAGATTCATCGGAAGAACGCCCAAGTTGAAGGTTTTTTATTTTTGGTCGAAAACGCGCAAAGTGTTATTTGCGAGTTCTTGAAAAGCACAAATCAAAGTTTGCGTGTTTGCTCTTTGGTCTGCGAGTTTGTGCGAGTTTTCATCTGCGAGTTCAGCTTGCGAGTTCAATAAAACATGCAAGTAGGCTTCTGCGAGTTCTCCAAACGCGCACGATTCATTCTGCGAGTTAATCTGTGAACAGCGATCTGCGAGTTTCGGCGTCTGCGAGTTTCAAAGCCTTCTGTAGTGGTCTGCGAGTTTCTGTACTTGGTCAATTTTTGCAAGTTATTTCAAATTTGATCAGTTTTGGATTTTACACACCGGGTGTAATCTGCACTTCTTGAACGATCAGTTCAAATCACATTTTATCTACAATCATGTCTAGAGATCTTCTCAGTATGGGTTCGAAATCCAAGCCTCCAGTTCTTCAAGCGGATGAATATTCTCAGTGGAGAAAGCGGATGATCAACTTTCTCAACAATCAAGATAAAACTGTTGGATCAATAATTGTATTCAAGACTAAATTATAAATGGGGTCTAGTTTGTAATAGTGTTTAATACTCTAGGGGGTATTTTAGCTAATAGTTAGTAATTAATTAGGTCATGTTGACCTAAGTATAAAAGTTTTATTTTCTAGAATTAGGTTAACAATAAGGTGTAGAACAGAACAGATAAGGCCGTATTTTCTCTGTATTGTACACGCACGAGGTATCTTCTGTACACCAAGAACACACACATGTATTTATCTGAATAATCAAGAGATCATTGGTATGTTGTTTGATTTATTTATCTCTTGTTCTTTAATGTGTTGTGTGATTATTTATCAACTATTAATCTGGGTTTAATAAGTGGTATCAGAGCCAGAGAATCAAGCTTTTGGATTAAAACAATGTTTTTCGAAAACTTACGGTGTGAAATTGATTTCATGATTTAATGTGTTTTTATGCTTAAAATCGATTTGATTAGGTGTGTTTTATGTTATTGAATATCATCTGATTGCCTAATTGCACTTAAAATCACAAATCGATTAGCTTTTGATGATTTTTTGGTAATTTTGTTCATGAACAAGTCGACTACTGTTATATTCGATTTCAAGCAGAAAAGTTGTTTTTAATCATTGTTTTTGATTGGGTATTGATCGCTGTATGTTTATGGATATATGGTATGATTTTTACACTGTGTATCAACCGTTTGGAGTGTTTTCTGGATTGAAAATCGAGTAGAGGGTCGAATAGTGAAGAACACGCCAGATTTCCAGTTTGCGCCAGATTCAAGTGGACTTTTGCGCCAGTCCCTCTTAGCACAAACTGTATTTTGCGCCAACCCCTCTTCGGTCGAAGGAGACACCGGCCGCCCACACACCAGTCGCAGCTCACACCGGTCGCAAGACACCGGTCGCCCTTAAGACCCGGGGTTTTCGCCATCTGTTCTTCGTGCAAAACCATTTTTGCGCCATCTTCTCCTCGAGCATATCTAAGTTTCGCGCTATCTTCTCCTAGCGCAAATTAGTCTTTTGCGCCAAATCCTCAGCTCAAGTTGACTTTTGCGCCATCTACTCTTAGCACAAAGTCTCTTTTGCGCTACTAACCTTAGCGAGTTTCTGATTTTTGCGCTACTATAATTTGCGCCACTGTCCTTTAGCGCATAACTGGATTTCGCACCAACTTTGCTTAGCGCAAACTGTCTTTTGCGCTACTGTTCCTAGCGCATTCTGTGACTTGCGCCAGGTTTTCTTATTTTCATTTTTCAGTATTATTTATTTGATTTTATCTATAGGTGTTTTGTGTTTTATACTGTTTGTGAATTCTGCATTTGATTATTTTTGGAAATTTATTTTTTTGAAAATTTTTGAGTGTAGTTTTTATCCAATTCTTGATTCAAAAGATCTTATTAGTTGATTCTCTTGGTACAGATAAGTTTGCTTTCTAACCATACAACTAAAGATGTCGAACCAACTTCTCTCAATGGGCTCTCAGTTCAAACCTCCTGTTCTCTTGGCTAATGAGTATCAGCAATGGAAGAAAAGAACGATTCAGTTCCTAAATCACAAAAGCAAAGATTACATGGAATCAATCACTTCTGGTCCAGTAAATGCAATGATCAGAGTACCTGGTCAAGCTGCAATAGAAACCTCTCCAGAAATCCCTGACAGATTTGTTCCTAAACCGTATGAGTACTTCACAGAAAAGGAGAAAGATCTGTACAAGATAGATGAAGAGACTCTCATTTACCTGACGATGGACATTCCAAATGACATCTACAATCGGGTAGACAATCAAAATTCAGCTAAAGATGAGGGAAGTGAAGCTTCAATTCAGGCCAAGCAAAATATGTGCATTAACGCCTATGAGGGATTTCATGCAAGGGAAGGAGAGACACTGCTTGACACCTACAACAGATACAATATCATTCTGAATGACCTAAGGAGGAACAATATCTCTAAATCTGCTTCCGAGATAAACTATAAGTTCATCAAGAACTTGAACCCTGAATGAAGAACTTTGCCATCAATCTTCAGATGTCAAAGAACATGGCTCTAGAGAACGTAACTGATATTTTTTATACTCTTTCTCAGCATGAAGAAGAGGTGACAACTATCAACAATGAGTCAAAGAATCTGAAGGACTCTGTGGCTCTCATAACTGGCAAAGGAAAAAGTTCAAGTTCTGGTTCTGTATCTGCTGCAAGGTCAAAGAAGAAAGTGTCTAAAGCTTTTGTTACGTAGGTTACTGAGTCCGATTCTGATTCAAGTGATGAAGAACTGGAGATTGATACTGATGATGATATACAGAAGTTCTCTGAGAACTTAGCCATGATAACTCGTCAATTCAAGAAGAGCTTTGGCAAGAAGAAGTACTATTCAAAACCAAAGTACGAAGGGTACAAGAAAGAGAAGTCTAAAATGAGATACAAGCTAAGGTATGGAAGGAGAGAGGAAAGACGAGAAGACAAGAAAGATGAAAGGAAGGAAGATAGAAGAGAAGAAAAGAGAGAGGAGAAGAAAGAAGAGAGAAAGGATGAACCGGGCATATGCTATAACTGTGGCAAATTTGGACACTTCTCCAGAGATTGTAAGTTCAAGAAAGTCAAGAACTCAGAATACTATGCAAGGAAGTCACTCATTTCCAAGAAAGCAGAAGAGGGAAATGTGCTTATGGCTGAAGAGGAAAACTGGTTGTTCCAAAGTTCTGATGAAGAGGAGCAGGCGCACTTCACCCAAGTCTCTTACATGGCCAAACTTGATGGTGATGATGAAGATTCTGAGGCTCATTCCGAAGATGACAACTCTGAGGTAAATTCTGAACTTATTGAATCTCTGATGGTCCAAATACACAATATGAAAGATGAATTTGCTTTGTTGAAAGGTAAACATAGCTCCGCACATCAAACTTTCTTGAGTTTTCGAGATGAAAACGCTTTGCTAAAAGTTGTTGTGGAAGAAAAGGAAAAAGAGAAACAAAGTTTAAAAGATGAAAAAGAATCTTTAAAGGGAAAAATATCTGGTTTAGAAAAGGATCATGTAAATCTCAATGCTGAAAAAGGTGAGTTCAAAATCAAATTCGAAGTATGTTTTCAAGAAAGAAATGAAGCTTACACCAAGATTAAGCAATTGGAGGATATTAACATGAAACGAGGTCAGACTGAACAGACATTAAATCTGTTGACCAATAAACTCCAAGATGAAAGGTTTTATAAACTTAAACCAGGTTTGGGTTTGCCAATTAATGATGTTTTGAAAATGGCACCGGAGCACTTGTATAATTTTGATAAACTTGGCTCCACAGTCAGACCCATTCCAAACATTCGTGCAACTTTTGTTGAAGCAAGTACTTCTAAACCTTTTACAGAGACCAAAGGTAAAGAAGAAATGGGAGAAAACAAGTCTTGTGACACTGATTCTCAAAATTCTTTTAAATCAGTTGGTTTTAAATATAGTGATTTGAACAAAAGCTATGAGACTCGAAAGATCGAATTTGCTGAGTTTGAATCACTAATTACCACATCTTCAAAAGAATCAGTCAACAATAACACGGTTCCACCTGAGACTGAATGCAAATATGATGAGTATGAATCGGATGTCGATCCATCAAATATTGTTGGGAACTGAAGATTCTACTAAGTGTAGTTACTACTGCTAGTATAAATGTAGTTACTACTGCCAGAACAAGTTGAAGATTAATATTGCTAAGTGTTACTACTGCTAGTAGAATTACTACTGCTAGTTAAAGTTAGTACTGCTTGAACAAAGTTAGTACTGCTTAGCTAGTTAGTACTGCTAGTGGTTAGTACTGCTTGCAGTTAATGCTGCTAGATGAAGTTAATGCTGCTGAGCATTATTAGTGCTGCTAAAGAGATCCGGATGGAAAATACTACAGCTGGATATACTGAAGATATACTTAGAAGATATACATGGAAGATATACTGAAGATTTGTTTATTCTTTGTAATTATCTTTTTATCAGTATATGTATAGAATGTTTAGAATAGATAGAAAGAACTTTTAATAATTATTTTTCAAGAGAGAAATCAACCTCAAGGCATAGATCCTAATTCTAGAGAAGTAGAATTCGTATTGGTGAGCCTGTTCATCAATATTGAGGTTGAGTGTGTAATCCTGTAACTTCAAAGCATTCAATATAAGTTTACAGTTTGTTCCTCATATTTTCTGTATTGATTTACTATTTCATTGAATATCAAAGTGTTATTCCGCAAACTTCTTTGATATTGTTTCTGAGAATTAATTCTTGTTGAGAATTCGATCCTGACAAGTGGTATCAGAGCGAGTATTCTCAGAAACCTACATTCAAAATCACATCATCATGGCTAAAGGTTCAGAGTCTTCAAGCTCAGAAATTCCTACAGAGGTAACATCTAAACTTTGTTCCAAATCCTGTATTGAAACTGTTAAAAGGTACAGGGATCACAACCAGAAAATGAGTGATGACCTGAAGAGATTAGAAAAGGACATAAAAGACTATGTTAGGATTGTTGAGAGGTTTGAAGAGCAGATTAAGAGTTTTCAAGCCAATGAGCTTCAACATTCTTATGACACAAACTACTGGAAGTGGGAGAAAGATCAGTATGAATTTAAGCTTAAACAGAAAGAAGAGGAGAATGAAAAGATAAAAAGTGAGTTTGAGAAAGCCAAGTTGGATATTGAGAAATTTTCCAATGCCTCTAAAGCAATGGACTCTTTGCTCCAAACTCAAATCCATGACAAACTTAGAAGAGGAATAGGATATAACACTACACCACCACCATACAACAACAACTACATCCCTCCTATATCAGACTTGCTAGAGACCAAGAATAGGAAGGAATTGTCTGATGAAGTCACTAAGGTAGATCCATTAGACAAAGTGGTGGTTGAAACAGACTCTGAAGAAGAAAACTTTAATGAAAAAAGTAAGAAGAACACTGTGAGTGGTGAGATTACTCTAGAAAATAACATTATCACCAATGAGGGATGTGGAAAGGCTTGGATCAAGTCTAAGGACATAGAAAAGACTGAGGGAAAGTCTGAGAAGGTCCATTATAAGCAAACCACAGTTGTGAATCATGTCCCTTGTAAACAGTGTTCTTGCAATAAATCTGAGCCCCAAAAACATGATAAACCAAGGGGAAATCAGAGAAACTGGAATAATCAGTGGGCACAAAAACAAGGAGTTGATTTAAGTAAAATCAATAGACCAAAACCTTGTTTTATCTGTGGCAAATTGAATCATCTTGCCAAACACTGTTATTTCAACCCTATCAACCAAAGAGTCACTTTTCAAAGAAAACCACAAAACTCATTTGGTTATAGGAATAAAAGAAGGAATCATATGGCTGAGAACAGAGCACCTATAAGATCACATGCTCAGAACAAGTTTGCTAAACCAAAGAAAAATACTCCAAATAAGCCAAGGAGTAATTTAAAGACAAAGAAAGCAAACAACTTTGTTCAAGTTTGGGTTCCAATTGCAAAGAAACCTGTTAGTACTGCTATCCCAGATAGTACTGCTAACACAAATAGTGCTGCTAACTTGATTAGTACTGCTAACCAAGTTAGTACTGCTAACAAAGCTAGTGATGCTTCTAGTAGTAATGCAGCCAAGCCTATAATCTTGACAAAGTACTCCAGTCATGAGATTCCTAAACAACTCATTCAGACCAAACTGACAGATTATATTAATGAGAAAGGTCAACCCAAGACCACTTTGGCTTGGGTTCCCTCCAAGACTAACTGATTTATCAAGTGTGCAGGGCAATCAAAAGCTCAAGAGGAAGAGCATTCGGAATGAAGAAAATGGTTGCTCTTGGCACATAACCAGGAACATGGACTGTCTTCAAATTCTTTAAAAGATTTGATGAAGGACATGTTACTTTTAATCCAGCAGAAGGTTGAAGTTAGAAATACTCCAGAGGGAGTAATGATCATGAAGGATCAAGAAGAAAAGGATCAGGGGATGAACAAAGTAGTAAAAAGTAAGAGAAAAAGGATGGTGTCAAAAAGTGTAAGAGTAGTTAATACTGCTAGTAGTTAATACTGCTTTCAGTTAATACTGCTTTCAGTTAATACTGCTTTCAGTTAATACTGCTTTCAGTTAATACTGCTTTCAGTTAATACTGCTTTCAGTTAATACTGCTAATGGTTAATACTGCTTTCAGTTAATACTGCTAGTAGTTAATACTGCTAGTTCAGTTAATACTGCTCGTGGTTAATACTGCTCGCGGTTAATACTGCTAGTTAGTTAATACTGCTAGTAGTTAATACTGCTAGTTCAGTTAATACTGCTCGCGGTTAATACTGCTAGTTAGTTAATACTGCTAGTAGTTAATACTGCTAGTTCAGTTAATACTGCTCGTGGTTAATACTGCTCGCGGTTAATACTGCTAGTTAGTTAATACTGCTCTAGGTTAATACTGCTTATATTCCGAATACTATAAATACTTTTTGCCCGCCTAAAAGTTCATAACGACTCTTTGCATACTGTTCTCTTGCGCTCAAAACCTTTTCTCTCTCAAGTTCGAAGTTTTCAGGCAAGTGTTCACTAAGATCAATGGCATCCATGACATTCATCGACGAGCACAACGAGATTGCGATGCTACAAAAGCCAAAGCAAGCTTCAGGATTTCATCAGATTGTGGATTTCCTCAAGTCAAGTCACATTGCTCATGCTCTTACTGTATCACCTACAATCTACATTGAGCACCAAAGGCAGTTCTGGGCTAATGCAACCATTGTTGTGGAAAATGGTGTGCAAATGATCAAGACAAGAATCTGTGATCACTCACTTACAGTTACTGAAGAAGTCATTCGCATCAGTCTACGTCTAGACGATGCCTCTGGTATAATGTCTATCTCTAATGATGAACTGTTTTCTAATCTTACTAGAATGGGGTATGGAGGCCCATTGGGTGTTTTCAAATTCTCAAAAGCAAAGTTTTCACCCCAATGGCGTTTTCTTGTTCATACCCTGATACATTGCATCTCCAAAAAGACCACTGGATGGAGTGAGTTCAGCAGTCCAATTGCATATGCTTTGGTATGCTTGGCTACATCCAGAAGGTACAATTTTTCAAAGATGATTTTCAGTGATCTTGTATCAAATATGGGAAACAAAAAGAGTTTCTTTATGTATCCCAGATTTGTTCAGGAAGTAATTAACCATGAATTGACGGATATACCTCAACCTGTTGGGGTATATGTACCTAAACCCCCAAAAGGCAAGGTTTTCTCAAATATGAGAAGATCTGCTGGGGACTCGGAAGGAGTTGACACCCCATTGTTCTCTACAATGATGGTGGTGTCCCAAAACACTGAAGGTATGGCAGCAGGGTCAAGGCCCTCATTAGACCATCCCACTGCTAGCCAAGCCCAACCTTCTCACTCAAAAACAATTCCCCAGTCCATTCTTACAAAACCAACCTCTCAAATTACCCAAACTTATCAAAGAAAACAGGTAAAGAAGGCTCCTTCCCTTCTTGTACCATCACCCACACAGCCTTTAAGCCCTCTAAGGGAGAATTCTCCCCTAGAGAATATCCAAAGGGAAACCACAAGGGTGTCTCCCAACCCAAAGGAGGTGCTCTCTGAGGAGGAGGTAGAGCATATGGGTGATGAGGCTGCCACTACTCCTGCTAACACAGAGGAGGAAAGTGGTAACATCAATAAGACCTCCCCCATGGCAACTTTGAATGAGCAATCATTTGAAGGTCCCTGGTGCCAAGAAACCACAGGGGTGGATAGTGCTTCTGCTAGGCAGAAGACTTCCACTACTAAAAGATCCAATGATCCTTCAATAGGGGGTAACACTCCTGGAGAAGGTGAGGACAGATATAACTATGATGAATTGATGGAGGCAATGGGCAACATCAACATGGATGTACTCAAACAGGGCAAAGATATAGAAGAGCTAAAACTCATTGTACTGTCACAACAAGAACAAATCATCAAGTTGAAACAAATGGTAAGGAAACTGATTCTGCAAAAGAAGAAGAAACAATTTGTGCTCAGAAGGAGGAAACCAGAGACTGATGCTCCCAAAAAGGGGGAGATCAACATGGAAGAAGCATCAAGGGAAGGGGAGATTGATAAAGAAAGAGTTGAAGTTGAGGGGGAGAAGGAAGCAGAAACTGTTAATGCTGCTGAAACCTCACAAGCAGCAGTAACAGAGTTAACACCAACAGAAATTGAAGTAGCTGAAGTGCTAATCAAAGCTAAGAATGACACTCCCAAAGCAAAGGGAGTGGTCATAAATGAAGGGAGAGACAGAAAATCAGAACAGAAAGACAAAGCTGCAGAATCAAAGAATAAGGGAAAAGAAAAGATAGTGGAATCTGATCAACCAATCAAGAAGCAAAGGTTGGTTGAATCAGATGAAGCTTTAGCAAGGAAAATGCAGAAGGAGATGGAAAAAGAAGAAAGAGCTCAGGTGGAGAAGGACAGGGAAATGGCAAAGGCTTTAGCTGCTGAGCTAAATAAAGCTTATCAAAAGGGGCTTGAAACTGAAAAGGCTAAACAAAGGGCTATAAGTCTGAGAAAGGCTATGATGGCTAATACAAGTGCAAAGAAAAGAAGACCTTCACAAACTTACCTTGCCACTCAGGAAAGAAACAAAATGATAACTTTCTTGAGGAGTGCAATTGGGGTAAAGAAAGAAATGTTTGTGAAGATGAGTTTTGATCAAATCAGAGAGCTCTATGAAAAGGAAATGGGGAATCTGAAGAGCAATGAAAAGAAAAGAGTAGAGTTTGAAAAGAAGGCCAAGGAGAGTAATGATATAGATATGAATCAACCATTTCCTGAAAGTGAAGAGGGAACTCCTATCAAAGAAATGGCAAAGGAAAAGGAAGAAAAGAAGAAGGAAGCTACTCTAGTACAGGTTCAAAAGACTTTGAAAAGAACCAAGATGATGGCCAAAAGAAAGAAAGATAAGAAGTCTAGAGTAGAAGAAGAACAAAATGTTGCTGAAGAAGAAGTGGCACCTGAGTCATCAAGCAAGCAAGGGTCATCAATCAAAGATGATGTAAGCTTATATATGGTAGTGATGGACAAAGTGCCTGAACCAATTTCTGCAGAACCTGTTGGAGTTAAGCCACCTGAGATCATTCACTGGGATGTACTGACAATGGATGGGAAAGATTACATCAGACTCAAGAGGAAGGGTGATAAGTATGAAGTATTCAACACTTGGGTCAAGATTGTCAGAACATGCTCTAGATCTGATATAGAAGAGATGTTTGACATAGGAATTAAGCTGTATGCAGATCATCTGAATACTCCAGGAATTTCTCTTACAAAACTGGTGATGGAGTATCTATGCATGATGTTCAAACCTGAAGAAGTGGACCAGGTAATCAAGAGTGTGTTTAAAGAAGTCACAAGTTGGACTCTATATGAAACTAGTGGAGTATATGCAGTGACTTTGGATAGAAATCACACAGAATACTTCCTAGTGGATAGAGTATATAATCACACCAGACTGAAGGTTCATGCCATGCTAAAGAAGAAGTTGGGTTGTGCACCAAATTCAGAAATGGCCAAGTATCTAATTCAGAGGATAATCAATCAGAGTTTGGGACTGAATCCAGACTTAGGAGCATGATTTTGGAAGTTTTGGGAGCATTAAAAAGAGCATCTGGAAGAATATCTGAAGAACTTGACTTCTCTTCTAAAAGTCAAGTTAGGGGGAGATTGTTGGGAACTGAAGATTCTACTAAGTGTAGTTACTACTGCTAGTATAAATGTAGTTACTACTGCCAGAACAAGTTGAAGATTAATATTGCTAAGTGTTACTACTGCTAGTAGAATTACTACTGCTAGTTAAAGTTAGTACTGCTTGAACAAAGTTAGTACTGCTTAGCTAGTTAGTACTGCTAGTGGTTAGTACTGCTTGCAGTTAATGCTGCTAGATGAAGTTAATGCTGCTGAGCATTATTAGTGCTGCTAAAGAGATCCGGATGGAAAATACTACAGCTGGATATACTGAAGATATACTTAGAAGATATACATGGAAGATATACTGAAGATTTGTTTATTCTTTGTAATTATCTTTTTATCAGTATATGTATAGAATGTTTAGAATAGATAGAAAGAACTTTTAATAATTATTTTTCAAGAGAGAAATCAACCTCAAGGCATAGATCCTAATTCTAGAGAAGTAGAATTCGTATTGGTGAGCCTGTTCATCAATATTGAGGTTGAGTGTGTAATCCTGTAACTTCAAAGCATTCAATATAAGTTTACAGTTTGTTCCTCATATTTTCTGTATTGATTTACTATTTCATTGAATATCAAAGTGTTATTCCGCAAACTTCTTTGATATTGTTTCTGAGAATTAATTCTTGTTGAGAATTCGATCCTGACAAATATACCATAAGTCTCAAATCCCATTGCTCGTAAACCTTTACTTGTTGAAGAGGTTGAAGAAGAAATTGTCGTCACGAATGGATGAGTATCCAGAGGGCCTCTTCTTTGCTTCTACCTCTGCTTCAAACACCCTAAGGTCATTATAGAGGTCATCCAATTCCTTGTCCTCCAATTGGTCATTCAGTCTGAAGGAGACAGTGTACATAGTCCATTCATCACCAAGAGATCTTAGAAATTTTTTGTTAACATCATCTTGATCTATCTGGACACCAACAGTAGCCAATTCACCAATTAACTTATTAAATCTATCAAAAGTTTGAGTCATGGACTCATTCTTTGTAGACATGAAGTTTTCATATTGCTGCTTTAGTATGGCCTTCTGATTTCTCTTGGTACTTTTGGTACTAGAAAATCTTTTCTCCAGAGAATTCCAAAGAATTTGTGCATCAGAACAGTTGCAGAATTGATGTTGGTACTCATTAGGTATAGCCAAAAGCAGAGTGCTCAAGGATTTCATCTCTGTCTGCCTCAACTTTCTCTTTCCATCTGTCTTTGGTGGAGATCTCTTTCCTTCTGCATCCATCTTTCCTCCATCAGAAGGGCCATTTTCAATGATGTCCCACATTGAGAAGTCTGTGAGAAGAATGTACTGCTTGATTCTGATCTTCCACATGTCAAACTCATTGGGTTTGAGCATGGGAACTTTTGATACCAAAACACTGTCGCTTGAACTGTCCATGATTAAAGGTTTCTGAATTTTCAGGCTTTGATACCACTTGTCAGGATCGAAATTCAAACAAGAATTTAAATAACACACTCAGAAACTTATGTTAAAGAAGTTGCGGAAAAACACTTTAACAGAAAATCAATGGAACAATATATAGAACTCAAATCATAAGTTTATATTGCATAAAACATAATGATTACACACAAAACCTCAATCTGTTGAACAAGCTCAACAGACGTTCTATACTTCTCTATAGAAAGGATCTAGACTATTCTTGAGGTTAATTCTCTCTAAACAAAACGTATGAATTATTGTTAATTCTAACAAAGACTTCTATACTATATATATAGAGTTGATTACAAGATAATTATCAAAATAAAATTGATCTTCAATATCAATACCATAATTATCTTCAACCTTATCTCCAACTCTCATCTTTATCTTCAAGTCTTCTTTATCTTTAGAAGCAGCAATAACCTTCTTATAGCAGTATTAATCATCTTGCAGTATTAACATTCTCAGCAGTATTAATCCTTGAGCAGTACTAACCATGCTTGCAGTAGTAATCATCAACAGTACTAACTACTAGCAGTACTAACTCTCCAAGCAGTACTAACTATTCAAGTACCAGCACTAACTTTTCAAGCAGTATTAATTCTACTAGCAGTATTAAAATTACAAGCAATAGTAATACCTTTCAACCTTTGATAGTATCCATCCTTAGTATATTCAGACCCAACAAACTTGAAGAACAAAAAATAATCATACAGGGACATCAAGATCAAGTATTGTTATATAAAACATTATCAGAAGATAAAGAAGAAGAGAAAATTGTTTTAAAATGGACAAAGTAATGGTTCAAAATGAAATATCTGATTTGCAAAAAGAAATTGTGACTCTTAAAGATCAAAAACTTGATTTAACTCTTCAGTATGAACTTGTTATGAAAGACAGAATTGAGGCATATACCAGAATACAAGAGTTAGAAGATTTAAATCTCAAAAGAGGTCAAACTGAACAGACTCTAAAAATTTTAACAAGCAGTCAAAAGGAAAACAAATTTTATAAGGCCAAGCCTGGTCTAGGTCTTTTAGATGTGGATGTTCTGAAGAAGGCACTAGAAAAACTTTACAATTTAAACAACAAAGATTTGGAGCCTATTGTTTTAGTTCCACATATCCTTGAGACGTTTGTTAAAACAGAGACTACTTCAAACAAATCAGCTAAAATAGAAACAGAAACTATTGTTGAAGATAACTCTGAAAATGAGATGAAGTATGAATCTCAAGGTCTCAAAAATGTTTACTTCAAATATGATGAATTAAATTCTTCTTATGAAAATGAAAAGAAGACATTTGTTGAATTTGAAAATTCCTTTCCAAAAGAAAATGAGTGTAACATCCTAAAATTCAGAGTAAATTAAAACTTCATAAATAAGGCAATATGACATCTGCATTGCTATAAACTTCTCGAAAAGGTGTATCAGTCCTTAAGACTTTACAAAAACCTGCAAGGATTTAGAATTCCTCAACAGACTAATCTAAACATAACTATCTAGATTTCATCAGTTGACAATCCAAAATTCATCAAAAGAATGGGACTTAACAATGCCTAACTATCAACACTTTAGTCATCTCAAAATGCCCCGAGACCCAACTCGTCTCTCAAAACCCAGTACATCCCACCGCTAAGGGAAACCTGTTATACATATCATTTGAGAAAAAGTGTCAGACTTAAAGAATGGTAAGAACATACATTTTATAAAGCTCAAGAGATATAAACATTTGCATCAAATATTAATATTTCCAAAGAGGTTAACTTTTACAATTTAAACCTTTGCCACAATCGGGCTTTTCCGTTATAAACATATTATCAAATAACGAATGACAAAACATTTTACCGAGGATTGTGGCGAAACACTAAGTAAGCCAAAATCCGAGTTATGAGCTAAGCAATTGGAATCCGAGGATACGAACACATAAGTCCGTGCTACAACGTGAGATCTAGACCCAAGCAAAACCAATGTATACTCCTTCACTAGGATCACTATGAACCATGGCTAGTATCCGGCCACACATAACCGTACCAAGTTGCCCCCGAGGGTCATATGCATCCATAGCTACAAAATGGGGAATATGACATCCCAATAATACAGTCGACTCAAAACCTAGGGATCCACTAGTAATGGTACAGACTCGTCACAACAACATATGTGACCAACCATAAATAAACATATGGTATAAACACATTTTATAAACAAAATGTCATTTCCAGTTCAACTTCTGGTAAGAATGAAAATCATTAAAATGAGTTCTTAAACATTCTTTTCACATTTCCACATAATGTGCAAGTAAAACATCATTTTACTTCAATAAGGCGGAACCCGTCATTTTAGTCAAAACTGATCGGGAACCCCGAAAATCACCAAAAACTTCATTTATATCAAAATGTAGAGAACATGAAATCATACCGTAGAAATACTTCGGATTTCGCAAATAAGAGTTTTGACATGTATAATGTTTGTAAAATGGTAGTAGGAACTCACCAGTAGGTTTTTAGAATAAAACCCGGAAAACCAGATAACGATCACGACGTAGAGGTGAAGCTTAAAACACCGACCCCTGCTAGAAACACCGAAAACTAGCAACCAAACGAGACTTGAAGATCGAAAGAAGAAAAAGAGAGAAAAGGAAGAGAGAGAGAACTGAGATTTGAGATATATGAAAATATCTCTCAAATCTAGATTTTTAAGAAGTCCTCAAAAAGTGTCCTGACCGTGCGCCCTCAAAGAAGGAAATGCGCACGACCCGTGCGCAAGCACTATGCCTCGGCCCTGGATCATACGCACGACCCGTGCATTTTCTCTGAAGGAATGCGCACGACCCGTGCGTCCTGTAAACAGCCACAGAAACCTCCTTTTTCCTCTAAACATCTTCGCAAAACGGCCAAACGAAATTCGGGGTGTTACAATGAGATTCTTACTACATCAATCTTTTCTGATTCATCTGAAATAATAGTTACATGTCCTATTATAGTGGATGGAAATGAAACATCTCCAATTTTAAATAAATCTGTTTCAGAAATGACTTCCAGGAGTTTTGATCTTGAATATCAAGCATCTTTAAACAAAATTTCTGTTCTTGAAAAGGAAATTTCAGATTTACAAAATCAAAAAGCTAATCTTGAAAAGAAAACTTTCCAAGAAAAGAAAGATCTCGAACTCAGATGTATGAAACTTTCAAAGCAAATCTCTGAATTTGAAAAGATTTTGAGAATATAAAGAGACACATTTGACCATCAACGTCAAATCTTTGAAAGTGAAATATCTAAGCATGTCAAAGATCTATCTGTTCTATCGTCAGATATTATGAAAAAAAAATTAGTCAATTCTGACTTGAAAAGGAAAGTTGATATATCCAATTCTAATTTTTCTAAGTTGGTAAATGACAAGATTCTTTCTGAAGAACCTGTTTCATCTGAAGGAGAATGTTTAAATTCTGATTTGAGTAACATGACTTCTGATTGTGTCTCAGATTGCTTATTGAAGAAAAGCGCGTGCAAAGACAAGCAGAAGGTGGAAGAGAATTTGAATACTTCACATGACAGTACATGTAATAGAGTAGTCTCAGCTTGTAATAAATATCAACAAAATGTTAATAAATCAAAATTTCTTTCAAAGATTGATTTGTTGACACAAGCTTCTACTAGATTGCAATGTTCATTCTGTTATGAAAGTTCATTCTCTCTTAAACCTAAATCTTCAAAGAAAAGAAGAAAAGTCCAGATGAAAAATATTAAATCTTCTACTTCTTCTTCTAATAAATCAAAAGATGAAGTTTATACTGTAAAGACTAAAAATCACAAAGTTCAGTTAAAGAAAGTTGCAGAATTACAATATGTGCAAAGATGGATTCCTAAAGACATACTTAATGCACAAATTGTAAAAAGAAAAATTTCAAAAGATAAGCATGCTACTAACAAGAAAGGGCCCATTCTTATATGGGTACCTAAATTGAAGTAACTGTTATTGCAAGCTTGTCATGTGTGGATCATAGACTCAGGAGCTTCAAGGCACATGACAACTTACAAACACCTGTTGTACGACTATGTAGAACATTACGCAGGAACAGTTAACTTTGGGAATAAGATGAATGGTTATGTAAGAGGATACGGTGTTCTCAAGAATAGGATGATCTCCATCTCTAAAGTTCTGTATGTCGAGGGGTTAGAGTACAACTTGTTTTCCATCAGTCAATTCACCGAGAAGAAGTGTAAAGTTGAATTTGATGAAGACTTCTGTTATATCAAGGATAAGTCAGGCACAAAGTTAATCAAAGGAGAAAGAATGGGATTACTGTATGGTGTTCATTTTCCAACCTTACAAGCTTCAAAACTTGTATGCCTTATTTCAAAAGCTTCAGTAGATGAAAGTTGGTTATGGCATCGTCGGTTTTCTCATCAACATTTCAGAGACTTGAACAAGTTGAGGACTCAGAATCTTGTCACCGGGCTTCCAGAGCTGAAAATAGAACAAGACTCTCTTTGTTCTACATGTCAGAAGGCCAAGAAGAAAAGAAGTTCTTACAAGTTAAAGATGCTATCTAACTGTTCAAGGTGCTTGAAGCTTATTCACATGGATTTATGCGATCCGATGAGAACTCAGTCAATCAATGGCAAAAAGTATATGCTAGTCATGGTTGATGAATACTACATATATACATGGCTAGAGTTCTTAAGAAAAAAGTCGGATGCTCCAGATCTCATCATCAAATTTATAAAGAAAATACAAGTTCGTCTTCAACGTAAAGTGCAACAACTCAGAAGTGATAATGGCACTAAATTCAAGAACTCAACTCTTCAATCATATTTGGATTCAGTCGACATTTCACACAACTTCTCAGCTGCAATGACACCACAGCAAAACGGTGTTGTGGAAAGGAAGAACAGAACTTTGGTAGAAGCTGCACGATCAATGCTTGCATATTCCAGTCTACCGCATTTTCTTTGGGCTGAAGTAGTAGCAACCGTCTGTTTCACACTGTTAGGTCCAATGAGATCATGATTGGTTTGATTTAGAGATAAACAAGAGATTGTAGGGAAGAAATCAGTAGATTATTATGCAGAAAAGTAAATCTACACTATTAGAGACCAAGAACACAATGCTGCTACATTGTGAAGGATTGTTGATTGCAAAATGAAAGGGTTACAAGTCAACCTAAAGCACAACTACATGATTTCTATTTTTACTCCCTTGTCCCTTGTACACAATAAAGCCCAAACCCATATACAAGGCCCAATACACATATTGAAGATTACTTTATAAAACTTCTAATAAGAACATAAAATATGTTCTAACATTCTCCCCCTAAGTTTTGTAAAGTAATCATTCTCTGATCAGCTCCAGCTTCAGCTCCTCTCCCCTTTGATTTCTTTATAAAACTTAGTGCTGCATAAACATCAAAGCATCCTCAAGCTCCCCCGAGAATGTAGCTCTTATCCTCGAAGTATCAACTGAAATATCAGATCTGATGTAGACAATAACCTCGACTGAGTGCACATAAAGATAATATTTTCTTCTAGTAAATCCAACACATTCCTTAACGCCCACAAGAATGATATGTGTGGATTATGGAGTGACACCCAAGTGCATCTTCAGTATATAACATCTGATCTGTCTGTGAACCATGAGTTAAATTTAGAATTCAGCTTAAGAACTTCATCTGATAAGTATACGGGCGGTAGCATCCGGTAGCAACACTACAAGGCAAGGGTTAGAAGGCAAGAAATGTTCAACAACTGATGAAAGGTACTCATTTTCTGACTGGTTTCCAGAATACTGAGTCATCAAACTTGGAACTCCTTTCTTCACAAATCAGCTAGATGACTATCGGCTCTCAAGATTCTGAATCACAACCAAAGTGCAGAACAGTGATTGCAGTCTCTCACACTACTGAGTGATCAAGTCAGAAGAATGATAAAGTGCTCTCAACGGTCTAATAACTGAAGAAGCTTTCCAGACTGATGATTACAGATGCTCAGGCAGCTAACTCAATCCAAGCAGAGACCAATTCATCAAATCCAGTAACTGAAAATCTTGACAGATCATGAGCACTCGTGAAATATAGATAAGTTGTTAAGGATATGTGACCAACCTACTGTCACATATGCATTCCGCGTATAAAGCTCAGGAACAGGGCAAACTTGTATGAAATAGGGTTCAGAATAGTCAGAATTCTCAAAAGCATCACCAACTTTCGCAAACAACTAAAATTCGCAGATCTCTATAGACATTTGAGCACAATTCGCAGAGGCTTGCATTGCGAAACCTTAACTTTCGCAAGCCTCATGTTCGCGAATCCTCGCATTTCGCAGTCCTTATATTCACAAAACCTTCAGAATTCGCAACTCCCTTACCTGCGAATTCTGGACATAGAACAATCTTCATCTTTTGGAAGCCACTTTTCGCGAACATATAACCTGCAAAACTTAGACATTAAGAATCAAGTGGCATGCGAATTCCTTTAGAATTCGTACACAACATAAGCATAGTGGCTTGCGAATCCTTCAACTTTCTCAATATAGCCACTTACGAATTCCTCCCTTGTAAAGAAGTACGACAGAATAGAGAAAGAACTGGGTGACATCAAACGGTTACTAAAGGGGAAGCAAGTTGCTGAACCTGAGCCGTAGCGAAGTGGACCAGTTCTACACACTCCATCAGCCACACAATCTACCTCAGATCTTTCCATTGATGAGCTTAAGTCTTTGCTTCTTGCAAAATTTTTGTCTCAGGCTCCAGAAAATCAACAGGATGCTGACTTGTTCACACTATTGCATTCCCATCATCTACAACAACAAAAACAACCACAACAACCCTCAGATGCAGATGTTCTCAAAGCATTAACTCTACTGAACCAAGCTTTTCCACCCTCATGCCAAACTCGGGCTGCTGCTCAAGTTACTAGGCATGACCATGATCACGATCATGATCATGAGGGGGAGACACAAGGAGATCATTCAGCTAGAAGACAACTGGTTATAGTAGAGAGTGTAGTGCCAATCAGTACAGTACCAGGAAAAAGAAACTCAAGCAGTCAAGGTACTGGTACAAGTCAAGGAGAAAATGTAGAAGAGGTGTTGGAGCATAGACCTTCAAAGAGCTTAGTTTTATATGTTGTGGATGATGAGTCAAGGGTTGAAAATCCTAAGACTACTACATATGAAGAAATAATGGAGGGAATGGGCATATCAACGTATAATATTATAGATGTTGATGAGCTGGATACTGTTATCCCAGTTTAATCTAGTTGATTAACAATCACAGAACACAATATAGATCAAGAGATATAAAGATCAGAATAACATACCAATCCCTTGAATAAACAGTTAAACCTTGTGTGTTCTTGATACCCTTGAATGCAGAGAATACGTATGGCTACTTTAATCTCTAAACAATAATTATCAAAGGTTAATCCTAAAACTAAACTAATTAAAACATTAAATACCTAGGCCATATGGGCTTTAAGCTTAATGGGCTTTCTAATGGGCTTGGGCCCAATAGTAACTAAACTATCAATCTATTACAATTTAAACCCTCTAATTTTAACTATCAAGTAAATACAGTTTAGACCCTTTAATTTAACTTTAATCTTGAATACAATTATGATCCAACAATCTCCTCCTTTGGATTCAAGATGAATTTTTTTTGACAATAATCTTCAGGTTTTCACTTTTCTTCTCTTTTCTTGAAAAACTTCAGATATGACGTTGATAGCTTCAAAACATCAAAATTTCAAAACTTGATATCTATGAAATTCTTCAAATCTTTGAAATCTTTGAAAATCTTCAGCAGTCTTTAGATTATGTTCTCCCCCTTAATATATTCTCCCCCTTTTTGATGAGTGGTGAGAATCATCATCATCAAAACTTGTCAAAACAATCTCCCCCTTTGTCTTTATAGACTTCAATTTAGCACTGTCTTCATGTATCGAGCCCTGTGTGGAAATAAGAGCAGTCTCTCCAAATGGAGAAAGTGATTATTCCAATCTTTTCAGATTGAATTAACATAAAAGTAGTAACCATTCGAATCTTTTCAAATTCAAACAGTTTAATAGGTGTAACCCTGAATCAACAAATGACTCAGTTAGAACGTCTGTCAATGACACAAAGTCACTGAGTAACACAAAGTTACTATATAAGAAGCTGGTTTGATGTTGGCTCCCCGGGTCTTCCATTCAATCATCGAATAACACATGGTTATCTATGAACGTTCTGACAGAAAACAAATTTCTGTGTACTAGTGCATGTGTATGAAAGAAAATTTAAGCATAGATGATTGCTTTTCATTATAGGCTCAAAATATGTAAACTTGTTGAGACAACAACAAATTATACAAAGACTCAATGTGCATGAGAAAGGTTCGAAGGTGGGGCAACTTTCCTTCTTTTTCAATATTAGTATCTTCCAAATGAAGAACCAATAGCGTATGTGCTGCGTCCCCATAAAATGTGAAACATTCTCTTTTTGAGAAAAGAATGAGTAGTTGGTGGGGTTGTATGCAAGAGATGGCATGGGCTAGTTGCCTATTTCAATGATGGTCACCAAAGAATGTGAACCAATCAAATTATGTGGTTGCCCGACTCAGAAAGTAGTTTGGTGCAGAGTCTAATATTCTTTTACTCTGTTTACTCACCCTCTTTCTTTTAATGCTCACTTCTAACCGATCTCTTTTCCATTTTACCTCGTCACACACAATCACTTAATTGTTTTGACCCCTCTCCCCTCAATCACTCAGGGAATACTTCCTGGATAGGAAACACTGGTTATCGTGAATCCATGGAAGTTCTGTTAAGTTCTCACACTGAATCCCATGTATTTTCCTAAAAGAACATGTTGTTCAACAGGCTTTAGTACATGAAAGCACAAAGGAATACAGTTACATGAAGAGTAAAATTTGGAGAAGTCAAAACAGTTATTTTTGACAATGCAATTCTCCCCCTCAAACTAAAAAAGGTTGCCATTTAAGCTCAAAAATCATTTAAAATCACACTTCACAATTCATGAAAATCTTTGAAGAATAGGAAGTGGTTTGAACATTTTAAGAAACCATTATTCACAAGTGAAAGTTGTTCATCTTTCAACAAGTGATAGAGTGTAAGGATTAGAAATATATACCTGTAAATCAGAATCCTTAACTCCCCCTGAAATGAATATTTTCAAAGAAGTATTCTTGACCAAACTCATATATCCTCCCCCTTGATACCTGTAAAAAGTCAGTTAAATCAGAAAAATATATCAGTAGAAATATTAAGCATATAAGCTCCCCCTTAATATCTGCATTCAGATATCAAACGCTTTGTCATTGACGCCCGAGTCCTAAGTTGTTAGACTTAGAAGTCATCGTTTTGACAATGAGGCAAGAGTCCTGATCTGTAGTAATCAGAAGTCGTCGTTCTTTCTCCCCCTTAAACCTTGGGTGCCTGCAACACATATTTAACCTTTGGTACCCACTGGTATTTGGGTCCTAATGGGTTAGTTGTAGTTCTAGTAGGAGAGATGAAGTGAGAACCATACCAATTATTAACGTAATCTTTTCTGACAAAATCATTTGAGCCACAGTAGGAACAACTAATTTTCTTTTGTGCTAACTTGATCAGTTGATTAATAGTGTAAACCAGATCAGGTTTGCCAAAAGTTTTACCTTTGGAGGCATAGTTCCATGTTGCATTTGATGTATGCACAGATGATTTATCTTTCTTCTTCTCCTCCGGGGATCCTTTAACTCTCCATATCCAGTTTCCTCTTTCTTTCTCATCATCCCTTCTCCAGAAGCTTTTCTTTTGAGACTTAGTCTTCTTGAAGTTACCTGAACCATCAACATTTTTGTCATAGAAAAGGTTAGAAGGACGAATCTGATCAGTAGATTTAGAAGTAAGACAATCATCTAAATCATAGAAAGGATTATAGAAAACATTTGAAAAATGTAAACTTGAAGCTGTTTTTAATGAACTATCTGAATCAGCTAGATCATCTCTTGGTGATTGAGCTATTGACTCTGGCGTCTTGTGCTCAGTCAACTTCACCTTGAATACGATCTCTTCAAGTTCCTTTATCTTTGAATACAAACTATTTCTTTCCTTTTCAATCAGATCAAACTTCTTATGCAACTCAGATTTTGCATTCTTCTCCTTCATGATGTTTGTTGACAATTCAGATAGCTTTCCTGTCAGCTTGGCTATCTTGGTCTCAAATATTTTATTTTCTTCAGAAAAGTCTTTATTTATATCCTTCAACTCAACTTTCTTCTTCTCATTCTCAGCCTTTTCTCTTTCAAGAATGATAACCTTCTCAAAGTCTGAAACTTATTGAGAAAGCTTAACACATCTAAGCTCTAAAGATTTCTTCTCTTCAAAGGCTTTTCTGGAGAAATCAGAGAATTTCTTGGCAAAGTCTTTTCTTTCTTTCTCAATCTTCAGTATTTCATCTTGAGCTATTGTATTGTCTCTGTCTTGAGTTGCCTTTTCTTTCAGCTTATTAATCTCAACCTCAAGACTGAGAACTTTATCTTTAAACTTATATCTGTCCGTACAGAGTTGAGAATTTATCTGTCTTAGTCCTTTACTAGTATCATTTGCAACACATGTACTCCTTCTAAGCTCCTCAAGATCTCTTTGCATTGCATCCTTCTTTGACCATGTAGAGCTAGAGTTAAGTCTTTTTATTTTAGCTTGAAGATTTAAAATTTCTTTCTCTTTCGATTCAATAATTCCTGCAAAATCAATTTTAGAATCAGAATCTTTTGAATTTTCTTTTAAAACATTGACCTGAGAAAGAAGAGATGAGTTCTGAATCTGCAAAGCCTTGTTTTCAGCTTTAAGAGGTGATATCTCGGATTTGAGCATTTTTTCCTCTTTGTCATACTCAGAAATCATGCGTTCAGATATTGATAACTGTCCAGCAAGACATTTAGCCTTTGCTTTTACTTCAGAAAGAGTCATGTTGTTAAAATCAAGGCTGTAACCTTCAGACATCTTTAGTTGTATGGTTAGAAATCAAGCTAATCTGTACCAAAATAACCAACTAGATGAGATCGTTAGAATCAAGAATTAGATAAAACTACACTAAAAAATCTTCAGAAAAATAAATTTCCAAAAATAATTAAATGCAGAATTCTCAAACAGTAGATAAAATCAAACAGAGTAATACTGAAAATAAGAAAATTTTGATCACGAACAGAACTTTGTCCCCCTTCGCAGACTTAGCACGGGGGTCCCCAATATGTGTTCGACCGGTATTGTGAGACGCAAACCTGGTCGACCGATATGTATTCGACCGGTATGTTCTTGACAGAGTTCGACCCAGAGAACAATAATCAACCCAGAACACACCACAAACACAGAAATTGAATGCAAAAAAATAGACTTTCGAACCCACAATCATACAATCGATCAGTATGCAATCAAAACCAATGATTAAAATCAACTTTCCAACTTACGAGTTTGTCACCGAGGAACTGTACGTGTCCTGACGTGCTCTTCCTGTCTAACATAAAACCTACATGATCTGCATCTGTGTAGGCTGTTAGTTCAAAACTAGTATCTTTAGGATACCACAGACCAAGATCTGCAGTGCCCTTTAGATACCTAAATATGCGCTTCACAACAGACATATGGAGTTCTTTAGGATTGGCCTGATATCTTGCACATAAGCATGTTGAAAACATTATATCTGGTCTACTAGAAGTAAGATACATTAAAGAACCTATCATCCCTCGATAATTCCTAACATCAACAGCCTTTCCCGAAGGATCGGTGCCAATCTTAGTACCTGGTGCCATTGGGGTACCAATCGGTTTTGAATTTTCCATTTGGAACTTCCGAAGAATATCCCTAATGTATTTTGATTGATTGATAAAAATACCCGATGAAAACTGTTTTACTTGTAAACCGAGAAAGAAATTCATCTCTCCCATCAAGTTCATCTGAAATCTAGACACCATAAGGTTTGCAAAATTCTTACAGTACTTAGTATTTGTAGAACCAAAGATAATATCATCTACATAGATTTGAATTAAAATGATATCGCCTTTTTCCTTTTTGATAAACAAAGTGGTATCTACCGTTCCTTTTGAAAACCCAGACTTGACTAGAAAAGTGGAAAGGACATCATACCAGGCTCGAGGTGCTTGTTTCAGACCGTAGAGTGCTTTGTAGAGAATGTAAACGTGATTCGGCTTCTCTTGATTAACAAAACCCTCTGGCTGAGATACGTAGACTTCCTCCTTCAGAATTCCATTCAGGAATGCTGTCTTCACGTCCATTTGAAAGACCGTGAAGTTCTTGTGGGCTGCGTAGGCTAGAAACATTCTGATTGCCTCTAATCGCGCCACATGAGCATATGTTTCGTCATAGTCTATTCCTTCCTCTTGTCTGTATCCTTTGGCTACTAGTCTTGCCTTGTTTCGGATAACGGTACCATTTTCGTCTTTCTTTATCTTGAAAACCCATTTCGTCCCTATAATGATTTTACCTTTAGGCTTTGGTACGAGTCTCCAGACTTGAAGTGCATCGAATTGATTCAGCTCTTCTTGCATTGAGACCACCCATTCTGGATCAGCAAGTGCCTCTGATACTCTTGTTGGCTCAAACTTGCTCAGAAAGGAGTCATGCATGCACATGTTCATTGATGCTGACCTAGTTTGCACCGGTTTTGATGGATCGCCAATGATCTGGCTTAGCGGGTGCTCTTTGGTCCATTTATATTCATGAGGCAGTGGATTAGATGATTGTATGTCGGTTGTATCATCTACAAATCCACTTGTACCTTCTTCTGATTGTTCAGGAGGATTGATGGTTTCAGTTGAAGTGGCAGGTTCAGAAGGCTCAGCAGGTACAGCTTGATCTGGCTGTAGATTGATCTGTATAATATCTCCTACTGTTTCAGCTACTTCTGTCTCCTTATCATTTGTCACTTCTTCAACTGTTGGAGTCGGCATTTGAATTGTAATTTCTTGTTGAATCGGGGCGTTTGATTCAATAGGAACATCTGAACTGGTTGGATGAGTAGTCGTGAAGTCTTCCATCCTGTCAACCACAACAGATTTCTTTACATTAGATTCAAGAAATTCATCATAAAACAATTCAAATAATAAATCTAAATCAGATAAATGGTTATTAGAAGTTGATGTTTCATCTGATTTATTCTGTTGAGACGTAGGTCCTGGACTGAGTTGCCCAGAAGCTAGTATTCCTGTTATAACGGGTTCTGAACGTTGTTGTTCGGAAGCCATCTCTTCATCAAACGAGACGTTGATGCTTTCAATCACCGTCTTTGACTTCTTTAGATAAACACGGAATGCAGTTGATGTCGAGGAATAGCCAATGAAGATTCCTTCATCCTCCTTAGCACTGAACTTATTTAGACTCTCCCTATCGTTTAGAACGAAACACTTACACCCAAATATATGGAAATATTTGATTGTCGGTGTTCGGTTGTTGATTAACGCATAAGGAGTCTTCTTGAATCTTCGATGTACCATGGAGCGATTCTGTGTGTAGCACGCGGTCGATACAACTTCTGCCCACAAAAATAGAGGTAAGTTTGATTGACTTAGCATAGTACGAGCAGCCTCGACTAGCGTCCGATTTCTTCTTTCGACCACTCCATTTTGTTGAGGCGTACGAGCAGCAGAGTATTGATGTGAAATCCCGATAGATTCGAGATATTCTTCAACTTTGTTGTTCTTGAACTCTGTGCCATTATCTGTTCGTAGAAACTTGACCGGTTTCTGCAGATTCACCTGGGTCGTCTTTAGGAATGTGATGAGAATATCAGGTGTCTCATCCTTTGAACGTAGAAACTTGACCCATGTGTATCGCGAGTAATCGTCCACGATCACGAGTATGTAGGGGTTTGGGTTAAGGGTTTGGGGTTTGGGGTTTGGGGTTAGGGGGTTTGGGGTTAGGGGTTTGGGGTTTGGGGTTAGGGGTTTGGGGTTAGGGGTTTGGGGTTAGGGGTTAGGGGTTAGGGGTTAGGGTTTTGGGTTAGGGGGTTAGGGTTAGGGGGTTAGGGGGTTTGGGGTTTGGGGTTGGGGTTTGGGGTTGGGGGTTGGGGGTTGGGGGTGGGGGTTGGGGTGGGGTTTGGGGGTTTGGGGGTTAGGGGGTTTGGGGTTTTGGGGTTTGGGGGTTGGGGGTTGGGGGTTTGGGGGTGGGGGGTGGGGGGGTGGGGGGTGGGGGGGTTAGGGGTTTAGGGGGTTGGGGGTTGGGGGTTGGGGGGTTAGGGGGTAGGGGTTTGGGGTTTGGGGTTTGGGGTTGGGGTTTAGGGGTTAGGGGTTAGGGGTTAGGGGTAGGGGGTTAGGGGGTTGGGGGTTAGGGGGTTGGGGGTTGGGTGTTGGGGGTTGGGGGTTGGGTTGGGGGTGGGGGGGGTTAGGGGTTAGGGGTTAGGGGTTAGGGGTTTGGGGTTTGGGGTTAGGGGTTAGGGGAGGGGGTTAGGGGGTTAGGGGGTTAGGGGTTTGGGGTTAGGGGTTAGGGGTTGGGGTTTAGGGGTTGGGGTTTGGGGGTTAGGGGGTTAGGGGGTTAGGGGGTGGGGGTTGGGGGTTGGGGGTTGGGGGTTTGGGGGTTGGGGGTTTTGGGGGTTGGGGGTTTGGGGTTGGGGGTTGGGTTTTGGGGTTGGGTTTTGGGGGTTGGGGTTGGGGGTTTGGGGTTGGGGGGTTGGGGGGTTGGGGGGTTTGGGGTGGGGGTTGGGGGGGTTGGGGGTTTGGGGGGGTTGGGGGTTGGGGGTGGGGGGTCGGGGTCGGGGGTCGGGGGTCGGGGGTCGGGGGGGTCTGTGGGGTCGTGGGGGTCTGTGGGGTCGTGGGGGTTGGGGGTGTGGGGGTTGGGGGTTGGGGGTTGGGGGGTTGGGGGTTGGGGGTGGGGGGTGGGGTTTAGGGGGTGAGGGTTTAGGTTTAGGGGTTGGGGGTTTGGGGTTGGGGGTTGGGGGTTGGGGGTTGGGGGGTTGGGGTTGGGGTTGGGGTTTGGGGTTTGGGGTTTGGGGTTTGGGGTTTGGGGGTTGGGGTTGGGGTTGGGGGGTTGGGGTTGGGGGTTGGGGGTGGGGGGTTAGGGTGTTGGGGGTTGGGGGTGGGGGGTGGGGGTTTGGGGGGTTGGGGGTTTGGGGTTTGGGGTTTGGGGTTGGGGGTTGGGGTTGGGGGGTTAGGGGGTTGGGGGTTGGGGGGTTGGGGGTTGGGGGTTAGGGGGTTGGGGGTTGGGGGTTGGGGGTTGGGGGTTGGGGGGTTGGGGGTTTGGGGGTTGGGGGTTGGGGGTTGGGGGTTTGGGGTTGGGGGTTTAGGGTGAGGGGGTTGGGGGGTTGGGGTTTGGGGTTTGGGGTTTTGGGGTTTAGGGGGTTAGGGGGTTACGGGGTTTCGGGGTTTCGGGGTTTCGGGGTTCGGGTTTCGGGGGTCGGGGGTAGGGGGTTAGGGGGTTAGGGTTTAGGGTTTAGGGTTTAGGGTTTAGGGGTTTAGGGGTTAGGGGTTAGGGTTTCGGGTTTCGGGTTTCGGGTTTCGGGTTTCGGGTTCTTCGGGGGCTTCGGGGGCTTCGGGGGCTTCGGGCTTCGGGCTTCGAGGGCTTAGGGCTTAGGGCTTAGGGCTTAGGGCTTCGGGCTTAGGGCTTCGGGCTTCGGGCTTCGGGCTTCGGGCTTGGGGCTTGGGGCTTGGGGCTTGGGGGTTGGGGGTTGGGGGTTGGGGGTTGGGGGTTGGGGGGTTGGGGGGTTGGGGGTTGGGGGGTTGGGGGGTTGGGGGTTTGGGGTTTGGGGGTAAGGGGTAAGGGGTAAGGGGGTAGGGGGTAAGGGGGTAAGGGGGTTTAAGGGGTTAGGGGGTTTAAGGGGTTTAGGGGTTTAGGGGTTAGGGGTTTAGGGGGTTAGGGTTTAGGGTTTAGGGTTTAGGGGCTAGGGGCTAGGGGCTTGGGGCTTGGGGCTTGGGGCTTGGGGCTAGGGGCTTGGGTTTAGGGTTTAGGGTTTAGGGTTTAGGGTTAGGGGGTTTAGGGGGTTAGGGGGTTAGGGGTTTGGGGTTTGGGGTTGTTGGGGTTTGGGGTTGTTGGGGTTGTTGGGGTTGGGGGGGGGGGGGTTGGGGGGGTTGGGGGTTGGGGGTGGGGGTTGGGTTTGGGGGGGTGGGGGGTTGGGTTTAGGGTTTAGGGTTTAGGGTTTAGGGTTTAGGGTTTAGGGTTTATGGGGGTTTTGGGGGTTTTGGGGGGTTTTGGGGGGTTTTGGGATTTTTGGGGGGTTGGGGGTTTGGGGTTTGGATATGGGGGGTTAGGGGGGTTGGGGGATTGGGGGATTGGGTGGGGGGGTGGTGGGGGTGGTGGGGGGTTGGGGGGTTGGGGGTTGGGTTTGGGGTTGGGGGTTTGGGGTTGGGGGGTTTGGGGTTGGGGGTTGGGGGGTTGGGGGTTCGGGGTTGGGGGTGGGGGGTGGGGTTGGGGGGGGGGTTGGGGGGTTGGGGTTTGGGGTTGGGGGGGTTGGGGGGGTTTGGGGGGGTTAGGGGGTTAGGGGGGTTTGGGGGGGTTAGGGGGTTGGGGGGGGGTAGGGTTGGGGGTTGGGGGTTGGGGTGGGGGGGTTGGGGGTTGGGGGTTGGGGGTAGGGGGAGGGGTTAGGGGTTAGGGGTTTGGGGTTGGGGGTTGGGGGTTTGGGGTTTGGGTTGGGGGGTTGGGGGGTTGGGGGGTTGGGGGTGGGGTTTAGGGTTGGGGGTGGGGTTTAGGGTTTAGGGGTTAGGGTTTAGGGTTTAGGGGTTAGGGGTTAGGGGTGTAGGGTGTAGGGTGTAGGGGTGAGGGTGTGGGGTGTGGGGTGTGGGGTGTGGGGTGTGGGGTTTGGGGTTTGGGGTTTATAGGGTTTATAGGGTTTAGGGTTTATAGGGTTTAGGGTTTATAGGGTTTATAGGGTTTGGGGTTTGGGGTTGGGGGTTGGGGGTTTGGGGGTTGGGGGTTGGGGGTTGGGGGTTGGGGGTGGGGGTTTGGGTTTGGGGTTAGGGGTTAGGGGTTTAGGGGTTTAGGGGTTTAGGGGTTTGGGGTTTGGGGTTTGGGGTTTGGGGGTTTGGGGGTTAGGGGGTTTGGGGGGGTTAGGGGGTTTGGGGTTAGGGTTTAGGGGGTTAGGGGTTAGGGGTTGGGGGTTGGGGGGTGGGGGGGTTGGGGGGTTGGGGTTTGGGGGTTGGGGTTTGGGGTTTGGGGTTTGGGGGTTAGGGGTTTGGGGTTTGGGGTTTGGGGTTGGGGGGTTGGGGGTTTGGGGTGGGGGGTGGGGGGTTGGGGGTTTGGGGTTTGGGGGTTTGGGGTGGGGGGTCGGGGTCGGGGGTCGGGGGTCGGGGGTCGGGGGTCCGGGGTCGGGGGTCCGGGGTCGGGGGGGTCTGTGGGGTCGTGGGGGTCTGTGGGGTCGTGGGGGTTGGGGGTGTGGGGGTTGGGGGTGGGGGGTGGGGTTTAGGGGTTAGGGGGTGAGGGTTTAGGTTTAGGGGTTAGGGGTTAGGGGTTGGGGGTTGGGGGTTGGGGGGTTGGGGTTGGGGTTGGGGTTTGGGGTTTGGGGTTTGGGGGTTGGGGTTGGGGTTGGGGGGTTGGGGTTGGGGGTTGGGGGTGGGGGGTTAGGGTGTTGGGGGTTGGGGGTGGGGGGTTGGGGGGTTGGGGGGTTGGGGTGTTGGGGGTTTGGGGTTTGGGGTTTGGGGTTGGGGGTTGGGGTTGGGGGTTGGGGGGTAGGGGGTTGGGGGGTAGGGGGTTGGGGGTTAGGGGGTTGGGGGTTGGGGGTTTGGGGTTTGGGGGTTGGGGGTTTGGGGTTGGGGGTTTAGGGTGAGGGGGTTGGGGGTTGGGGTTTGGGGTTTGGGGTTTTGGGGTTTAGGGGGTTAGGGGGTTACGGGGTTTCGGGGTTTCGGGGTTTCGGGGTTCGGGTTTCGGGGGTCGGGGGTCGGGGGTAGGGGGTTAGGGGGTTAGGGTTTAGGGTTTAGGGTTTAGGGGTTTAGGGGTTAGGGGTTAGGGTTTCGGGTTTCGGGTTTCGGGTTTCGGGTTTCGGGTTCTTCGGGGGCTTCGGGGGCTTCGGGCTTCGGGCTTCGAGGGCTTAGGGCTTAGGGCTTAGGGCTTAGGGCTTCGGGCTTCGGGCTTCGGGCTTCGGGCTTGGGGGTTGGGGGTTGGGGGTTGGGGGGTTGGGGGGTTGGGGGGTTGGGGGTTTGGGGTTTGGGGGTAAGGGGTAAGGGGTAAGGGGGTAGGGGGTAAGGGGGTAAGGGGGTTTAAGGGGTTAGGGGGTTTAAGGGGTTTAGGGGTTTAGGGGTTAGGGGGTTAGGGGTTGGGGTTGGGGTTGGGGTTGGGTTTAGGGTTTAGGGTTTAGGGTTTAGGGGCTAGGGGCTAGGGGCTAGGGGCTTGGGGCTTGGGGCTTGGGGCTTGGGGCTTGGGGCTAGGGGCTTGGGTTTAGGGTTTAGGGTTTAGGGTTTAGGGTTTAGGGTTAGGGGGTTTAGGGGGTTAGGGGGTTAGGGGTTTGGGGTTTGGGGTTGTTGGGGTTTGGGGTTGTTGGGGTTGTTGGGGTTGGGGGGGGGGGGGGGTTGGGGGTTGGGGGGGGGGGGTTGGGTTTAGGGGGGTGGGGGGTTGGGTTTAGGGTTTAGGGTTTAGGGTTTAGGGTTTAGGGTTTATGGGGGTTTTGGGGGGTTTTGGGGGGTTTTGGGGTTTTTGGGGGGTTGGGGGTTTGGGGTTTGGGGTTTGGGGTTGGGGGGTTAGGGGGGTTGGGGGATTGGGGGATTGGGTGGGGGGGGGTGGTGGGGGGGGTGGGGGGTTGGGGGGTTGGGGGTTGGGTTTGGGGTTGGGGGTTTGGGGTTGGGGGGTTTGGGGTTGGGGGTTGGGGGGTTGGGGGTTCGGGGTTGGGGTTCGGGGGTGGGGGTGGGGTTGGGGGGGGGGGTTGGGGGGTTGGGGTTTGGGGTTGGGGGGGTTGGGGGGGTTGGGGGGGTTGGGGGGGTTTAGGGGGTTAGGGGGGGGGGGTTGGGGGTTGGGGGTTGGGGTGGGGGGGTTGGGGGTTGGGGGTTGGGGGGGTTAGGGTTTAGGGGTTTGGGGTTGGGGGTTGGGGGTTTGGGGTTTGGGTTGGGGGGTTGGGGGGTTGGGGGGTTGGGGGTGGGGTTTAGGGTTGGGGGTGGGGTTTAGGGTTTAGGGGTTAGGGGTTAGGGTTTAGGGGTTAGGGGTTAGGGGTTAGGGGTGTAGGGTGTAGGGTGTAGGGGTGTAGGGGTGAGGGTGTGGGGTGTGGGGTGTGGGGTGTGGGGTGTGGGGTTTGGGGTTTGGGGTTTGGGGTTTATAGGGTTTATAGGGTTTAGGGTTTATAGGGTTTATAGGGTTTGGGGTTTGGGGTTGGGGGTTTGGGGGTTGGGGGTTTGGGGTTTGGGGTTTGGGGTTTGGGGTTGGGGGTTAGGGGGTTTGGGGTTTGGGTTTTGGGGGTTTTGGGGGTTTGGGGGGTAGGGGGGTAGGGGGTAGGGGGGTTTAGGGTTTAGGGTTTGGGGTTTGGGGTTTGGGGGTTGGGGGTTTGGGGGTTTTGGGGAGTTGGGGGTTTTGGGGGGTTCGGGGTTTGGGGGGTTTGGGGGTGGGGGGTTGGGGTTGGGGGTTGGGGGTTGGGGTTGGGGGGTTGGGGGGTTGGGGGTTGGGGGTTGGGGGTTTGGGTGTTGGGGTTGGGGGGTTGGGGGTTGGGGGTTTAGGGGGTTGGGGGGTGGGGTTTCGGGTTTGGGGTGTTTTGGCGGGTTGGGGGGGTGGGGTTTGGGTTGGGGGGTTGGGGTTGGGGGTTGGGGTTGGGGGGTTAGGGTGTTGGGGGTTGGGGGTTGGGGGTGGGGGTTTGGGGGGTTGGGGGGTTGGGGTGTTGGGGGTTTGGGGTTTGGGGTTTGGGGTTTGGGGGTTGGGGGTTGGGGGGGTAGGGGGTTGGGGGTTAGGGGGTTAGGGGGTTGGGGGTTGGGGGTTTGGGGGTTGGGGGTTGGGGGTTGGGGGTTTGGGGTGAGGGGGTTGGGGGGTTGGGGTTTGGGGTTTTGGGGTTTAGGGGTTAGGGGGTTAGGGGGTTACGGGGTTTCGGGGTTTCGGGGTTTCGGGGTTTCGGGGTTCGGGTTTCGGGGGTCGGGGGTCGGGGGTTAGGGGGTTAGGGTTTAGGGTTTAGGGTTTAGGGGTTTAGGGGTTAGGGGTTAGGGGTTAGGGTTTAGGGTTTAGGGTTTCGGGTTTCGGGTTTCGGGTTTCGGGTTTCGGGTTTCGGGTTCTTCGGGGGCTTCGGGGGCTTCGGGGGCTTCGGGCTTCGGGCTTCGAGGGCTTAGGGCTTAGGGCTTAGGGCTTAGGGCTTAGGGCTTCGGGCTTCGGGCTTGGGGCTTGGGGCTTGGGGCTTGGGGGTTGGGGCTTGGGGGTTGGGGGTTGGGGGGTTGGGGGGTTGGGGGGTGGGGGGTTGGGGGTTGGGGGGTTGGGGGTTTGGGGGTAAGGGGGTAGGGGGTAGGGGGTAGGGGGTAGGGGTTTAGGGGTTTAGGGGTTTAGGGGTTAGGGGTTAGGGGTTAGGGGGTTAGGGGGTTAGGGGTTAGGGGTTGGGGTTGGGGTTGGGGTTGGGGTTAGGGTTTAGGGTTTAGGGTTTAGGGTTTAGGGGCTAGGGGCTAGGGTCTAAGGTCTAGGGTCTAAGGTCTAGGGTTTAGGGTTTAGGGTTTAGGGTTTAGGGTTAGGGGGTTTAGGGGGTTTAGGGGGTTAGTGGGTTAGGGGTTTGGGGTTTGGGGTTTGGGGTTGTTGGGGTTTGGGGTTGTTGGGGTTGGGGGGGGGGGGTTGGGGGGGTTGGGGGGTGGGGGTTGGGTTTAGGGGGGTGGGGGGTTGGGTTTAGGGTTTAGGGTTTAGGGTTTATGGGGGTTTTGGGGGTTTTGGGGGGTTTTGGGGGGTTTTGGTGTTTTTGGGGGGTTGGGGGTTGGGGGTTTGGGGTTGGGGGGTTAGGGGGGTTGGGGGATTGGGGGATTGGGGGATTGGGTGGTGGGGGGTTGGGGGGTTGGGGGTTGGGGGGTTGGGGGTTCGGGGTTGGGGGTGGGGGGTGGGGTTGGGGGGGGGGGGGGGGTTGGGGTTTGGGGTTTGGGTTTGGGGGGTTGGGGGGTTTGGGGGGGTTTGGGGGGGTTAGGGGGTTAGGGGGGTAGGGTTGGGGGTTGGGGGTTGGGGGTTGGGGGTTGGGGGTAGGGGGATGGGTTAGGGGTTAGGGGTTAGGGGTTGGGGGTTGGGGGTTTGGGTTGGGGGGTGGGGGGGTTGGGGGTGGGGTTTAGGGTTGGGGTTGGGGTTTAGGGTTTGGGGTTGGGGTTTAGGGTTTAGGGGTTAGGGGTTAGGGGTTAGGGGTGTAGGGTGTAGGGTGTAGGGGTGTAGGGGTGAGGGTGTGGGGTGTGGGGTGTGGGGTTTGGGGTTTGGGGTTTGGGGTTTATAGGGTTTATAGGGTTTAGGGTTTAGGGTTTATAGGGTTTAGGGTTTATAGGGTTTATAGGGTTTGGGGTTGGGGGTTGGGGGTTGGGGGTTTGGGGGTTGGGGGTTGGGGGTTTGGGGTTTGGGGTGGGGGGTGGGGGGTTAGGGGGTTTGGGGTTTGGGGTTTGGGTTTTGGGGGTTTTGGGGGTTTGGGGGGTAGGGGGTTTGGGGGGTAGGGGGGTTTGGGGTTTTGGGTTTGGGGTTTGGGGGTTGGGGGTTTGGGGGTTTTGGGGGGTTGGGGGTTTGGGGGGTTTGGGGGGGGGGGGGGGGGGGGTTGGGGGTTGGGGTTGGGGGGTTGGGGGTTGGGGGTTGGGGGTTTGGGTGTTGGGGGTTTGGGTGTTGGGGTTGGGGGGTTTGGGGGGGGGGGTTTGGGGGTGGGGGTTTGGGGTTGGGGGTTTGGGTTTAGGGGGTTGGGGTTAGGGGTTGGGGTTAGGGGTTAGGGTTTAGGGGTTAGGGGTTAGGGTTTAGGGGTTTGGGGTTGGGGGTTTGGGGGTTTGGGGGTTAGGGGGTTAGGGGGTTGGGGGTTGGGGGTTGGGTTGGGGGTTGGGGGGGGGGGGTTAGGGGTTTGGGGTTTGGGCTTAGGGGGTTAGGGGAGGGGGTTAGGGGGTTGGGGGTTGGGGGTTGGGGGTTGGGGGTTTGGGGGTTTGGGGGGTGGGGGTTTGGGGGTTGGGGGTTTTGGGGGTTGGGGGTTGGGGGTTGGGGGTTGGGTTTTGGGGTTGGGGTTTGGGGGTTGGGGTTTGGGGTTTGGGGTTGGGGGGTTGGGGGGTTGGGGTGGGGGTTGGGGTTTGGGGGTTTGGGGGTTGGGGGTTTGGGGTTTGGGGGTTTGGGGTGGGGGGTCGGGGGTCGGGGGTCGGGGGTCCGGGGTCGGGGGTCGGGGGTCCGGGTCGGGGGTCCGGGGTCGGGGGGGTCTGTGGGGTCGTGGGGTCTGTGGGGTTGGGGGTTAGGGGGTGAGGGTTTAGGTTTAGGGGTTGGGGGTTGGGGGGTTGGGGGGTGGGGGTTGGGGGTTGGGGGTTAGGGGGTGAGGGTTGGGGGTTGGGGGTTAGGGGGTGAGGGTTTAGGTTTAGGGGTTGGGGGTTGGGGGGTTGGGGGTTGGGGTTTGGGGTTTGGGGTTGGGGGGTTGGGGTTGGGGTTGGGGTTGGGGGGTTGGGGTTGGGGGTGGGGGGTGGGGGGTTAGGGTGTTGGGGGTTGGGGGTTGGGGTTGGGGGTTGGGGGTGGGGGTTTGGGGTTTGGGGTTTGGGGTTTGGGGTTGGGGGTTGGGGTTGGGGGGTTAGGGGGTTGGGGGTTGGGGGGTAGGGGGTTGGGGGTTAGGGGGTTGGGGGTTGGGGGTTGGGGCTTGGGGGTTTGGGGTTGGGGGTTTGGGGTTTAGGGTGAGAGGGTTGGGGGGTTGGGGGGTTGGGGGTTGAGGTTTTGGGGTTTTGGGGTTTAGGGGTTAGGGGGTTAGGGGGTTAGGGGGTTTCGGGGTTTCGGGGTTTCGGTTTCGGGGGTCGGGGGTCGGGGGTCGGGGGTTAGGGTTTAGGGTTTAGGGTTTAGGGTTTAGGGGTTAGGGGTTAGGGGTTAGGGGTTAGGGTTTAGGGTTTCGGGTTTCGGGTTTCGGGTTTCGGGTTCTTCGGGTGCTTCGGGGGCTTCGGGCTTCGAGGGCTTAGGGCTTCGGGCTTCGGGCTTAGGGCTTAGGGCTTAGGGCTTAGGGCTTAGGGCTTAGGGCTTCGGGCTTCGGGCTTCGGGCTTCGGGCTTCGGGCTTCGGGCTTCGGGCTTCGGGCTTCGGGCTTCGGGCTTCGGGCTTCGGGGTTGGGGGTTGGGGGGTTGGGGTTTGGGGTTAGGGGGTAAGGGGTAAGGGGTAAGGGGGTAAGGGGGTTTAAGGGGTTAGGGGGTTTAAGGGGTTTAGGGGTTTAGGGGTTAGGGGTTAGTGGTTAGGGGGTAGGGGGTTAGGGGGTTAGGGGGTTAGGGGTTGGGGTTGGGGTTGGGGTTGGGTTTAGGGTTTAGGGTTTAGGGTTTAGGGGCTAGGGGCTAGGGGCTAGGGGCTTGGGGCTTGGGGCTTGGGGCTTGGGGCTAGGGGCTAGGGGCTTGGGTTTAGGGTTTAGGGTTTAGGGTTTAGGGTTTAGGGTTAGGGGGTTTAGGGGGTTAGGGGGTTAGGGGTTTGGGGTTTGGGGTTTGGGGTTTGGGGTTGTTGGGGTTGTTGGGGTTGGGGGGGGGGGGGTTGTTGGGGTTGGGGGTTGGGGGTGGGGGGTTGGGTTTAGGGTTTAGGGTTTAGGGTTTAGGGTTTATGGGGGTTTTGGGGGGTTTTGGGGTTTTTGGGGGGTTGGGGGTTTGGGGTTTGGGGTTTGGGGGATTGGGGGATTGGGGGGGGGGTGGGGGGGTGGTGGGGGGTTGGGGGTTGGGGGTTGGGGGTTGGGTTTGGGGTTGGGGGTTTGGGGTTGGGGGGTTTGGGGTTGGGGGTTCGGGGTTGGGGTTGGGGGGTGGGGTTGGGGGGGGGTTGGGGGGTTGGGGTGTTGGGGTTTGGGGTTGGGGGTTGGGGGGGTTGGGGGGTTTGGGGGGGTTAGGGGGTTAGGGGGGTAGGGTTGGGGGTTGGGGTGGGGGGGTTGGGGGTTGGAGGTTGGGGGTAGGGGGAGGGGTTAGGGGTTAGGGGTTTGGGGTTGGGGGTTGGGGGTTTGGGGTTTGGGTTGGGGGGTTGGGGGGTTGGGGGTGGGGTTGGGGGGTTGGGGGTGGGGTTTAGGGTTTGGGGTTGTGGTTTAGGGTTTAGGGGTTAGGGGTTGGGGGTTGGGGGTTGGGGGGTGGGGGTGGGGGGTGGGGGGTGGGGGGTGGGGGTTGGGGGTTGGGGGTTGGGGGTGGGGGTTTGGGTTTGGGGTTAGGGGTTAGGGGTTAGGGGTTTAGGGGTTTAGGGGTTTAGGGGTTTGGGGTTTGGGGTTTGGGGGTTTGGGGGTTTGGGGGTTAGGGGGTGTTAGGGGGTTAGGGGGTTTGGGGTTAGGGTTTAGGGGGTTAGGGGTTGGGGGTTGGGGGTTGGGGGTTGGGGGGTTGGGGGGTTGGGGGGTTGGGGGTTGGGGTTTGGGGTTTGGGGTTTGGGGGTTGGGGGTTTGGGGTTTGGGGGTTGGGGGTTGGGGTTTGGGGGTTTGGGGTTGGGGGGTGGGGTTTGGGGTTTGGGGTTTGGGGTTTGGGGTTTGGGTGGGGGGTGGGGGTGGGGGGTTTGGGGGTGGGGGGTGGGGGGGGGGTTTGGGGGTTGGGGGTTGGGGGTTGGGTTTGGGGTTTGGGGGTTGGGGTTTGGGGGTTGGGGGTTTGGGGGTTGGGGGTTGGGGGTTGGGGGTTGGGGGTTGGGGTGGGGGTTGGGGTTGGGGTTTGGGGGTTGGGGGGTGGGGTTTGGGGGGTGGGGTTTGGGGGGGGGGGGGGGTTTGGGGGGTTGGGGGTGGGGGTTAGGGGGTTGGGGTTGGGGTTTGGGGTTTGGGGGTTGGGGGTTGGGGTGGGGTGGGGTTTGGGGTTTGGGGGTGGGGGGGGGGGGGTTTGGGGGTTGGGGGTTAGGGGGTTAGGGGGTTTGGGGGTTGGGGTTGGGGTGTGGGGTTGGGGGGTGGGGGTTAGGAGGTTGGGGGTTGGGGGTTTGGGGGGTTTGGGGTTTTGTGGTTTGGGGGTGGGGGTTGGGGGGTGGGGGTGGGGGTTGGGGGTTGGGGGTTGTGGTGGGGTTGGGGGTTGGGGTTTGGGGGTTGGGGTTTGGGGTTTGGGGGTTAGGGGGTTTGGGGGGGTTAGGGGGTTTGGGGTTAGGGTTTAGGGGGTTAGGGTTTGGGGTTAGGGGTTGGGGGTTGGGGGTTGGGGGTTGGGGTTGGGGGTTAGGGGGTTAGGGGTTTGGGGTTTGGGGTTAGGGGTTTGGGGTTTGGCGTTTGGGGTTGGGGGTTGGGGGGTGGGGGTTGGGGGTTGGGGTTTGGGGGTTGGGGTTGGGGGTTGGGGTTTGGGGTTTGGGGTTTGGGGGTGGGGGGTTTGGGGGTTAGGGGGTTGGGGGTTGGGGGTTGGGTTTGGGGGTTTGGGGTTTGGGGTTGGGGTTTGCGGGTTGGGGTTTGGGGGTTGGGGGTTGGGGGGTTGGGGGGTTTTGGGGTTTTTGGGTTTGGGGGTTTGGGGGTTGGGGGTTGGGGGTTGGGGGTTGGGGTTGGGGGTTGGGGGTTGGGGGTTTGGGGTTGGGGTTTGGGGGTTTGGGCGTTTGTGGGTTAGGGGTTAGGGGTAAGGGGGTTAGGGTTAGGGTTTAGGGTTTAGGGGTTAGGGTTTGGGGTTTGGGGTTGGGGGTTGGGTTTGGGGGGTTGGGGGTTGGGGGTTTGGGGTTTGGGGTTTGGGGTTTGGGGGTTGGGGGTTTGGGGGTTTGGGGGTTTGGGGGTTAGGGGGGTAGGGGGTTAGGGGTAGGGGGGTAGGGGTTAGGGGGTAGGGTTTAGGGGTTAGGGGTTAGGGTTTGGGGTTAGGGTTTGGGTTAGGGTTTAGGGTTTAGGGTTAGGGGTTAGGGTTTGGGGTTAGGGGTTAGGGGTAAGGGTTAGGGGGTTAGGGGTTAGGGGTTTGGGGGTTTGGGGTTTGGGGGTTTGGGGGTTGGGGGTTGGGGGGGTTTGGGGTTTGGGGGTAGGGGGGTAGGGGGTTGGGGGGTGGGGGTTGGGGGTTTGGGGTTTGGGGGTTGGGGGTTGGGGGTTGGGGGTTGGGGGTTGGGGTTGGGGTTTGGGGTTTGGGGTTAGGGGTTAGGGTTAGGGGTTAGGGGTTAGGGGTTTAGGGGTTTAGGTTTGGAGTTGGGGGTTTAGGGGGTTTAGGGGGTTAGGGGGTTGGGGTTGGGGTTGGGGTTGGGGGTTGGGGGTAGGGGGTTGGGGGGTAGGGGGTAGGTGGTTAGGGTTGGGGGGTTGGGGGGTTGGGGGGTTGGGGGGTGGGGTTGGGGTTGGGGTTTGGGGTTTGGTGTTGTGGGGTTGGGGTTTGGGGGGTGGGGGTTTGGGGTTGGGGGGTTTGGGGGTTGGGGTTTCGGGTTTAGGGGTTAGTGGTTTGGGGTTTGGGGTTTGGGGGGGGGGGTTTAGGGGTTAGGGGTTAGGGGTTTAGGGGTTAGGGTTTAGGGGTTGGGGGTTAGGGGTTGGGGGTTAGGGTTTAGGGTTGGGGGTTGGGGGTGGGGGGTTGGGGGTGGGGGGTTGGGGGTGGGGGTTGGGGGGTGGGGGTTGGGGGTTAGGGGGTTAGGGGGTTAGGGGGGTTGGGGTGGGGGGGGGGGGGGTTGGGGGTTGGGGGTTGGGGTTTGGGGGGTGGGGGTTGGGGTTGGGGGTGGGGGGGTTTGGGGTTAGGGGTTAGGGGGTTAGGGGGTTAGGGGTTAGGGGTTTGGGGTATGGGGTTATGGGGTTGGGGGTTGGGGGTTGGGGGTTTGGGGGTTTGGGGTTTGGGGGGTAGGGGGTTAGGGTTTAGGGGTTAGGGGTTAGGGGTTAGGGGTTAGGGTTTAGCGGTTAGGGTTAGGGGTTAGGGTTTAGGGGTTAGGGGTTAGGGGTTAGGGGTTAGGGGTTAGGGTTAGGGTTTAGGGTTTAGGGGTTAGGGTTAGGTTTAGGGTTAGGTTTAGGGTTTAGGGGTTAGGGTTGGGGTTAGGGGTTTGGGGTTAGGGGTTTGGGGTTTGGGGTTTGGGGTTTGGGGTTGGGGGTTTGGGGGTTTGGGGTTTGGGGGTTGGGGGGTAGGGGTAGGGGTTAGGGGGTAGGGGGTTAGGGTTAGGGTTTAGGGGTTAGGGTTTAGGGTTTAGGGTTTAGGGTTAGGGTTAGGGGTTTAGGGGTTTAGGGGGTTAGGGGTTTAGGGGGTTTGGGGTTTGGGGTTTGGGGTTTGGGGTTTAGGGGGTAGGGGGTAGGGGGTAGGGGTTAGGGGTTAGGGGTTAGGGGTTAGGGGTTAGGGTTTAGGGTTTAGGGGTTTAGGGGTTAGGGTTAGGTTTAAGGGTTTAGGGGTTTAGGGTTTAGGTTTAAGGGTTTAGGGGTTTAGGGTTTAGGGGTTAGGGGTTTGGGGGTTGGGGGTTGGGGGTTGGGGGGTTGGGGGTTTGGGGGGTAGGGGGTAGGGGTTCGGGGGTAGGGGGTAGGGGGTAGGGGGTAGGGGTTAGGGTTTAGGGTTT